>CM051266.1:3340943-3663443 GCA_027921565.1 Artemia sinica
AAAGCCCTCTGATTGGCTGAGAAGGAAACACGTGATCTATCTGTTTCCGGGAAACTCATAACATTGCCTAGAGCAACAACAACAAATACTATTTCTGGATCATAACATTCGCTGAGAGCAACAGCAAGAAGGAAGTGTCATTGACCTGCTCAATAATCCATGAACGGGACAAAGTTCCTGTTTTTCCATTCTCACTGACAAAAACCAAGAAAACAGACATAAATGTGACAAAGTTCCTGTTTTTTCATTCTCACTGACAAAAACCATTAAACATCCATGAAAAACATCAAATAAATCGACCAACACACATAACCATCCAAGAAAACATCCATAAATGTGACAAAATTCCTGTTTTTTCATTCTCATTGACAAAAACCATAAACCACGTGGTTCTATGCCCATATATGGTGTTAAAAAAAAGTTGTAGGTGGCAGCAGGGGTGAATCTTGGGAGTCGGACCCCCCTTCTCCTTGCCTTCAATAGAAGAACGTGCTTTTTTATTTAATCTTAGTTCAAGAACCGTTCCAAACCTTGATTGCAAATTAAATAAAATTTTTAAGATAATTATATTGAATACAATCACAGTCAACGCTCAAATCACCTTATGTATCTCAAAAAT
Organism: Artemia sinica; assembly: GCA_027921565.1. NCBI lineage: Eukaryota > Metazoa > Arthropoda > Branchiopoda > Anostraca > Artemiidae > Artemia > Artemia sinica. The sequence goes on from CM051266.1 coordinate 3,341,563, forward strand.
TTAAATTAGAATCAGATATTTTGGTCATTAAGCCGAAGACCTGAAAAATGAAGAAATACCCAATATAGTTAAACTTTGGTAATTAAAAACAAACAGAATTTTTTTTTGAATTGTCCGAAAAAGAAGTTTTTCAAAGAAAATTGAAGTCATATAAAACTTAAAACGGATAGAAATAAAATCCTATATTAATTCAAACCTAAAACGAATATAACTTACTATCAAGGAATAAATGAAATCCAAAACGAACAGAAATTAAAATAAATATTCATGTAAAACAAAGAAAACGATATAGATGAAAAAAATCTTAAATCGAGAAAAAAATAAATTGAATACTCAAGTCAAACTTAAAACGAACAAAAATTACAAAAAAAACAACAACAAAAAAACAGGACTTTGGCTACGGCTCCCTTTTCCTAACCATGAAAGTTCTAAAGCCTATTGTGCCATTTCCACTTCACTGGAGACAAAATATATTACAAACCTCAAAGTAATAGTTATAGCATTAAAAAAAAACACATGTAAATAAAGTCTTGAATTGTTCAGATATTTAGTAATTAATATCGTTATATATTAAATATTCAGTTTAATTTCATCATTAGTTTGTAGTCATCTTGTTTACTATAGGTCTTTTTTGTTATTCTTTGTCGATGTTTTGGAATTTAAAAAATACTCTTCAAAATTCACATAGTTTTCAGTAAAATGCAAGTGGATTGCCGAAGATTTTCCTTTTCGGCCAACCATTTATGTCTAAATGGAAAGCAGGTTGTCCACGGTTGGGGTGGGAGGATGTCGTAAACACATATTTAAGGGAAATGGAAACTTCTCGAGAGGGTTTTAAGAGGGCTTTGGATAGATTACGATGTAGGAGAAGTGTGCGTAGCTGTGTTGGCCTCAGGTGGCTTGATGTTATGCTGAGTCGTTAGTAGTAGTTGTAGTAATAGGTGTATTAGGACTTAGAACTTTTACGGTTAGGGAAGGGGAAAGGGGTAGAAGCGAAAATCCTGTTGGTAGTAAATTTTGTTCGTTTTAAGTTTCACTTAAGCGATCAATTTAAAATTTTACTTGTTTTAAGATTTATTTATTCATCTATATCAGTATCCGTTATCTTTATGTTTGATTATTCGTTATAATTTCTGCTCGTTTTTGGTTTCATTTATTTTGGACAGTATTTTCTGGTTGTATTAAGTTTGAATGATTATAGGACTATATTTCCGCTCTTCTTAAGTTAAACGTTGCTCTTTACTATCTTTGAAAAACCTCTTTTTTGGAAAGTTTTTTCTTCATTAATTATTTGTAAAGCAATCTAATGCCTAGACTAAGCTAACGGACTAAATAGCATTGTTATTTCTTTTCGTTTTATATTGCAAAAAAGGAGATCTTTGAAGAAGGATAATAAAAGACATTGTAGAATTGCTCTAAAAATAGGTCAAAATAAAAATTGTTGTTTTAAGAGCCATCTTTTTCTTGTTTTCAGGAGCCATTGTTTGCTCATATAACCCCATTTAAAAGCAGCCCTTCCAGGGACGGCACTATTGGTATTATGGCAATGTTAAACGAACTCATTCAAGATCATAATCATGCAAACAGAAACTTTAGAGATGACAAAGCATTGTACTGGCAGAAGCGCCATGAGCATCACAAACAAATGCAGGTGATAAGTTATTCTAGTGGTATCGTTTGTACATTTTGATTGGAATAATCCTCCCCTAAAAAATTATCTTTCAGTATAGATAAGGCTATTGAAGTTTCTTTTGCCAGTGAAAAAATCAGTAAAAGGACATATATTTGACAAGAAAAGAATTAATTCGCTATTGAATTTTTAAATGCCACCTTTTTTTATTTCCTCTTAATCTAGTCATCTTTTTGTTTTTCAGGTGAGAGGAAGGCTCTTTTAATTTGTTGTTTCTTATTTGATTTTTGTCTACTTTAAAGCTTTTCTCTTTTCTAATTACTTGCTGCATCCGTGCCTACTTTGTTTTATTCAGTTGTCTTCTTTAATTTTTTATGTTCCTTTTCTTCATATTTTTATTTTTTCAATTTGCTTTGAAGTATTCTTGCTGTGACGGAATGAAGACGGCTTGGTGATGGTCTTACTGAAATGTCTGTATGTTCCATTTTTTTACTATTTTTTTTCCAGTGGCGAAAAATTTGCTCATTTTTTAGCTTATTGTTTTGTTTGAAAAAAACGTAAAATTATTAAATTAGTTTTCAATATGCAAATGAGGATCAGGGAAATTAATATCCATCTCTACGCCAAAGAGTGAATCGTCATCAGAATCTCAGAGCATTTTCACCGTTTAGGAGGTGAGGGGTTAAAACTTGTGCTATTGATATACTCTTTTTTCGTCTGTTTTACATTTAAGAGTGCGAAAATGTGTGTTCTTGCAATAGGTTACACAACGATTATAAATCACAATGTAAAGTAATGGCATAGTTTTGCAATTATCAGTAAAATGCTTAGATTGCAGTCACTTGGTAATAGACATATAATCAGATTGTTTTTACCATCAAATTATCATACGGAGATAGTAGATGTTGCGTTTTGAGCCAAAGTAAGAAAGGCTAACCTTGTCGATGTTGTTATTTTAGAAATAACAGCATAGATTAAGTAAAAATGCTGTAGTATAAAAGTAATTACATTGATTGAATGCCACGTATTATAGAATAACATTTTTCTTAAGAAGAAACAGTGTATTTAAAGTTGTCTATAAGTTTTTTTTTTATTGTAATAGAAACAAATCATATTGAAAAAAAAAAACACTTTAAAATTGTTAAGGGGCTGAAAACTATTGCGTCAAATTGACGTCGAAGAAACAAAACCAAAGCATTATGTTTAAAAAAAAATTTGCCGGTGAAGCCAATCAAAGGTTGATGCAGCGCTTGACATTGCCCGAGCAAAGTTAATCTACTTCATTTTATGCTGCAGCAGCTGTAGTTGATCATATGGCAATCACAAAACTAAGCAAAGTTGGCTTCTGCCTTGATTCTTGGTTCTCTGGGTAAGCCGCGAAGTCTTGAGTAATGTCATTATAACAATTTACCTCCGTAAGAAGCAACAGTGGAACTAAGATGGATCCCTGTGAAATGCCAGAATTAATTTTTCTTTTTGAATTTCATATTTCCAAATTTCAATCATTTTGTACGATTTGACAGAAACGAGGAAGTTACCTTCAGTGGTCTATTTTGCACCCCCTACATTTTCCAATTTTATTAACAAAATATATTATCCACTGTTGCAAAAGTTTTCATAATATGTACAAGAAACTGATTTAACCTTAAAAAAATACCTAAACAATCATACAGAATAGTTGATAAAACAAAATTGTACTTTCCCATCACGTGATGGAAACCCAATTGTGGAGACATAATTGTCTAGAATTGATTGAAGTGACTACTTAATGGATTTTTAAAATTGTTTTAAAGAGCCTAGATACAACAGGAAGCAGTGAAATCGGTCCATGTTTTTCCCTATCATTTAATCAATCCTGATAATCTCTTAACTTTAAATGAAAAGAACAAGTTTTTCCAGCTGAAAGTAAGGTGCAATATTGAAATTTAAAACAAACAGAAGCTATTCCCTATGTGAGGGGGCTGCCCCCTTCCTCAACTCTCCCTCTTCACGCTAAAGTCTTAATGTCCTTATAAGAAATACTTTTCATTCCAATTCAATGGCCCTTGTGTTTACCATCTTTAGGCGAAAAAATAATAAAGCCAATAAATGATTAGGAATAAGGGGCTAAACTGACTTCGAAAGATGAACTATCATGACATCTGATAGAGGTGCCGCTTTTCTCTGGTTTTTCTTATTATTTCACAAAGGTCATCAATATAGAATAAATTGATGTGTTCCTGACTTCAGGAAGAAAATATTTTAAAATTCTATCATCCTGCCATGCTTCAACTTCACCCATTTCCTTCTTTTCACTCTGTATATCTAAGCGTCGCAGTAATACTACTACAGACAACACAACTGCACGCGCTCTTTCTCCATCGCAAACCGTTAAAGCTTCAGTATTTTCCCCTTCACTTGAAGATCCAATTTCTTTTAAATCCTCCCTTTTGACCCTTGGGGACGGCCTGCTTTTCATTTGACTTCTGATGGATGACCAAAAAGCACAATATTTGGCAACCTGCCACCCTCTGTCCGCAAAGTGTGGCCTAGTCATCTTGTTCTTCTAGCCATCCCCCTTCCTTTCAAGATCCAGTTTCCCTTAAATCCTCCCTTTTGACCATTGGGAACGGCCAGCTTTTCATTTGGCTTCTGATGGATGACCAAAATGCACAATATTTGGCAACCTGCCACCCTCCATCCGTAAAGTGTGGCCTAGCCATCTTGTTCTTCTAGCCATCCCCCTTTCCTTGAAGATCCAATTTCTTCTAAATCCTCCCTTTTGACCATTGGGGACGGCCTGCTTTTCATTTGGCTTCTGATGGATGACCAAAAAGCACAATATTTGGCAACCTGCTACCCTCCATCTGTAAAGTGTGGTCTAGCCATCTTGTTCTTCTAGCCATTCCCCTTCCCGTGAAGATCCAATTTCTCCTAAATCTTCCATTTTGACCATTGGGGACGGCCTGCTTTTCATTAGGCTTCTGATGGATGACCAAAAAGCACAATGTGTGGCAAACTGCCATCCTTCATCCGTAAAGTGTGGCCTAGCCATCTTGTTCTTCTAGCCATCCCCCTTTCCTTGAAGATCCAATTTCTCCTAAATCCTCACATTAGACCATTGGGGACGGCCTGCTTTTCATTTGACTTCTGATGGATGACCAAAAAGCACAATTTTTGCCAGCCTGCCACCCTTCATCCGTAAAGCGAGGCCTAACCATCTTGTTCTTCTAGCCATCCCCCTTCTCTTGAAGATCCAATTTCTCCTAAATCCTCCCTTTTGACCATTGGGGACGGCGTGCTTTTCATTTGGCCTCTGATGGATTATCGAAAAGCAGAATCTTTGGCAACCTGCCGCCCTTCATCTGTAAAGCTTGGCCTAGCCATCTTGTTCTTCTAGCCATCCCCCTTCTCTTGAAGATCCAATTTCTCGTAAATCCTCCCTTTTGACCATTGGGGACGGCGTGCTTTTCATTTGGCCTCTGATGGATTATCGAAAAGCAGAATCTTTGGCAACCTGCCGCCCTTCATCTGTAAAGCGTGGCCTAGCCATCTTGTTGCTCTAGCTACCCCCCTCGCTTGAAGATCCAATTTCTCCTAAATCCTCCCTTTTGACCATTGGGGACGGTCTGCTTTTCATTTGGCCTCTGATGGATAATCAAAAAGCAGAATCTTTGGCAACCTCATCCTTCATCCATAAAGTGTGGCCTAGCCATCTTGTTCTTCTAGCCATCCCCCTTCCTTCAAGATCTAATTTTTCCTAAATCCTCCCTTTTGACCATTGGGGACGGTGTGCTTTTCATTTGGCCTCTGATGGGTTATCGAAAAGCAGAATCTTTGGCAACCTGCCGCTCTTCATCTGTAAAGCGTGGCCTAGCCATTTTGTTGCTCTAGCTACCCCCCTCGCTTGAAGATCCAATTTCTCCTAAATCCTCCCTTTTGACCATTGGGGACGGCCTGCTTTTCATTTGACCTCTGATGGATGATCAAAAAGCAGAATCTTTGGATGTCTACCAGCCTTCATCCATAAAGCGTGGCCTAGCCATCTTGTTCCTCTATCTACCCCCCTCCCTTGAAGATCCAATTTCTCCTAAATCCTCCCTTTTGACCATTGGGGACGGCCTGATTTTCATTTGGCCTCTGATGGATAATCAAAAAGCAGAATCTTTGGCAACCTCATCCTTCATGCATAAAGTGTGGCCTAGCCATCTTGTTCTTCTAGCCATCCCCCTTCCTTCAAGATCTAATTTTTCCTAAATCCTCCCCTTTGACCCTTGGGGATGGCCTGATCTTCATTTGACTTCTAATGGACGACCAAAAAGCACAATATTTGGCAACCTGCCACCCTGCATGCGTAAAGTGTGGCCTAGCCATCGTGTTCTTCTAGCCATCCCCGTTCCCTTGAAGATTTAATTTCTCCTAAATCCTCTCTTTTGACCATTGAGGACGGCCTGCTTTTCATTTTGGCTTCTGATGGGTGACCAAAAAAGCGCAGTATTTGGCAACCTGTCACCCTTCATCAGTAAAGTGTGGCCTAGCCATCTCTGTTTTTCATAATAGCCGTAAAAAGTAGAACCAAAACTGCCTATTAAGTATAACTTATTGTCTAAGTGGTGGTTTCATTTGGGGGGTTCTTTTCGGTCTTTATTGGTCGCTATACCTGTGCTTCTCTCGCGAACTATAGCTGACATAAGGCTTATCAAATTCTATCGCAGTAAGTTTTAAGTTTTGACCACGCTAAGCTTTAATTTTTAGTTTTAAACAATTCCAATTTTAACTGGTACCAGAAACTTATTTATTAGTTTATAATACATTGTTCATATTTTTTTTTTAGTTTTTTGTACGTTTTGAAATTAAAAAACTTTTTACATTTTTAATATATTACTCCTGTTTGTATTATTCTGTTTTTAAACCACGTTATATCTTCTTTGCAACGAAATAAAAAAGATCCCTTGCTTAACAAGTTAAAAATATTCCACCACAAAAAGAAAAGTATAATGAAAAGATTAAATGAAAACTTTATCAAAAAGAATAATAAAACTCAGAGCTCCTTTGGCGATGATCACTAATTAAATTCAGATTGTTTCTTCTGCTGATTCTAATTTACTTCGTTCTTCCTTAAAATATTTTGTTTTTTATTGTTGTATTAAATAAAAAATAACTTCTTTCAAATGAAATTAAAGAGTATTATTAAAACTTCAAACGTAGCAGAAATTATTCGGTATATTAGGGGGACTGCCCCTTCCTAAACCCTCGCTCTTTACGCTAAAGTCTTAAAAGTTCTTTAAAAATAATTCTCATTCAAAATCAACGGCCCTTGTATTTCAGTAGTATTTCCTAAGAATCAGGACGAAAGTCCAACTATAGCTTAAAGAGTGAGGACTGAGGAAGGGACAGTCCCCCTAGTATATGGAATAATTTATATTCGTTAAACGTTTTAGTGTTGCTCCTTACTTTCAGTTGAAAAACTTGTTTTTTTATTTAATTTCTGATTATTTTTCAAACCATGTTAAGAGATCCCCCCCATTTAACATTTCTCCTGGGATTCCCCCCCCCCCCGAAAACTTTCCTCCCCTCGAAAAATTTTTCCGTAGAATATCTTTCCCCCTACCTGAGAAAATTACCCAGGAAAAATATTCGTGTATTTCCAACTAACAAATACTATACAAATACTATAACAAATACTATGTGAACAATATGGGCAAATAACTTACAGCCCTTTCTCTAAGGATTATGGAGGGTCATGGCATAACCCAAAGAATGATTATTGGACGTTTCAACTATGCTGAATCAAATAGCTATCTTAAAATTTGGATTGAATGTCTTTGGAAGGAAATGGGCGTGGGAGGGGGCTAGTTGCCCTCCAATCTTTTTGGTCCTTTATAAAGGGCACTAGACCTTTTAATTTCCTTTCAAATGAGCTCTCTCCTGGTCTTCTATGATTATTGGTTCGTTACGATCATCCCTGGAAAAACAAACAAACAAATATAGAAATAAACACGCATCCGTGATCTTTCTTCTGCCAGAAATGTAAATTCCAGATTTTTGTAGATAGGAGCTTGAAACCTGTGTAGTAGGGTTAACTGATATGTTGAATCTAATGGTCTGAATTTCATTAAGTTCATTTGTTGTTGTTTTTTTTTGGGGGGGGGGGGGGTTCCTCCTTTTCGGAAATGAGACAAATTTTCTCGGGCTCGGAGCTTTTGATGGGTAACATTAAACTTAATAAACTTTATATATTTGGAATCAGCATAAAAAGCGAAATTCTTAGATGTGTGTATTGATATCAAGATTTCGTTTTTTTAAGATTTCGGTTACTTTTGGGCCGAGTCGCTCCTTATTTACAGTTCGATATCGCCAGTTGTTTGATATATTTTTTCACTGTCTTAATTAAAGTTCATATTCATTATTTATATATTTATTTTTATTATATCAATGGCCTAGTAAATTTTGATAATGTTAGTTACACAGTCTCTGATAAACTATGCCTAGGATTGAGCTTTCGTTCTCTTTTTCTGTGCAGATAATAATCTCAGTTTCAGACCCAGACTAAATAGTTTTGATTTTTTAATGTGCCCCAGCAATTCATTCGAGCAATGGAGTTGGAATATGTTGGATCTTGGGTGTATCTTCTACTGGGGTCTCTTCCAAAAGACAATCTACCAAGCAACTTTGACGAAGCTGTTGAGGACCTAGTTAAGCTAGGAATAAGTCCTGACCATGCCAAGGCTATCGTTGCTTCTCTACCTTACATGTCGTTGGAAGACTTGTGCACAGTTCACCCAGCGCATTTGGCTCAGGCGGAAAACCTCAAGATTTGGCTCAAGAAATATCAGAAGATCAAAAAAGCGGTCGAAAGAGCCAGAAGAGATCCTGTGATTCTTATCTTAGACAAGGTAAAGATTTTCATGTTAAGCATGCGTGTTTAAATTCTCAACTTCCTAATAGTGATGCTTCGGCTGCAACATAGAGACTTTAAGTTCAAGAAAACGTCTCATCAGATAGTGAACAAAATTTGTTTTAAACTGCTGGGAAAGAAACATCACTTAGGAGAAGATTTGATCCCCTAAAGTATTGCTAAATCACGAGGGACTGCATTAAGACTATACGCAGTGGGGTAGTTGGATACTTTAAAGGTGCCTATGGATCTTAGCTTGTCTCCCTGCCACACGCCCCCACACCCCCGCCCCTGGATAATATTGGAATTTATATCGTTAGGAACTTTGGAGATCTTGGAAAATTGTTGATCTAGGAGTATTAAATGAAGCTTCCGGGAATGAGTTCAGATCCTGAAATATCAACTTAGAAAGTGTTTTCATGTTCCTACCTCTGCTCCTTCCGTAGCATATTCGGCTAGGAAAATTGTATAAAGACAAGTTTACGCATACCTGTTTCAATCTGGGAAAAATTATTTTTTTTAATTTTTTTTGTATTTTGGGTTTGGTCTGATTTTCTTTTACTCCTGGTCATGGACACAATATATTTTGATTCAATACATAGTAATCATGTAGGTAATGGATTCATGTGATTGGTATGTGAACAACATTCATGTGAAAAACATGTTTTTGTGATTCATGTGAAAAACATGTTTTTCAACTGAAAGTAAGGAGCAAAATTAAAACTTAAAACGAACAGAAATTATTCCGTATATGAGAGGGACAGCCATATTAGAAAATTTAGGTGCAAAATATGTTTTTTTGAGGCATCAGCTTCCCCCCCCCCCCTGCATAACCACTCTTCTTCAAAATTGTACCTCATTATACAGATTTTAATCAAAGATAATCTGAATCAACTTTGTTAAATGAAGCTTTAAAATAAATGTCTATATTAACCGTTTACTTTGTATAAATGGTGACTATATGTGATTCTTGAGGAACGAATGCACCACCGCATGCCTTTACGGCCTATGAAAATGCGAAGCTTAGTATATAGTTTTTCAGTAATGTTAAATTGACTGGCTATTTTAGAATTTTCATTAGATAACAACTTGGCTATCTTTTGGTCAAAATTTTAGGTTGGTGCGATAATATGCGAGAACTACTACTACTACTACTACTAACAACTCACCGCAGCACCAAGCCGCCTGAGCCCAACACAGCTACGCACGCTCCTCCTCCACCCCAATCTATTCAAAGCCTCCTTTTTACACCCGCCCACGAAGTTCCCATTTCCTTTAAATCTTTCTTTATGACGTCCTCCCACCCTAGACGGGGACGACCTGCTTTCCGTTTAGCCCTAGATGGTTGGCCGAAAAGAACAATCTTCGGCAATCTGTCATCCTTCATCCGCACAACGTGCCCTAGCCACCTCAGCCTTTCTTTCATTATAGCCCTAGAGAGCGGTATTGAACCACATTTTTCGTATAGCCTATTGTTTGAAATACGGTCAGTCAGCCGGGTACCCAGAACAATCCTTAAGCAATTTCTCTGGAAAACATCTAGCAAATCTTCATCCGCTTTTCGGAGCGTCCATGCTTCAGAGCCATATTTGACCACTGTCATCACTGTAGCTTCTAATATTCTAATCTTGGTTTGCAGACTTGTCTTCCTATTCTTCCAGACTTTTTAACTGTGAAAAAACACCCTGAGCCTTGGCTGTTCTATATTTAACATCTTGACTGCTCCCACCATCTTTACTAATAATACTACCAAGGTAAGTGAAGCCGCCCACCTGATCAATCTTTTCATTACCCAACGTCACCTTTTCATCTTCACTTATTCCTAGCCTTAGTGACTTAGTCTTCCTAACATTAATTTTCAAACCAATTCTAGCACCCTGAACTTGCAAAACCTCTAAAACTTCATTCATTTTGCTCACACTTTCATCTAGGATGCTTAAATCATCAGCATAATCCAAATCCAGGAGACTTTTTCCTCCCCATTTGATTCCGTGGTCTCCCATTGCCTTTCCTGTGCTCCTTAAAACAAAGTCCATCAAAATAATCCATACAAAAGGGGATAGAACACAACCCTGCTTAACTCCTGATTTAATACAAAACCAGCTGCTAACCTCATTTCCTACCTTAAACGCAGCAGTGTTATTCTCGTACATAGCACTAATCACTTTAATGTATTTGTCTGGTATACCATACAAGGATAAAAGCTTTACTAAAGCTCTTCTATCAACAGAATCGAACGCTTGCTCATAATCTATAAAACTGAGGACCAAAGGTGTTTGAAAAGTCAGGCACTTCTCAATTATTAGCCTAAGAGTGAAAATTTGGTCGACACATCCTCTACCTTTTCTAAAACCGCACTGCTCTTCTCTTAAAACTTGTCTACAGCATCTCTCAGTCTACAAAGTATCATGTTACTATGTAATTTACTACCTACAGAGAACAGACTAATGCCTCGATAATTACCACACTCACTTTTATCACCTTACTTATAAAGTGGCTTAATTAAGGTTTTCCTAAAATCGTTTGGTACTTCCCATTTTTCAAAAATCATATTCATAATCTTCAGTAACTTATTTCTAACCTCAGAGCCACCATATTTAAGAAACTCATTTACCACCCTATCAGCACCTGGAGCCTTATTATTCTTTAATCCTTTTAGTACTGTTGCTAATTCCTCCTCACAAAACAAATCTTCCTTCACATCCAAGGTATCACAAACTTTTTCATTTTCCTCTATATTTTTTCCTGCACCTCTATCTCGGTTAAGCAAATTCTCAAAATGTTCGGCCCATCTCTCTTTATTTTTTTCCTTATCGCTAACTGCGTCCCCATTCCTATCTTTAACTGGGCCAAGTCCGGATTGACTACTCCCTCTCAATTTGTTAACGTGCCAGTACAATATTTTACTATTATGCCGTCTAGCTGCATCTTCCAGATCCTCGGCAATTTTATCCATGGCCTCCACTTCACACATCCTTAGTTCATATTTTAATGCTTTCTCCACTTTCTTTACATTTCTTTTGTTTTCATACGATCTATCACTCAGATAATTCTTGTACAAGTCCTTTCTCCTTTCTATTAAACATAAAGCTTTTTCACTAATATTCTTAGCTGTAGTTCTAGCTTTCTTCCCTAATACACCTTCAGCAACTTCACAAATTATTTTTCTAAAATTATTCAAACCATCTTCCACATTATCAAATTTTAAACTCTCAAATTTAGTATTCAACTGTTCCTGGAAAGTTTCTCTCAAATTCTCATCCTGGAGTCTACCAACATCATAACTTCCCGGGAGGTAGTTACCCTTCCGATATTTCAGCTTTAAATTAACCCTTGACACTACTAGATGGTGATCTTTACTTTTAACATCAGTAACAGCACTCCTAGTCCTATATACCCTAGTATCTTGTATTGATCCTGCCAGTCTTCGGTTTACTATAACATAATCAATAAGGTTTGCTGTCTTACCATCACGTGAATACCATGTTAACTTATGAGCCATTTTATGACCAAACATTGTATTGGTTATAACTAGATTGTTATACCTACAAAATTGCAAATGTCTGTATCCATTACTGTTTTCTTTTCCTACACCAAATTTACCTAGGCTGGGATACCATCTATCCCTATTTCTACCAACCTGGGCGCTAAAATCTCCCAGTAATAACATCATATTTCTACCTGGGACCCTGTCTAGTTGCTCCTATAACTGTAAGTAAAATTCATCTGAGTCACTAGTATCTCCGTCAGTCGGTTCTACAGGGGCGTATACTACTATAACTGATACCCTGAACTTTCTAGTCATAAAATGAGCAATTAGTATTCTTTTATTAATACCTTTCCAGCCTAAACAAGACTTAGCAGCTTCCTTATTCATCATGAGCCCTACTCCCTGTCTATGTACCCCATCCTTCCTGCCTGAGTAAACAAATTCTATATCACCTAATTTCATGCTTCCTACTCCTGGGATATGAGTTTCTGAAATTCCTAATAAATTCAGTTCGAATCGTCTGAATTCGTCAGTCAAAATGTCGATACGATGGTCATTTTTTAATGTCGTAACATTCCAAGTTCCAATTTTCATGTTCTTTAAATCATTGAAATTATTTTCGCCTCAGGAAAAGCAATGATCCCGGATACCGGTGCAGGACGGGGATCACATATTTTCTCAAGTCTACACCGAAGTGCTTAAGCCGGCTTAGAACCGGACAGCAAGAAGTCCCTGGGACCTCCATGAATGGAGGCTTTGTGCAATCCTGGGCCCATCTTGGTCACAACATGGTTTTCAGCACTTGGCGATGCTCTTCTATCAACAAGAGTCGAAATCCTGCACAGACAGTCTCAAGCCTATTACCTCCGACTCATTATATATTTATGCCTACAAATATTATGCTACTACGGGGAGGCAACCCATAATAGCTAAATTAGATAGGAAGAGGTTTTTCAGCCCAAAGAAGCCCATCAAAGCATACCAAGCCCAGAAAAATTGTCCATTAGTCAGAATCCCGTGCGAATGCTGTGTCGCCACTTTGTTATGGCGTAATATTTTTGGTTAATCAAAGAAGCATCAGAATTTCTGATTTCCAATGGAATGATCTGTCTTCCGATTTCTAGGACTAATGGCTTGATGCGGTCGCTCTTGGGGAAAGAAACAAAATCAAAACCAGATAAACACGAATCCCTGATCTGGCTTCTCGAAAAAATGCAAAATTCCACGTTTACGCAGATGGGGCTGTAAAACTGTACAGTGGGTTCTCTGATATTTAAATACATTGTATACATATGTTTAAATAGATTGGAATGTTGTATATATGTATATATAAGAAAAGATAAGATTTATTGCAAAAAGCCTTTGGGCCATCTTTGGTCGCAACACATAATACAGTCTACAAACAAAGCTCAGGAACAAAATACAACTTTAGATAATAATTAAAAAAAAAAAAAACGACAAAAAAGAAACACACCAAGGTTCAACATTTTAACCAACAAACACTAATCATAGTAAAATTCAAATCCTAAAAACCGTAACAAGCTATCCCCTCAAATATGATTCCCTATGTTTAATCCATAAACGAAGAAAACTTACACGACTGTTTAATAGCACATGCCTTTCTCCCAGCCATCCGCTCAATTAAGTAGCATTTACTCCCAAACACTCGTCCAAAACATTCATTCCGCAACTCAGACAGCTCTTCAGACTCGGATACAAAATGAAATAAGTTCTTATTCACACATCCACACATTGGGCAAAAATAAGGGCCAGCCGCCAGCCTAAACTTTCCCAAAAATTTCCTTATCTCACTAGATCCAAACTATCCCCTCTTACCGACAACAAATTCTTCAAATCCTCTTTATTCAACCCAAATTTAATATAAACCTCCCCCCCAACAGTCTTTGGCTTGGGAGTAAAACCTCAAAGACATAGATTGGTCCTTATGAGCTTGCCACTCTTGGATTTCTTGGTCATTTAGGGTTCGCTGGACTTCCTTCCATATTGACACGGTTTCACCCATAGGGCCTTTTCCTTTTCATTCCACATCTCCGAAAGGCCACAAAGGTCCAGTATTTTCTTGACCTGATTTGGCCATGAGTCATGTCTACCGTCCTTCAAGCTCTCTAAATAAGCTGACTTAAGAAGCCGAACTCTGGGTAGCCTAATTATCTTCTCCCAGAATTTTACCATTCTAACCAATCTAACACTTCTTAAAATGAAAAGCCCCAAATCTCCTTTCAGCACCACTGAACTAAATAAATCTATCAAGCCTAAAATTTTCTTAAAATATCTTAGCTGAACTACTTCTAGCTTAGCTGCTTTAGCAAAACCCCAAACCTCAGGGCCCCAATGTAGACTAGAAGCCACTTTTGTCTGGAAAACTCTTTTCTGGATCCTACATGTCAAGACATCCCCCTTAATGCACTAAACTTTAACACCCAAATAAACAAATTCTTCTTTATCCTCTAACACCTTTCCTCCAAAATTATAATGAACCTCTGAATCAACATCTCCTTTACTCCTAAATACTAATACTACTGACTTCTTAGCGTTCAACTCTAAATTCTTCTTTTCTAAATAATTTTTATTATATCTAATTGCTTCTGAAGATTATCTCTACTATCCGTCACTAGAGCTATGTCATCCGCGAATAACATGCATGATAGCCTAAACCAATCCAAAGATACATAAGGGGCTCCATTACTTTTCACAGAACTATCTAAATCATTAACAAACAAGGAGAAAAGCTTTGGAGATAAAGTACATCCTTATTTCACACCCACATGAGACGTAACCAGCCTAGAAAGATTTCCCATAACCTTCACAACAAATTTCACCCTCCGATACATATCTGCTATTATTGCTACAAAGCACGACGGCAAGCCTATTTCTAACAGACTTTCAATTAACAACCTCCTATTTACCGAATCAAAAGCACTTTTCAGGTCTAAAAAGGCTACGAATAGCCGACCAGTTTTCCCTCTAGCATATTTCCTTCTCAATGCATCCAAAGTAAAAATATGGTCAACAGTGCTGAATGTCGATCTGATTCCCGCTTGCATCGGGCTAAGTAATTCTTCCTTATTTTACCAATCTCTTAGCCTAAATTCCAGAACCTTACAAAACAATTTACTTACCACATTTCCCATAAAGATAGACCTAAAGTTTTCGTGTAGATTCCTATTACCTTTCTTAAAAAGAGGCACTGCTACTGAAATGTCCCATGAGCGAGGCCAACAAGCTTTCTCTACTACAAACGAGAAAATTGCGGCCAACATGGGAATTAAAGTTGTCCTTTCTAACCTCAGGGCCTTTGAAGATATACCATCTGTTCCTGGACACGAATTACCATTCATCTTTTTCAACTGATCCCCAATTTCTTGTTGAGATACAGGCCTAATTAAATCGTAATCATTCTGTCTTAAAGGATATGTTACCGTCCCTAGACCTAACTCTCTATCCTCTGAACATTCGACTCATTCGCCCTGACATATTCTGACTCCTATTTTCAAAATAATCTGGCCATGTCTCAACTGCTGGGACGTCTCCTCTTATTCCCGGGCCCTGGATCGAGCATTTAACTACCGACCAAAACTCTCTAGGGTTATTCACACTATAAGCTCTCTTAATTTCCTCATTAATTTTCATCTGCCTCTCTCCCTTTTTAACTCTTCTAACCTTATTATAATCTGACCTTAATTTCCTATATTCAGCTAGCCTGCGCAAATTTGTTTCCCGATCCGATAGGTCTATTGCTTTAAGTAGCCTGAAAACTCTAATTACCTCTTCCCTTTTCTGCCTACATTCCTCATCGAAAAACCCTCATCTTTTCTATATATAGGAAATGAGAAATCAACCCCCCCCCCCCCAAGAAATTTCCTGGCGAGGCTCATGACGCTCCGCCTCGCCTTTTATAAATCTGTGACGGTCGACATGTAAATTTATTATTTAACGCTGCGTAGAAAAAGATTTTTAATTATTTTAGGAACACTATTACCTCTCACCCCAAGCACCAATAATAAAGACGTAGGTCAAAAATTTCCAAAGAATCAAGAGGGATTGGATATCAGATTAGGGATTAGGGTTTTGGGTGCTCCACAAAAATGGAACAAAAGCCACTTCCCCAGTGACACAATCTTTTTGGTAACTTAGAAAGGTCACTGGAATTTTCAATTTCCGTTCAAATTTGCTCTCTTCCAATTTTCTAGGACCATTTGTTTGATACGATTCCCCCCTGTAAAAAAAAAAAAAAAAAAAAAAAAAAAAAAAAAAAAAATCAACTAACTTGCACCAATGATCTTTCTTCTGGGACAAAATGCATTCTACCTTTTTTTTTACGTTGGACCTTCAAACCTCTACAGTAGGATTCTCTGATATACTGAATCTAATATTGGATATTTCATTGACGTTACTTGCCTTTTTGGGTGGGGGTTCCTTTCTTCTATGAAAATCAGCCAAATTTTGCCAGATTTGTAGCTTCTGATGGACAACATTAAGATAATTAATTTTACATATTTGGGTTCAAAATTAAAGGCTTATTCTTTTGATGTATTAATTGTTATTACAATTCCTTTTTTTCAGAATTTCGGTTACTGCTTGTCGGAGTCGCTCCTTACCAACAGTACGTAACCATGAACTGTTAGAGAATTTTAGGTGTTTTTTTCTCTTTGATAAGTTTTTTCTTACCATATTTAGATAACTTCCTCTATCCCCGAAGATACGGTTGAACTCAGATATCAGAGGAAGTAGTGAACTATTCATATTATAAGAATTTTATATTATAAACACCCCACAGTATGGAATTTGCATTTACTTTATAAAAATATTTTAAAAGATAAGTAAAGAGTCAAATTAAAGAAAAAGCGGAGAATAGAGTACATATAAAGTCTTATAATTAGTGCAGCTCAAAGCTAGCAGAAATTAGCCAATCAACAGAAATTGGAAAAAATTTCAACAATGAATTTAAAGATACCAGATATAACGATGAAAAGTAAAGGAAGCCTAAAACAACCGTAAGTTAAAATGACTGACCAAATTAAACTTAAAACTCGCAAAAAATACTACAGATGATAGAAGGGCTGCCGAAACCATGAGAACTATTTTCATTTGCGCTTGGACCTGAAAAATAGGTGAATGATTTTCCTGGCATTGGCAGCTGATTGATTGATCAGTGATTCACTTTACCAGGGAAGTGACAGAAAAATTGGAAGTGCTGGCATTCGTTTGAAATTTGATAGGCAAGATTCTAAACCCAAGGAGACTTTTCCATGAAATGCTAGACAGGTGAACTTGACAATCCAAAGGCTAGAATGGTTCAAAGTCCTAACTTTGGAAATCCTTGATTTTTAAGACTTTGAAACCTGCTCAACCGAAAAGAGCCATGGGTTTAAAACCCCCTGGGGGAAGTATCTTTATCAATATAGATATGTCCACCACATTTCAAACGGAATTGTTAGCACCTTGTTTAAATATGGAAATTCAATGTTGAGGCACAAAGTTGGTCTCTGGCCCTTCCAATGTCCCTCCTCTTCTTGCTGCAAACTTTTAGTAGAAGATTGGCGTATTGTATCCATTTTGAACTGTAATCACGCAAGGATTTTTAATCTGACTGATTATAGAGACAAAGTGGACCAGCGTCCCTCCAACATCCCCGTCCCCACTCCAATTCTATGTAGAACAGTAGGCATATTGCCCCGCATCCGATAGAACCAAAGTGGACCAGCGTCCCTCCAACATCCCCATCCCCACTCCAATTCAATTTAGAATGGTAGGCATATGGCCCCGTATCCAGAAAATTTACCATAAAATAATTTGGTCGTTGTTGTTTTTGCTATACATTTTTTTTTTCTCATTAGCAATACTAGGACAACGTGCCATCGGTTTTACCTCATTGTTGCACTGAGTCCAGAATTGGCTTGTTTCCTTAACGAGTCAAGGATTTGTCTATGTTTGCCACGATTTGCAGAACTTAGCAAGTTTTGTATCGACTCAATCCACAATTTGGACTTGTTTGTATCAAGTGCCCGAGGGCTAAAAAGATACAAGAGCTGATTACCGACTGATCACTTTCGATCGTTTAAAATCAACAAGGGATTTTGATTTCCAACCCTGCCCAAGTTTCTTAGATCATCCATTCTGGAAGGAGTAGCTGGAGGCGGAAAAACAAATAAATAATACATAGAAGACACCTCGCATGCTGCTTAGTCAAGACTAATGGGCTAATCTCTGACAAGGCCTATTTTCAAAAGTAGGGAGAGGCTAGTGGCCACTTTTCAGGGGACAAGCTGTAAACTTTGTATCGGACATTTACGTTTGTTTGTTTTTGTTGTTTTTTTTTTGGGGGGGGGGTATAAGTTTGGCAATATCTGAAAAAAAATGAATTAAATAAAATTATGGATAACGGAAGAATCGTGTAATTCGAGAAATGTATAAAGTAGGACAGAAAGCCCCTTCCTCCATCGCCCACCTTTCGAAATCCCGTATAATCAAGGAGGCACAAGTTTGCCTCCTTGTTTTTTTTTGTCGAAAAACAAAAATCTTACTTTGTATTTGCTTGCGTCGAAAATAGATTGCAGAGACTTTGACAAAAAAAAAACCGTTGGGTTTCTTCTGTTGCCGAGCCAATAAAAATAAAGATCGTCAGAGATACCCGCATGCTCGAAGAAAAGTTGAAAAAAGAAAATCTTACTGTGCATTTGATTTGAGTATTTAGGAATTAAAAGCCTTAACACAAGAATCTTCAAAAGCGGGGGGTTTGGGGGGGCGGCAGCCCCCCAAATTTAAGTCCTGACACGATCAGCTAACAGTTAGTCAAGCAATAATAAGTAATAAACTGTACAAAAACGTGCAGAAATTATTTGAAAAAAACTACGTTTTCTAAGGAGTTAAAGAGGCTGAGTTACAAGTTCGAACCTTAAAACGTACAGGGATTAGGAGGTACAGTTGGGAGGCTGCCGCCCCCCAAACCCCCCGCTTTTGCAGCCTCTTTTTTAAAGATTTTTATTTTGGGGGTCTACCGCCCCCCCCCCTCAACCCCCGCTTTTTCCCTTGCAAAGAAATGCTTTGCAACCCGAACGAAGTCTGCTTGAATTTTTTACCGTAAGAACATCCTATTGCATCTCTTTGATTAGAAACAGTACTGAGACTGTTTGCTGGATTTTTTACAGGAGATTTTCCCCTAACCGATAACAAGCTATAATGTGATGAACTTAAAAATTTCGAACAGAAAAAACAGGGAACAGAAGAAGGGCTCAGCATAAACAAGCAGTTTAGGTTCAGGTAGGTTCAGGTTCATCTATTTTTCCATCATACGTAATCACACTGAATACATAACTATACCTGGCACAGAGACAAGTTTGTAGTTATAACTGTAACAGACTGAGTTGTCATTGCTAAATTCTCTGAATATATAAAAAAAATGCCATTGAAACAGTTTCATTCGTGTTGGTACGACCAACTGATTGCAGGCTACAGGACTTAAAAAACCTTAACAAAAGAGGCTGCAAAAGCGGGAGGTTTGGGGGGCGGTAGCCCCCCAACTGTACCTCCTAATCCCTGTACGTTTTAAGGCTCGAACTTGTGACTCAGCCTCTTTAACTCTTTAGAAAACGTAGTTTTTTTTCAAATAATTCTCTTAAAGGTTGTCCCTGTATATACCTAACTTGAACGGGATTGCTACAAATATAACGCTCGCTGAACAAACCCTCTCTGTAAACACTATAAATAATTGTATCTTTTCAGGTCATGCAAGGTTTGCCCTGGGAGTCTCTTGAATGTCTGAAGAACCAGTCAGTAACTCGTGTACCATCTTTAAGCATTTTGAAAATATTGCTAGATCGACATAAAGCTGAACGAATAAAAGCCCTAAAACTGAATGGAACAGCTGTTGGTTGCAATCCCCCAAAGGCGTTTTATGTACTGAACCCAGAGGGAGACCTGAGGAAGGTTCAAGAAAGACTTGAAGGAATCGTGAAAGCTATCTGGGGTGATAATGGAACAATTAACAGCAGGCCAGATTTTGAAACTCTACAGATGAAACTGGAAACGGAAGATTTGTTTGTGTATGTATTGTTTATCGGTAGTCTTATCCAAGAACTGAATGATAAGGCGTGTCTTAGCGTAACGATTTTAAAAAATAGTTTTTATTTAATTACAAAAGGAACTAGATGTAGCAATTTCCTTTAAAATGAGCCATTATTTAGCTCTCTATGATTTTCCAGTGCCCAGCTAGCTGAGGAGAAAAAAAAACGGAAAGAAAAAAAGATGCCGTATGCCGTAAGGCGGTTCCAATAGTGTACTTCTTGTTTTGATCTGAATTTTTTTTCAGGAGTTATGGGTTACTTTAGTTTTTACTATGGGGCGTGATCGTCTCTTGCTACGTTGCTAGCTACCGCTGCAGCCCGGAAAAAGTATCAGATACGAATATCCAACGGATAGCGAAGGTGGTTCATAAGAGGGAATAAAATTACCGCCAATATCAACTGAGAGAGTAAGCTATTTGAAAATTGAGAAGGCTTCCATTGCCCTAATCAACTTGTCTCAATAAACTGGCATATAGGATCGCAATTATGATTTTGCCAGGTCTTCAAAAATGCTATTCATTTCATAAAGTTACCGACTTACAAAATAAGAAAGTAGTAGAATTTGTTGTCTTAAAGCCACGAGTGTAATAATTTTAATTTGGCGCTAAAAGCTACCAACAAGAAAAACTTCCCACTAGGTGCCTTGATCTTGCCCTGATACCTTTCCACTAGTCTCAAATATCAGATGAAAAGCTAAGCCAGCCGTGCTAGCTAGCTCGCGGATAATCTCCTTTACATGCATAACGCAATTACTTTTCATAAATGAGGCCAAAAAATTATTAATTTATAGATATATCGAATCTATGTAAAAATTGAAATAGAAAAATTGCGTTTAAGGTTGTAGCAACAGATTATCTTATGATTATGATACTAGGATCAAGACTGTTAAAACAATCATATAAAATACAAAACACCATAAAAAGAAGTGTTTGAATTTTCGCGCCAAAATTGGTGCAAAAGAATCTTAGGAGCAAGTTTACCTAGTTTTATTTTTTATGTCCTTGGTATTTTAGATTGCATAAACATAGGCAGCGCAATAGCGCTGCCTAAGTTAAGAGCGATGTTGGCACAATGTATTATTTATTTCTTTTAGACCAGGGCACTTCGTAAAGAAATTGGAAGGTCTCTTTTCAATAGCCGAAAGTGATTGGAAGGTAACTAACTCTCCATCCACGCCCACCATTTCCCCAAACGCATCCAATCAAAATTTTGAGGTAGCCATATTGTTCAACGTAGTTGAAATATCTGGAAATTGTGTCTTTGAGGAGGACACTCCCCCCACAGCCCTCAGGGCAATGGTTGTAAGTTATGCCCTGGGGGCATATGAGGTTTTTTATAGAAACCGTTGTCCTAGAGATTTCAAAAAGTGCTCATTCAATTGGAAATTCAAGGGGCTAGTGCCCGTTTTAATAGTCGAAATTGATTGGAGAGCAACTAACCCCCCTCTCACGCCCGCCATTTCCCCAAACACATCCGATAAAAATTTTAATACAGAGATTTTGTTCAACGTAGTTGAAAGTCAAAATTAGGTGTTTGAGGATGACAACTCCTCCTCCTCCCCCCCTCCCCACAGTCCTCAGGGGAAGTTATGCCCTGGGGGCATATAAGGTTTTTATAAAAAGTGTTGGCGTAAAAAGTTCAAAAAAGGGCTCATTCGATTGGAAATTGAAAGGGCTAGTGCCCTTTTTAATAGTTAAAAGTGATTGGAAGGCAACTAATCCCCCCCTCACGCCCACCATTTCCCCAATCAAAATTTTGAGATAGCCATTTTGTTCAATGTAGTTTTAAGTTCTGGAAATTAGGTCTTTGAGGATGACACCCCCCCCACACACACAACCCTCTGTGCAAGGGTTGTAAGTTATGCCTTGGGGGCATATAAGGTTTATATAGAAAATGTTGTCGTAGAAACTTCAAAAAAGGGCCCATTCGATTGGAAATTGAAAGGGCTAGTGCCCTTTTTAATAGTCGAAAGTGATTGGAGGGTGAAATCCCCCCCCACGCATACCATTTCCCACAACACATCCAATCAAAATTTTGAGATAGCCATTTTGTTCAACGTAGTTGAAAGTTCTGGAAATTATGTCTTTGAGGATGACAAACCCCCCGCACCCCTCAGGGCAAGGGTTGTAAGTTATACCCTGGGGGCATATAGTGTTTTTATACATAGCGTTGTCGCAGAAACTTCAAAAAGGGCTCATTCAATTGGAAATTTTAAAAGTCGAAAGCGATTGGAGGCCAACTAACCCCTCTCTCAGGCCCATCATTTCCCCAAACACATCCAATCAAAATTTTGAGATAGCCAATTTGTTCAATGTAGTTGAAAGTTCTGGAAATTAAATCTTTGTGGATGACCCCCCCCCCCCTCACAGCCCTCAGGGTAAGGGTTGTAAGTTATGCCCTGGTGGCATATAAGGTTTTTATGGAAAGTGTTGCCGTAGAAACTTCAAAAAGGGTTCATTCGATTGGAAATTGAAAGGGTTCGTGCTCTTCGTAATTGTAGAGAGGGATTGAAGGACAACTAGACCTTCAATCCCTTTGTCACGCCCACCATTTCCCAAAACACACTCAATCAAAATTTTTAGATAATCATTTTGTTCAACGTAGTTGAAAGGTCCAGAAATTATGGCTTTGAGGATGACAAAGTCCCCAGGGGAAAGGTTGTAAGCTATGCCTTGGGGGTATATAAGGTTTTTTATAGAAAACGTTGTTGTAGAAACTTCAAAAAGTGCTCTTTCATTTGGGAATTGAGAGGGCTAGTTTTCTTATTAATAGTCAAAATTGATCGGAGGGCGAATCCCCCCCCCCCACGCACATCATTTTCCCAAGCACTTCCGATCAACATTTTGATATAGCCATTTTTTTGAACGTAGTTAAAGGGTCTGAAATTATTTCTTTGAGTATGACACCCCTCCCCCACAGCCCTCAAGGCTAAGATTGTTTCTAAGGGGCTTTCTAAAAGCCAGAGTATAACTTGTACTTTGCTGAAAAAATTCTTTTAAATGTCTTCAATTTTATAACTTTAAGAAATTAAAAATTAATTAAGATTTTAAGGAATAAATATCAGCATATGTATATTAAACTGACCATGCGCATTTTTTTCAGTAAATTCATTTGAATTTTTTCAGTAAAGTATAAATTATATTCTGGCTTTTAGAAAGCATAGGGGTTTAGAACCCTACTCATATTAATTTCTGCTCGTTTTGAGTTTGACTCTGTTATTTATTTTAATTTCTGTTTGTTTTGGGTTTCATTTATTTATTGATATTGATTTGTGGTAGTTGTATGCTTTTTAGATTATTTGATTCTATTTTTGTTCATTTTTGGTTTAATGAAATTCTTTACTTTTTTTGAAGAACTTATTCTGTGGAAAAAGTTTTTTAGGTAGTTCCGAAAAAGATCGTAGTTTTGACTCGGAAATAGAATATTTAATTCCAATTTTGGCTAATATTTTTGAGGAGACTGTAACTTCATTCGCAAAATCAATTATCGCAAAAAATAAATTAGTGAAACTTGATAAAAAAATGAAGCTTGAATGTAAATAACGTCTTGGGTGTATACCTGATATCAAAAAAGTTATAAAACAAGAAAGATGCTGCTCTTGTAAGTTTTCTATTTCGAAAATGAAGAAACAGTGTGTATACAGTACTATTACTATAGTATACTATAATTGTTATCATTACTATACTATAATTCAATGATTATACAATACTTCAACTAACAGCTTATCGTAGTACAAAGCCGCCTGGTGTCAACACCTCTGCGCACGCTCCTTCTCCATCCCAAAATTTTCCGAGCTTTGCGTTTTATTCTAAAATGCGTTATGTTCCTTTGGTTCATAAAGTGCAAAGTTATATATGTGCTTTTTGAATGTAATTTTAACTCAGTAATTTGTTTCGCCCCTTAATTCTTGAAATAAAATTGAAGCTCCATTTCATTTTATTCTATTCTTTTTTTTTCATTTTCCCCTTTTTTTCGTTGTGCTGATTTGGTAGCACACCCTCCTAAGCTTAGGATGGGATGCGCCGAAGATGTAACGCAAATAAACTTTCAAATGAGGATAAATCCATTTATTTAGACAGCGAAAAAACAGGTACAAAAGTCCAGATATTAAAGGTGTTACGTCGAAAATACGTCGTATATAGGGGAAATGAGACCAACCCATTAAACAACTATAAACTCAACATATGGTTTGCAATTAGAAGACACGGAAGGCTTTGTCACCTTCATTGGAAAATTTTACATTTGGGCAAGATTAAAGAAGAAAGTTTACACCAAGACTTTGTATGAACTTTGTCAATGAACTCTCTCTGAAAATAATCTAGTGAATAATCCGGAAGTTCATTATTTTGTGAATTACCCGAAAAGTTATTTATTTTGTTGTGTATAAATATGCTAGTTTTAATTTTATTAATTTAGTATTTCTACTGAAGACGGTCGTTGTATATGTGATTGAAATATCTGTACTTTTGTACCTGTTTTTTTCTCTGTCTAAATAAATGGATTTATCCCCATTTGAAAGTTTATTTGTTCGTCATAGAACGGCAGTGTGGTCTAAGAAAACAACACCTAATTAAAGGTGTTACGTCGAAAAAATCTGAAGATGTATTTTTGTTTTAGAATAAGTTATTGTATTGTTGCTGCTTTTGCTCCCTTCCTTGCTATTTCCACTTTCATCAATTCAGCGTATGTATTTCTTATTATTTATTTTAATGCTATTTATTGCTCTTTTTAAGCTACCTCGGCCACGGGTCTGGCACGCAATACATTCGAGGGGACAAAATCGTGAAGAAGTTAGTAAGACCCGTTGTGACCTTGTTTGGCTGCTCTAGTGCCAAAATGGTTTATTGGTGTTCCCGAGTTGATCCAATGGGCACTGCAATCCATTACTTAATTGCTGGAGCGTAAGTATCCTACATTTTTTTTATTCTATTAATTGATGCACCTGCACAGGGCGGAGGGGGGGGGGGTCATCCTGAGATTGGTCCAGTTAAAGGTTATGGCCTAAAGGGACTGCAAGGGAACTGGCCCCATTCTTGTAACCCTCTTTACAAGAAGGGTCCTTGTAACCCTTCAAGGCATCGGATCATAGTTTTACTATAACAGTTCTACATAGTTTTACTATGACAGATCCAATTGCAGGGTAACTTGGCCACCATTCCATACCCTTTTTCGCCATTGTAACCCTCCAACGCACCGGACCAAAGTTTCACTATAAACAGTTCACTCACAATGATCAAATGGCCCAAGAGAGTTCCCCAAGAGGATGTTTGACCAACAAGGTCTTAGGGTCAAGTTCCCACAAATTATTCAGTTGGCTCATTCTTTACATACACATTTTAGTTGAAAGGGTGAGCCTATTGCACCGTCTTCAAACTGCAATCATTCAGTGAATTGGAATGTCTAGAATTGGAGGCATCAATTTCTCTTTGACCCTTCTCAATTGCCCCTTCCCTCTCCAATGCCAAATTCTTAGCTTAATGGAGGGTGTCTTACAAATTTTTGCAACCGGCATCATTGAAGGGGTCTCGGTCTCAGTAGAAAAACGAAGTTATTTTGAGCCTTGGATCGACAGTGCAAAAAACGAGATCGGTTTAAATTTTGGAATTTCGATGTCTCGATCCAAAAAAAGCGAAGTCACGATTGGACACGCAAAATATTCAAGTTCTGATTCGTCGTGGAAACAAGTTAGTTCACACATAGTGTAAAAACAAGATAAGTTTTGGCTCGCTGTAAAACGGTCCAAGTCCAAGTTATGGAATAGCGGTGGCATGGTTTGAAAACGACTTAATTTCTGACTCAATGCCTCAAGTTGCACTCTGACTCAGTGAGCGTGTTGCATTTTTTTTCTTTTATCGAATATCATGCAGAGATGTGTGATTGGGAAGTGGCCCGAGGAACATCTTCCTTTCACCGCCAAAGTTTAATAAAAGGTGCATGTTGTCATTTGTTTAAACTGAATTTACTGAAGAATTTTTGACATCTATCATAGAGGCACAGATTGGGCATATGAGCTCTCAGCTAAGGGCTTCGATCCACTTTAAGTTTATAATATAATGGAACAATTCCAAATAATGCTTTACCAAAGTGAACAATATCTTCAAAAATTAGCAATAGACATTTCAGAAGTTTTATTTGGGTATCAATTTTCTATAATTTCTATAATTTCTATATTATTTTCTATAATTTTCTATTATTATTTTTCTACAGTCTTACGGTATTAATGTTTTAACGCAAGGTGACAGTTTTTGCATCATTAATTGGGTAATATTCAGCTTTATGCATCTACTGAAATATATTTTTGAAATGTGCTTTGTATTTTTTTTTTTTTTAGATTTAAAAACACGCTAAAAAGCATTCATTTATTCATTCATAAGAATCTATGTTTGTTTTAAGTTTGACTTATTGTATGAATTGATTTTTGAACGTTTTAGATTTTAATATTGTTGTTTACTTTTCCCCTGAAGAGATATTTTTGGGAAACTTTTTTTATTTCTGTAAATTTTAAAAGAGTCGGTAAATCTGAAGCCCAGAGATACAATAATATAGATACTAGAGGGAGTAGAAGAAAAGCAAATGGTTTAATTGTACCAATAGAAAATTGGTGTTTCAATCAGTAAGTTACATCAATTTTTTTAGAGTTTTTTAAAACAAATTTTGTAAATACATCTTAAAAATACTGCCATCAGTACTAACAGCTAAATATTTTATTTCTTTTGTCCCCTTATTTAGTATGTTACTTAAATATATAGTTCGTCAGGTAGGTTAGGTGAAGTCTAAAATAGGTCACTAAAATTATTTTTAATGAAAGTGAAGCTCCATATGCTACCTCCTAAAGAAAGCTAAACTCGAGATTTTTGATAACAGGAGGATTAGCTTGTGTTTAAGATCTGTTCAAAAATATTGCAAAACCGTTGCACCCAATCAGTATTTCCAATTTTTCGTGTTTCGACCAAAGGTTGCCTACTGCGATCAGTCTCTAAAATAGCTCTTCTATGATCAGTTGAGTGCCTCTAGATGCAAAAAAAAACCTTTCCTCCTATCATCAGCAATTTATTAGACGAGGAAACACACCTGCCTCTTTATCTTGCCGTTCTTATTTTTTTTGTATTGTATTTCTTAAGTCTGTCTTGTATATTTTATTTCTGTTTCTTTTTCGTACATACACATTAACCTCAAAAATCGAAAATTTGGCTGATTTGAAGTTCGTGGTAGTTTTTTTTTCTTTTTTGATTTTCATCTCTTTTTTTACTTTTTAATTATGTATTCTCTTTTTTTAAATAATTACTGTTTTACTTTACTTTTACTTTTTTTTATTAATTTCTCTTTTACTTTTTTTCAATTAATTACTTTTTTTTAATTATGTATTCTCTACATGTTATCTTTACCCTAATCCAAGCCTTAAATTTAGAGACGAGGGCGTTTTTAATCTTTTTTCGTTTTTTTTTTTTGTAATAATGTGGTTAAATCCATTTTGCAATTCATCGCTCACCATACTATGGTATGCTTTGTGACGTGGAATTTGTTTTTGAAGTGTCATGATTATTGATTGACGATTTTTTTTTTTTTTTCAGAAATTCAGCGACACTATTTTTTGTACAAGTAAACATATCTGCTGCTTTATCTTACCTTTGTTTTCTATTTTTATATGTATATTATGCTCCAAAATCAAATCTGGCTAATTTAATGGATATAGTAGTTTTTTAATCGTATCTTAAGATATCGCGAAAATTCTAAATGAAAACTTTATTTATTTTAAGGCCCAATCCCAGTGAGTTTTAACAAATACCGAGATTAAGGAATTGCTTATTTGAATCAATCAAATTTTACATAGAATTTTCTGATTGGCTAAAAAATTTTATGAAAAATTCAGATTGGCCGAGACTCAAGCAACTAAATCTTGGTATTGGTGAAACCTCATTGTAAATAGGGCATTAAAGTATGCAGTTTGTTACTTTTGATGTAGTCCCTACTTTTATTTTGTTTTGCAGAGTATATGGGAAGTGATTTTATATTTATAAATCTTTAAATATCCAGTATATTAAAGTGAATTTTCTTTTCAGCTGGTTAAGAGTAAAAATACTCGACCAAATTAGTCTTAAAAAATGTAATAAATACGGCATGGGATTTTACAATCCCTTCCGGGGTGCTGATCTCATGGCACTTCAACCAGGAAGTGCAATGGCAAGGTGGAGGTCAGCCATCCTGTGCTTTCGCACCTGCTTCCTGCTTTCCTTCCCCCTGACTTTTTCAGGCATCCATTTAGAGCTGGGTTGACTCTGGCTGGGCTTACAGAGTCATACCACTAACCCCCGTTCGAACCAAATAACCAGCGATACCAGGACGGGAACCTTTGTCCTCACGGACAAAGGGTGTCAAGTCTAACTCTATAACCACTCGGCTAGGACTGGGTAAAATCAAGATCAATTCTTCTTCTTCTTCTTGTAATGACCAAGCCTCCCGGAGCCCACGTCGGTCTCCTTTTGGCTTCACAACAATTTTCCATCTGCAGGTGACGGTGGATAAGGAATCTTGCTATTATCTGTCTAATCTACTCGGAAATATTATTAGGTTGCAGGAAAATTGAAGATACCTCTGTATAGTTGTCTTTCAGTGTTAGGTGGTAGGCTTGAGAGCAGTAACACGTTGATATCAAGCTGGAGGTTTGCTAATGAAAAAAAAAACTTTATATATAGTTATACAGTTTTGATAGTAGACGATACCAACTTTTTTCTTATTTATTTTCCTCCATATTGTCTTTCCTTTCCTTAAAAGACAATTAGAAAGACAAGAAATGTTTTTATTTTGGAGTTAAGCCAAATATTCTTGAATACGACTAACAAGTGGCAATAATAAACAAATTAATATTGTAGGCTAATTATAGTGAATAGGATTTTTAACCCTATCCACTTTGAATAGGATTCACATTGAATAGGATTCAGATTTTTTAAATTGATATACCAGTATCGATATGATAACCAATGCATCGACGTATCACATATCCAACTCAAAACCGTATCAAATGTATCACTGTTTTTTGGAATGACTGACACGAAAAAACTAGTTCTTGTGAATTTTTTTTTCTCTTTCTCGTCTCTATTCGGCATGATCCACTTAGTCGTTTCCTTTTGGTATCAGTGTTGACGTGTTAACATGCGAAGTGCAAAAAAATCTTGCCCCCCTGGTTCCGCCAGTGATTTTAAGAAGCGTTCATGTTTTGCAAAAGGGTTATAAAATTGTCTTAATTCATCTTGAAAGTTCATAGTCATATGGGCTTCTGTCGTATTCTTATTGCCTCTTCTCTTTTTATTTTTTTTCCATATTGTCTTTCCTTTCCTTAAAAGACAATTAGAAAGACAAGAAATGTTGTTATTTTGGTGTCCTTGGTACTTTTAAATATTTCAAATATGTTAATGTAAAACAGGCAGTTCTTAGATTTTATTTTTAATCCAATTGTCATTTTTATTTTTTTCTAGGCCTTGTTGTTTGGGTATGCTGTGGGAAGTAACTGATTTAGACTGTGATAGAATGACAGTACAGTTTTGGCAGTATTGGCTGGGAAAGTTGTTCCCAACACTGCTTGACAGCACACCTTCAGAATTTGCTAATTGTTTCAGTAAAATTTCTAAGGGTGAAAGTGAAAAGGACTTAGCTAGATGCGCATCCCTGGCAAAGGAAATTGCTTCGAGCTACATTAATAGATGTGCTTTGGTTGTGTATGGTCTACCCACTGAATCTTTCTATTCATAGTCTTTAGTTCTTTTTTGTCGTTTGACCGGACGCTGACGAATCCATATAGAGGAAATAAATATTTTTGTTTTTTTAATTGCTTGGTGTCAGTCATTTAGTTTTCATTTTACGTATTTAGTGGTAAAAAAGATAAAAATCCTTAAAAATATGTGTTAATCTTAACTCATTTGGCCTCATTTTTTAATCTCATGCTTTTTCTTATTGAAGAAGTGGAGTTGGGGACACTGAGCCCTTTCCGAGCCTGGTGTTTTATTTACCGCCGGATCGAACTTTAACATAGCTCATTTGTTTAGGATCGTGAAAAAGCTTTACATGTATGCCTCCGGGGTACATGACGTTCGCCCCTCTGGGTTTAAACGCACCAAATTACGCAAAAAGCCCATTCGACTAATTTCCTAATTCACCTAATTCTTTGTTTTCAGTTCACAGTTATCAGGACATCTGTACTAAACGTCTAATCAATTCAGGAGGATAAGGTTTTCTAATCGTAGGAAACCTAAAAAAAAGTAAGCTTACTGAGGCACTTGAATCTAATCAGGTCAAAATTGCGAATTTAGCAAGGAGAACTCGACAAAGACTGTATTGACCAATCCATCCAGCCAAATCAAAAAGTAAATCTCGGTAGAGATTACTCCTCATAGTTTATTAACAAAAAAAAAACACTCAAAATCGGCAAATTAGTACAAGTACCTGAATCTTGAGTAACTTAATGTATCCACAACCCAACCAAGACAACTTGACATGCACAACATCAACCCTTTGAACTCGATTTACACGAATAAATCCGGTAGAAACGTATCAGTTACGTAATAAGCTCAGCACGTCTAACCTATCAACGACACCTTATCTACGCTCGATTTAGTGCAGTGGAACATACGTACTCAGCAAAACACATATAGAATGTATCCAGATTCATAATATCGATGGAGAGTAAAGATCGTGGACTGTTCAACACAGACGAATAAACACGTTGAAAACCCAATCAATTCTGCTTGACACTGTTAATTTAACAACAGATTAACCTGAAAATCCGAAAACACGACAAAGGCAATTGAGTGTTACAATTATAAATCATTTTCGACAAATGGCGGAACGAAAACAAATAAAAATGTGACAGCTCCATGCTAAACACGTTGACGCTAAACATATTGATAACGTGATCAATCCTACACGACGCAGTTTGTTCATCACAGAAAAATTCAGAATCACCAAAGATTCAACAAACGTAATTCAACATCGCAAATGTAAATGGTTTTCAGAAAGGACTAAAACAAATAATAATGGTGACAACTATATTTTTTCGTAGAAATAACATAACCATCCTCTAATCCAGGTAAACTTGCGGCTCAGAATCTCCAGAAAACGTGAGTCATTTTGATTTGATGTCTTAATCGATCCAATTCAAGACCGTGCAATTTAAAATTGCTAATGATTTTGGTGCTGGACCTTACTTTGATATAATAGTGACGGAGTAGTAGTTGAAGTAGTGAAGGATTCGAAGTTGGGAAGATACCGATAAAATTGGTAGAGCTGAGGGAGATGGCATTATATATATTGTTGGTGCCATAATTACCTCTGTCACTTGGGGCATAATTAGTATGAATATGATTAGTATGAATTGATTATAGAGCTACCCTGAAATGTAAGTGAACAGAAATTAGTTACAAGGACATTGTTTTTGCTCAATGAAAAATAAAGGGCGATATTAAAACTTAAAATGAGCAAAAATTAATTCACACAACACTTTAAACCTAAAACTTGCAGAAATTGATATTCATAGGTGCGTTCAGACTTTAGACTTTAATTGACAACAGTTGAGCTGCTGTGGACTTCAAGCGTTTCACCCTCCATTGTCGGATATGCTGATGTCAGAATTTTTTGCAATGGTGGTCTAAGGGTATTTACATTATTAGAGGTTATCTAATTAGTTTTTTTTAAATAAAATACAAAAGCTTCAAATCGCGTAGACGTGTAAGCAACCAAAACCCGAACAGGCATCACTGTAAATATTTACATCAAAAGTAAAAATAAGATTTGAAGTAAAACCAACTGATATTTTTTATGCAACAAACTTGGCTGCCTCACGACATATTTTTACGAAACAAGCTTACGTTGCAAATGCAAAAGAAAGTATGTTTGTGAATGGTAAAGTGCCGTTGTCTGCAGCGAACGAAGGGGCAATTGAAGCCTCTCCCTCCTTTCCATTTGATTTTCTAAATTCAAGCAACTGCTTTTTATGACACTGCAAAATATCTACTACTGCTAACCACTCACTGCATCACCAAGACGCCTGAGGCTAACACAGCTACGCACGCTCCTTTTCCATCCCAATCTATTCAAAACCTCCCTCCTTAAACCCTCCCAAGAAGTTTCAATCTCTATAAATCCTTCCTTACTACCTTACCCAGCTTATTCGTGGACGACCTGCTTTCCGTTTGGCCCTAGATTGTTGGCCGAAAAGAACGACCTTTGGCAATCTGTCATCCTCTATCTGTAGAACGGTCCCTAGCCATCTCAACCTTTCTCTCATTATAACCCTAGAAAGCGGGATAGAATTACATTTTTCGCGCAGCTTACTGTTTGAAAAATGATCGGTCAGATGGGTACCCAAAAGAACCTGTAGACAATTCCTCTGGAAAACATCTAACAAATCCTCCTCCGTTTTTCGGAGCGCCCACGTTTAAGAACCATAATTGACCACTGGCATCACTGAAGCTTCCAATATTCTAATCTTGGGTCTTAGTCTTATCTCCCTATTTTTCTAAACTTTTTTAAGCTGCGAAAAAACATCCTAGGTCTTGTCTTTTCTGATGTAGCACCTTCACTACATCCGCCATCTTTACTAATAATACTACCTAGGTAAGTAAAGCTATCCACTTGATTGATCTTCTCGTTGACCAACATCATCTCTTCAAATTCACTTTTTGCCAGTCTTAGCGACTTAGTCTTCTTAAAATTAATTTCAAAATCTATTCTTGCACACTGAACTCTCAAAACATCTAAAAAATCATTCATTTTGCCAGTAGTTTCTCCCAGTACACTCAAATCATCAAAATAATCAAACTCTAGGAGAGTTTTATTTCCCATTTGGGTTCAATGTTCTCGCATAGACTTTGCCGTGCTTCTTAGGACAAAGTCCATCAAAATGATCTTTTTAAACAGGAATAGAATGCAGCCCTGCTGAAATCCTGATTAAATACGACACCAGCTACTAACCTCATTTTCTGCTTTAAACGCATTGATGTTATTCTCGTACATTGCATGAATCACCTTAATGTATTTACCTAGCATACCATACAAGTATAGGACCTTTGCTAAAGTTCTTCTATGGACTGAATCAAACTACTATTACTAATAGTTCACTGCAGCACCAAACCGCCTGAAGCCAATACAACTACGCGCACTTCTCCTCCATCCCAATCTATTTAAAGTCTTCCTATTTAAACCCTCTCAGGAAGTTCCAATTTCCCAGAAATTCTTCTTTACGACCTAGACTTCTTTACTACCAAGAATAGTAAGTTGAAACTTACAAGGAATGCTGAAGGGGATGAGGAAGAATGATCAAAAGGGCAACCAGCCCCCCTCGCCCTTTTAAATGCATCCAAAATGGACAAGGAGGCCCTTTTTCTCAAACACCTTTCAACGTTTCCTGAAAGTATACGCAAGCAGAAATAGTCGCAGTTACAAAAAGTCACAGTTGCAACTAGTTCCAGTTGCAGCCATGGAAACAGTAGCAGTAGTGGCCCTGAAAGCTTCAAGTTTATACCCTTAGTTGTGCCTAAGATATTACAGATACACACTGCTTCCAGTTTGGATGTACAGATCGTCATTTGATTTAGTTCAGCATCCCCCTCAACATTTCCGGAAATTTCACTTTAGTACCTTTAGATTTTTCGGACACATCCAGGACCAAGTATTCCCCCTTTCCTTAATAAATCCTGTATTTAAGCAATGGGCAAATTGCATAATTTACAACCCTGGGCTGTGTGCTGTCCCGAGGGCTGTGTGAGCTTGGCATCTCCGGAGACATAGCTATTAGACCTTTTGACTATTTGAACAATTTTTTTTTTAAATCTCGATCAATGTTGGGGAGGGTCATCTAAATAGGGTAAGTAGGGAAGGGGAGGGCTCCCCTCCCATCACTTTTGAGTCTTCCCCTGGGTATGCCCTGAAATTTTCATCTTGATACCCTCAGCCATCACTGAGAAGTTGCTGATTCACCTTTTTGACAGTCTTCATGCATATAGTGTGTTTTGGTTTTGTTCTATATCCCCCTCGAAATTTTCTCAAAGTAGCCACTAGTAAAATTTGTGGCAGTCGCGGATAGCTACAGTCACGAATAGTTGCGGTCAAAAGTAGTCTTTGTCGTAAGTATTCGCTGTCGTAAGTATGTTCGCTGTGCCAAGTTAATATCCTTACTCCTTCCTAAGATATTGAATATAAGCCTTTTTGATAACCTGGATGCATATAGCGTCTTTAGATTTAGCTTAATATACTTCTCAACATTCCCTATAATTTCAAGCAGGTCTTTTTTTTTTTTTTTTTCTTTTTTTTTTTTATAGATTTAGCTTTACCCGAATCTTCCTGGAAAGTACCAAGTTGGATAAAAATATTCAATTAGAGGCGAGCAAAGAGCATAAGCCCTTAACGAATGAGAAGAGAAGTTGCTAAGTTTGTTAAGAGCCTAAACAAGAAAATCCAAGCATTATGCCAGGTTCCCATTTTTTTTCTTCTGGTACACATTGGTGTACTTAACATCAATAAGAATGTAAAATTAATTCCAATTGGTGGATAATTTTTAGTTAATTAATCATAGATCATTTTACTTTCTTACGTTAAGTAGCTTTTTGCTACGAAAAGGCAGTGTGCATCTGGCATAAGCTTTATAAATGATACTTTTACCGTGGAAATTCAACTTTAAGTTAGAAGAAAGTAATTTCAAAAAGAAAATTCAAATTTCATGAGGGATAGGAGTAAGAATAAGAGACAAGGATTTAAGGAAGCTTATTGAAATTCTTGTGAATTTAAAGGATTTGACTTACATGTCTAAGACCGAGAAACCGCGTGCAATTTCACTGAGGACGCAAAGGACTGGTTATTAAAATTTCCATAGTGGGTTTCTACAATCGTTAGATCACCAAAAATCTACATTTGTCGGGAAATTCGTTAACTAGGCTGTTAATGACAATTAAATAAGAAGGAAAATATTTTGCTAAAAGTATTATTCCTTGGTCTTAGTTGTAAGATGTAAGTGTTTTTCTTTTAGTTTAAACAGATCTTTGTAGTTTTAGTGACTTGAACTGCAAATTCAACAATCTGCCATTCGGAAAGTTTGTTTTCATAAGTGACACTCAGATGATTGACTCAGTTTAAGGCCAAGTCTTAAACTCTCTTATATTAGATTTAAGTTTTTTCCTCCCGTTCACATTGGCGTACTTAACGTGAATAAGAATTTAAAATCAATTCCAATTGGTGGACATTTTTTAGCTTATCATTCATAGACCATTTTACATTTTTACGTGAAGTAAGCTATGTTACGAAAATGGCAATGTGTATCTGGCATTAAACTTTTATCTAATTGGTCAAAATCCAAGACTCAGTTCAGCGTAAGAACACCCCTATTCAGAAAATATATACCAAAAGTTTCATAAAATTCACTTGCTTACGGGAATAAACAGACCAAAAAATTCCAAATTTCCATGCACCAGTGCTACCTACAGCAAACATTTATTTATTTAACATCCGGGTGTCTACGTCAGAATCGCCCGAGTTTTAGAGAGAAACAGAAGGTCTAAAAGAGAAATCAATGTATAAATTTAATTTTCTATAGTTTATTTATCGTTTTTGCTATTTTAGTGAAGTTGGAATTGATCTATTTCTGCAACTACTGGTAAAATTTGAGTATGTTTGATTTTCACTAAAATGGATTATGGTTCTGCCAGGTCTAGGGGAATGAAATTTACTTGAACAGATCTAAGCTGGGTAGGCTACTCCTGAGTAGGTCAGAGAACAGAAAGGCCTTGTCAAGTAACCAGATTCCTAACACTGCCTTTATGTTAGCTGGAAAAATTCTTGCTAAAATTATACTTTAGGTTAGCTACTTTTGGCTATCTTGGAAAGGGGTTAGGTTACAAAAATGAAACTTTCAGGGATTGGTCCACAGGCTAAAGTTTGTCCCCAGAAGGTATTTTGAAGTATTTACCTCCACCCCTTTTCTCTCTAGAGGGTCCTGAAATTTGCCTACATGACAGGTAGGCTATATACTTATTGAAATTTTGACAAAACAACACTTTACTTTAATTTTCAGTTGCCAAGTTCTTTTTCTCTGGCTTTAGCCTAGTTCTGAAAATGCAATTCCTGGGTAAAGTTCTACCAAATCATATTATTGACTTATGCATAAAGTGAATATACCTCTTGATGCCTTTTTTTATGCTGATTACAAATATAGTACTCATTTCTATCAGAAATGAATTTCAGCCCCCCCCCCCTATATATGCCAATTCAGGGTATATGTTTCTACAACCTAACCCTGAATTGGCATATATAGGGGGGGGGGGCTGAAATTCATTTCCAATAGAAATGATTATTATATTTGTAATCAGCATAAAAAAAGGCATCAAATGGTGTATTCACTTTATTCCTTACTCAATAATATGATTTGGTAGAACTTTACCAATTCCTGTTATTTGAGTAGAATTTTAAGCCATATCAATTTTTTTTTCAAAATCCAGGAAATGTAGGGTAAAAGACCTCTTTTTGGGAAAGACCACTTTTCTTTGGCATTTTGGAAAAATAGCAATGGGTTTTTGGACCATCCCTTTTTACTAAAGCATGATGCAATGTGAGGGCAGTAACAAGAACCCTGCCTTCTTGGTCAAGTTTTCACCAATGATTTGTCAGCATAAATTGAAAATGTGGTTTCTGTTTTGAAATGCATTTGAAAAGAAAAATTATATTTAAATATTTGTGATTTATAGAATAAATATCAAGCAATAAAAGTTACATTTCTAGAATCAGAAGAAAATCAGCTTTCTGTTAATATATGAATAAAACTGAAACACTAAAAGGATATATACATAAAAATAGGATAATTGGTATTTCCAAAAAGAGGTCCCTGCAGGTAAGTCAATAAATTAATAGTTTCAAGTGGTTGATCTTAAATAATCTGAATAATAACCATATTGATGCATACCTTAGACTTTTAGCTATTCATTAATATACCCAATTCATGGTAAAGTTTAAACTTACCTCCCATTTACATCAGAAACAAAATTTGCCCCCCCCCCCAATGTAGAAATCAAGAAACCAATTCAGGGTATATATTTGCACGTTAGGGGGGTGGGGGTAATTCTATTTCTGATGTAAATGAGAGGTTAGTTTAAACTTTCCCCCACCCCCCTAATGTGCAAATATATACCCTAAATTGGTATATATAGGGGTAATTTGATTTGGTAAATATTTATCCATACTTAAGCCTGTAGACCCATCCCTGAAAGTTTCATTTCCCTAACCTAACCCCTTTCCAAGATAGCCAAAAGTAGCTAAAGTAGAATTTTACCAAATTATTTCTAGGAAATAGGTTTTCAGAAATTGACTATAGAGCTGAAAAATATGGTTCAGGGAGGTGTTTAGGTCAGGTTTTTTTCATAAGTCTGGGGAAGAAGTTAGAAGAAGAAGAATATTAGGTTCCATGCAAACATCCTAGAACTATGGCTGTTCTGAAGTCAATTCTATAGGCTAGCCTAATAGAATGGGTTTTATGGTTGCCTAATGCCCCCAGCACTTGTAGAGGAGACTGGTGCACAATCAGACAAAGCAAAAAATCTCAATGTAAAAACAGACAAAGACTTCTGGTAGATTGCAAAAGATCTGCCAGATGGGAGTGTGTGTTTTTAAAATGGCTGCCCTTGATTAACAATTTTACCAAAAATGTCAGATTGGATTGTGTTTTATGGTGAGTAAATCCTGAATTTTGTTCAAGTTTTGTCTTAAGCTCTATGCCTTACTACAAATACTTGATAGGACATAAACTGATATTGTATTTTCTGATTAACTGCCTGTCTTTTGGCATCTTCAAAGACACACCATCTTCACCAGTCTGCTGCTAACATTTTTTCATCCTGCAAGATGGTGAATTCCCACATTTGGCCACAATGTCTGGAGCAGGTTCAGCATGCCAAACCAAGGCATCCGAAACTGGGCCAAGCTTATAAAAGCTGAGTAAACAGCATATTTTGAGAATATCACATCAGTGTTTTCTGTCTTAGTTGACAAGAAGTCAGTCAGATCCTCTGCAAGTGCCATGGGTGTCCCTAGAGGAACACTGCAAGACTGCTTGAAAAAAGTTGAGCAGCTGAATATTCCTCCACAAAGCCTGGACCTGAGTTTCTTTACACCTGATTATAACACAAGACAAATATTTTCTGAGGAGCAAGAAAAAGGACTAGAAACTTACCTGAAAAAAAATAGCTGATATGCATTTCAGCTGTACTCTGCTGGAAGCACATAAACTTGCATACAACTCTGCCATTACTAATATAAAACTACCAGACAACTGGAAATGCAAAGCTAGTGGAGGTGGAGGCATTGCAGGTGAGGATTAGTATTGTGGTTTTATGGCTTGCCATAGGACTCTATCAGTAAGAATGCCAGAAGGTACAAGCCTAGGATGGGCAACTGCTTTCAAACATCACACTATAGGGACTTTTTTTGACAACCTGCAACCTGGGGCAGGTCCTAGATAAACACAACGCTGGGAACCATCATGACTAGCTCAGAAAATGCTTCTGGCTGGATGACTGCCTCCCTTTTTTTGCTTTACTTGCAGCATTTTATGAATCATGTCAAACCCTCCAAACAGTCCCCTGTACTTCTGGGGCTAGATAACCACATCAGTCAATACACCA
This sequence comes from Artemia sinica, assembly GCA_027921565.1. Lineage (NCBI taxonomy): Eukaryota > Metazoa > Arthropoda > Branchiopoda > Anostraca > Artemiidae > Artemia > Artemia sinica. The sequence goes on from CM051266.1 coordinate 3,380,297, forward strand.
CTGAATTGCTCAATCTGGCTAAAAATAATGGTGTTGTACTTTTAACTGCCCCTCCCCATACTACTCACAAACTACAGCCTCTAGACAGGACAGTCATGGGGCCACTCAAGGCCTACTACAACCAGGAAGCTGCAAGTTTAATGACTGCCCATAAATGTAAAACTATATCAATGTATAACATTGCTGAACTGCTGGGGAAAGCATATCCGAAGGTTTTCACTCCTGAGAATATCATCAGTGGATTCAGAGCAAATGGGATCTACCCCACAAACAGAGATGTCTTCAAGGATTATGAGTTCCTCTTGTCCTATGTCTTAGATAGACCACCAACAACATCTAGTGAAGCACCCACCAATGAAGTTTCTATGCCCAGTGCAAGTCCTGTGGGATATTTAGACTCCTATTTTAACATAGATAGTTTGTTCAAAGAGATCATTGATATGAACCCCTTCCCAAAAGGCTCACTGCAGAAAATTAACAGGAAAAAAAATATGAAGAAGTCAGAAGTGCTCACCAACACCCCTATGAAAGAATGCATTACTGTCAAGATAAAGGCTGCATCTGCCAAGAAAGCCCTAGTCCTGGAAATGAAGAAAGTCAGAGAAGCAAAAAGGCTGAAAAACAAAAAGCTTGTTTCTCTCAACAAGAGTTGCAATAACAGTGATGATTCTGACATAGGTGAACCTGTATGCAACAACTCTTCAGACTCCAGTATGGACATTGAAGATGAGCACCCTGCCAGCAGCTTCCAATTTGACACTGAGAATGTCAAGGTTGGTGATTACATTCTGGTTGGGCTGAAGAGCAAGAAAGGGAATCCTGTTCACTATATTGCCATTATCAAAGACATAGCAACTGAAGAACTTGAGGTCTAGTTTCTGAAGAAGACTGGAGTTAGAGACTTTCTGCTAACTGACAAGACAGCTATTGTCTTAAGGACAGAAGTTGAAATGAAACTGGCATTGCTGACAGTTGCAGGTGGAATGTCAAGATTAGTGGAGTGGCTCACATTTGGTGTTGATCTATCAATTTACCATTTGAAATGAATATTCTGTCAGTTTTATTTTAACCTTACTGAAGCTGATTCTCTAGCTTTTTATACTGATCATACTCTTTTATACTTTTGTAGCCATAAAACAAGTTTTAACATTTTCCTGGGCACTTCTGTTTGTCTTGTTGGGTGGCCAAACATAGGCCAGAAATGGCCAAACCAGTACTTGGGTGGCCCAGGTTTGGCACTTTTGGCCACTTGGAAAGAGCAGCTTCCAGCTAGAACAGTGGGGGAGTATTCTTAATTGTTTTTTTCTGGGATGATACCCACTGAGTTACCTTTGCATTGGCATACTCAGCAACTTCCTATTGGTTGAATTAATGCCTGGAGAATTGAAAAAGTCAAAACCTGCCAATTGTGGGCTGGTCTCCCCTCCTCAATATCAGACAGATATTTTGAATAAAATGTATCTTTCATAAATATTGGAAGATGCTCCTAACCTTGGATTAGACTACACTTGGGTATTTTAATCTCAGAAATTATGTATAGGCTAGGTTTAGATAGTTGAGATTAGGCCTAGCTGGTAGCTAGGGTCAGACTAGCCTTATTAGTATTGGCTGAATACAATCTTGGAAAACTTCTGTTTTTTGAGCATTTGAATTAGACAAAAGTTACCTCTATAGCTAGAAATACAGAGTTACAGAAACTCTTAAAGACTAGAGTTAAGCCAAATACTACTAACAAGTGGCAATAATAAACAAAATAATATTGTAGGCTAATTATAGTGAATAAGATTTTTTTTTTGCACCATAGTACTACTACAGAAACAATTTATTCAGTTATTTGTGTCACTAATGAAAAATATAGGCCTATTTATAATATTTGCAATTATATTATATATAAAATGGAGACAGATAAAAACAATGCTTAATAAATTGACAGAGAAACATCTTTTCCATTCTAAAATTTATGAGATGAATATTAGCTATTAACAAAGTTATTACAATTATATTTAGAAAACAATTTGATAAACTATAATAGAAAAAAAAAACAAGACAAGCCTATGGCTTGCTGTTTTTTTTTTGTTTGCAATAAATAAAAATAAAACTATATACTTTTTACAGAAAGGGAAGAAAAGGGGTCTTTACAAAAAGGAAAGTATTGCAGCTTGGAGTCAGAGCCATATCAGGAGCTGGAGTCTGGGGTGTCCCAAAGGGGTGGGTAGGGGCATGCCCCCCCCCCTAATTTTTTGGCATTCAGTAAAAATTTTGCCTTTGGCAGAAATTTAGCAAAATTCTTAATTTCTGCAGAAAATTTGGCATAAATCAGGTAGCAATTTGGTAAAATTTATGAAGATCCCCCCCCAATAAAATGAGCCTTGGGACACCCCTGGCTGGAGTTGGTAGGCTATATTGAAAATGTCTAAAGTTAGTCAGCATGACTTCCAGTTGAAGTTTATGTTGCCAATTTACATTAAACCTCTGATCTTTCAGTGCATAAATCTAAGGGTCAGATTGAGCCTTGCCATAAATGGTGCAACTATATTTTATGCCTGGGCAGATCTAGAGCAAAATCTTGGGGGATGCCCAATGTGACAAGAGTGCCAATGAGCAAAATCTTGGGGGGGGGTGGATGTGACAAAGGTGCCAATAATTGACCAAATTTATGCATTTATTCCAGAAAAAGGAATAGGAACAGGAAAAGAGGGCACCAGAAAAAATCTTGCCCCCCCCCTCAATCTGCCAGTGCTTTTATGAAGCATTCATGTTTTGTAAAAGGATTATAAAATTATCTTAATTTATGCTTAAGAGTTCATAGTCATACCTGCTTCTGTTGTGTTCTTATTGCCTCTTTCCTTTTTTATTTTCTTCCATATTGTCTTTCCTTTTCCTTAAAAGACAATTAGAAAGACCATGACTAGAAATGTGAATTGCTTCAAACCTAAGATAAATAAGAAAAATAGAATAGTATCTTAATTCATTGCTAGCAATATTTGCCTTATTCACATTAATGCCCAAAAATGAAGGATTCTTGCTATTGTTTTCTGGCAATTGAGACAAGCAACCAATTAAGATGATGTTTTAGCTACTAGAAACTCTTTTTTTACCCCTCTTACTGACATTGAGCTGTTTAAGCTTTAGATATAAACCAACCAAGAATGTAGATAAGACAATGATTATTCTAGTATTTCCCAGGAACAATTAATGTTAGTGTCTGTAGTTTAAAACCTACTACTTTTATTTATAAACTATGGAATAATGATGTAAGTATGACTCTGGTTGTAACTGATAAAATATTTAAAAAAATACATCTGTAACATATGCTGGAATCTATTCCATGGAGGGTCTTTTTGACTTAAAGCTCTTGCTTGGCAGTGTTGCCAGCACAGAGGGAACCAGATGTCAGTGCTGTTAGTCTCCAGAGTGTCCTGTTCTGGGCAAGGGTAGGAGCTTTGCTGGGGTCAATGCCTCATGCTGTGAGTTGATTGTTGATGATACCCACCTATCTCATATGTGGTCTGCCTTGTGGGTGTTTTCAGCTGTTTGCTGTTGAATTGAAGTTGAATATAAGTTGGGTAGGTGAAGTAAATGACTATACCAAAACAAAAAGCAGGACTCAAGCTGTTTGGACAGGGAGTGGTAATTTAAAGGCACAGTTGATATCAGCATAGGCAACCTAAAACAGTGTTTACCTTTGCCACCCTTGCTGATATCTCTGTGTATAGGTTTTCAGTTGTGCAGACAATTGAACTGCTTGACTATCTCAACATCTTGGCCACATACTTCTATAGTTGTCAGGGGGCAGCATGGTGTCTTGTCCACAAGCAATATTTTGTTCTTGGTCCAGTTTACATTTAAACCAGGTTTTTCTGCAGTAGATGCTAGCATTTCCAGGGCAGTTTTGATGTCTACAAGATTTTCACATACCAATGCAACATCATCAGTGAAGTCAGCATCTGATAGAACTCTTTCAGCAAAATCAATGCCAAATGGATGTGCCAGCAGCGTTTTGTTGAGAACATGGTCCATGACACAGTTGGAGTTTGGGAGCAGCAGTGCAGCCTTGCTGAATACTGTTTCTAATTTAAAAATGTGATGAGAGCTGGCCATTTACAATGACAACACTTTCAGTCTTGTTGTATAATTCTTTGAACAGATTGACAATTTTCTTAGGTACACCAGCAGATTGAAGGACCAGCCACAATGACTGTCTGTCTACAGTGTCAAAAGCTGATCAAAAATTGATGCCCCCCCCCCATGGTTGCTGCCCCCCTCCTGTCTCCCCCTAGATCTGACTTGAAGTAACCATATACTTGTTGGGGAAAATTTAGACAAATGCAGTTAGCAGTCCAACTACTGAAAATATTACCAGTGGCGTTGTTTGGGGGTGGCAAGGGGCAGTTGCCCCCCCATAAATTGTAAAAAAAAGCTATTATATAGCCCATGCCTCTTGACTCTCTGGATGTGGAACTTGTTTCCCCCTCAATAAAAATGCTGCAGCTATGCCCCTGAATATTACCTACTATTTGAATTCCCAATTGAAGGCCTTACCAAATTACCAAGTTACAACTCTGACAAAACACCTATTCCCTTTAATTGCCTCAGCTATAGCACCAGGTTATAAAGACTAAAACAGTAAAATTGGTTACTTGATAAAATGTAGCATATGTCTATTAATCAGATTAGCTTATCATGTTTCATTCCATTGTTATTCAGATTTTTTTTCATTTATAAGTAGTATATATATAGATAGATATAGATAAATTTCTCACAAAAACCCCATGGACCATGGATATTACAAATACAACAAAACATATAAAACATAATAAGTTCAAATACTTCTGAAAATAACACTATGATAGAAAACCCTCCCTATGTCTCATCCCCACACTCACAAATGTCCCAAAATTTTAATATCCACTTTGCATCTACTTCCTGTTTTATTTTTTAAACAACATCTATGCATGACATCCCTCCCAAAAATGTCCCTTATATGTACCTTCAATTCTTCACAATAGCACATAAAATGTTCTAAATCTTCAGACTCCCTGCACATCATTGGGTAGGTGAAGGGACCACTTCATACCTTAACCCTCCTAAATACTTTCTTCTCTCCCCAAGCAGCATAAAATTCCTGCTTACTGATAAGGTCTAATGCCATCATTCCACCAGCCTGATAGCCCACAATTGTCTAGTATACTCTAATTTGCACAGGCCAAGAATCTTCTCTTTTATCCAATAACATTTAATTGAAAGCATTTTTTGTTAACCAATAAATATGGCATAACAATAATCTTCCTGATTTCCTACAATGCATACTAACTGTTTATTTCTTAAGCTAAAAAGACCCAGGTCACCCTTTATAACAATGCTATTATACTTTTTACCTAACCCTATTAATCTTTTAAAATAATGTAGCTGTATCCTCTCCATTTCCACCTCCTTTTGTGTCCCCATAGATCTGCCCCATAATGTGTATCATGTTCTGTTCTACTTGCAAAAATATGCTTTTGTAGCTTGATATCCTTTGCTCCTATATCCTTAATACAACTCTTTAAGAATATGCCAGTTAAACCTTTACCTTTACTTGACATTAGAGCTATATTTCTTGTCCACTTACCATTTGAAGCAAGTCTACAGCCTAGGTAACCATACTCCTTTAGTACTTTTATAACTCCCCTCCTGTAACTAAAATTTCTTCAGATGTCTTCACTCCCCTTGCAAAAACTGTTATTGCTGATTTCTCTAAATTTAAAACCAGTCTCTTCCTTCAAATACTTTCCTACACTCTCTAATGCATTATGCAGATTCTCTCTACTATTTGCCAATAAAGCTATATTATCAACATACAAAAGTGCAGACATTTTTTTTTTTATCAAATAATTGCAATTCACTTACTTTCCTTTTCCTTAAATAGCTTTCAATGTCATTCATATACAATGAAAATAACTTTGGTGACAAACTACAACTTTGTTTTCCCCCTAACCTGCTAAATATATCCCTTGATGTTTCCTTACCAACCCACACTACAGACTTTACCATCGAATAAATTTGTATTAAAATTTGCACAAACTAACGTGGTAATCCTAAATTAATCAAACAATGCATAAGAATTTCCCTATTTACACTATTGAAAACACCTTTTAAGTAAAAAAGGCCACAGACAACTTATCATCTTTTTTCCTGGTATATTTCCTAATTAGACTGGTTAAAATAAAAAAATTATCTATAGTACTATAATTTTCACAAAATCCTGCTTGTATTTCAATAACTTTCTGCAATTTTTTTAGCCACTTATCTATTCCCCAACACTTTTGCAAAAACCTTGCTTGCACCATTGCCCAAACTGATCATATGGTAATTCCTGAGATCCATACTATCCCCTTTTTATGTAATGGTATGGTGACTGATGTGTTCCATTGCTCTGGCCATTGGGGGTTGTTGATAATTGACAAAAATTTTATAGCAATGATTTGGATGACCCCTACTTTTGCCAATTTTCATACTTGCATTGGGAGTCCATCTAAACCAGGAGCTGAATTACCCTTAATTTTTTTTCCATGGTCTTAACTATTCCATCCTTGGTGACAGATTTTAACAATTTGTAGTCCTCTTCCTTCATCAGTCTTTCTATAATTCTTCCTCACACATGTCCCTACTCATTAAATCTCCATTGGATGTGAGGCTCCTGATTTATTCTCATTCCTTATTTTCTAAGTAGTCTGGTCATCTTGTTGCCTTGATTGCATTCTTTTTTTTTGTTTGTATTCCCAGTTGATTCTTTAACAAGCTGCCAAAACTTTTTTGGTTCATTCTTTCTAAAGACTAACCTTAGCCTTTCAGTCTCAAACTTCCCTTTTTTTTACCTTTTTAATATTCCTTTCTTTCCCTCTTGTAATTCTGACACATTTGTTGAAAATCATCTCCTTCTTCATTTAATTTCAAGACCTTCAGTGCCTTCCAAAGTTCCCCCCTTGTATTTCTACACTCCTCATCATAGAATGTCCTAATAGCCTGGGTCCCTCTATTTCTGCATATTTTCTCTCCTGCACTGTATAAACTACCCTACCCAAAATTTCTAGTGCTGAATCAACATTCCCTTCTTGGGCTAATTCTAGACTTCTATCCAGTAAATCCTGATTGCTTAATTCTGTCATTAATTTTTCAAAATTATTTTTATCATCTTCCTCTACTCTTAGTCTGTTATGAATTCCACCCCCTGGATGAGATCTACTTTTACTTCTATGCTGCTTAATTGTTGAGGCTGCTTCTACAACCTTTAACGTTGCACTGATAGGAAAGTGATCAGATCCTATGAACATTAATACACAAAAATCTACCACCCTTTCACTCAAAGACAGACTAGTTAAAATGTAATCAATTATGTTTGGAAAATGCCCTGACAAACAAGTAAACTCCCCCAGATTCTTATCATTTCCAAATCTACCATTTAATATCATTAAATTTTCATACCCCCAAAATCCTAATAACTTTTTACCCTAGTTATTTTTATGATGGTTGTGGTCCATACTTGTCCTCTGTGTGAGAGTCATAACAATATCTTCTAAATTAACAGTGGATATATCATCATGAACAGAACCCAAAACCGGTAAAATTCCTACACATGCTCCTGTAAAAGCATTAAAGTCTCCTAGAAAACAAAAACTATGATTCAGAAACTTCCTTGAAAAATTATGTTTTTTATGTTCTAAAATTGACCATGTATCCTTTTCTGAAAAAGAGCTTGTTTCTGGGGGAATATAAACAGCACAAAAAAAAAACTGGGATGCCAGCAAAACACACTCTAAGCCAAACCAAGTTACAAGATTTACTTTTCAACCTTTACATGTTTGTAGTCACACTAAAATTTATGGAAACTAACTTTGCTACACTACCATAGGTTCTTCCATTTTTGATTGGTTTCTATGCACTCTGTAATGCTTGTATCCCTTAAACACTTTTGGTTCTTTTAGCCATGTTTCAACTAAGGATGCCAAATCAATTTTTCCCTTTTGTTTTGCTAATAAATGTTCCCATTTTTTACTGCCTGCCCCTAGGATGTTCTAATGCACTATTTTGAAGTTTGTTTTATATTCATGGCCAACTTATCCTATGTATCTACTGCCAAACAACTGTCAGAATCTTAGCCCTAAGTTTGCACTTTTGTCCCTGACCCAGTTGGCTGATTGAGTTGCATATAATTATTATGTTCCCATTTCAATCCTTTTTTGTAATTTTAGTCACTGCCTCCACCTCCTCTTTACATAGAGTTTCACTTGCAATTTTTTGTGGGATATCAACATGTCTAAAATCTGATGTATAAAGCTGGGGGCATTGATCTTGTTACCCAAATACCCACTGGCTTGATGTCATTTCCAATTAAAATATTCTTTCTCACTAAAAGCTTTTTTCTTGCCTCCCTCGCTGTCTGCAGAGCATCATCAGTTATGAAAACCTTTGCAAAAATTACTTCTTTTTTGATTTTTAATCTTTTTGCATTTTCAAAACCATGGTTCTTGTTTACAAATTCTCTATTTCCATCACTATAAATTTCTTTTCTTTATTTATATATTTTACACCATATCTGAAGCCCAGGGCGATTTCCAGACCAACTGTTATTAACTTCTCAAATCCCATTTTTGCTTCTTTTTCATTGTTCACTCCCATTTTCAAAATCATAATGTTCTTTTGTCTTTCCCTACTTTCTACTTTCATTAGCCTTTCCTTTACTCCACTCAACTCTTTTGACAATTGGACACTATCTTTCTGTGTTATGGATATTGTACTCTTTACAGTATTTGTCTTTTTTTCAATCTCACTCTTTCTCAACACTAATACTGCCAGCTCTTTATAAGACCTCTCCAGCACACCAAGCCTAGATTCTATGGCTTTTACAGAAGATCTCAGGTCATGTAATAATGTCAAATTAGACTGTACCACTGTTAAAATCATCAATATATTGTCAGCTAGAGATCTTATACTGATCTCTTCAACTTTCTTTGACTCCATTGAAGAATTCAAAACAAAGGAGTCTGAAATGGAAATATTAGTAGGATGACTCTGTTCACTTTGTTTTGCCACCTTCCTTTTTTTGGCATCTTAAATCCAAATTCACATTGCTTTTTCACCAATCTCTCAGCAAAGTACAATTTGTAGCTCCTGAATAGCCAGGGAATTTAATCTAGTCCATATAAATTAATCCAAAGTCATGCCAAGTTTTTGTATTCAATTCAAACACTGTCAGGTTTGAACTGAGATATAATCCTAATACAAGTGCACTGCTCAAAAGCGGGACTGATACTGATGTTAAATTAATCCAGAGGATAACATTGGACAAATATTTTGTTTAAAATGTATCTTTGATAAACATTGACAGTAGGTCCTTAATGTTGTAGATTATGTAGGTAGTCAACAGCACCTGATTATTGAGACTGGGATATTTAAGATTGGCAGATCAAAATCAAGGCTAGAAAAACCTGTTAGTTTGCGTTTAAACTTAAAGTGCCAATGGCAGTGTAAACAAAATGTGATTCTTTAATTGGTAAGTGAAAACTGTTGTAAATGAAACCATATTTATCTTAAAGAAATAGGAAGGCTTAGGAACTCAATTTTTAATGCAAAAGACATTCAATGTAGGTATCCAGTTTTAATACATAAAGGACACCAAGTTTAAACATAAGGAACATGTTTGAAAAGTCAGCAGAAAATAAGTGGAAAAAATGTGTCATCATGGAGCTCTAGAAAATACAGCTTTCCTGGTTATTGTAGCAAACAACAGACACTCTCATTAATTGGCAGTAAACTGGGTAAAAACTAGTGTTTCAATTATTCGATCACTCTAATAGGGCTGATTATAATGCTTGGCTATCCTGAAAACTTCTGGACAAAAGACCTAAAATGGTTAAATTCCTACTGAGGAACCAGAGAATATGATTAGGCCAATTAAAATTATCTGCATATCATAATGTAAAACTCTAGCTATTGAAGCATTTGTGTATAGCATAGGGCTATATATGACCCCACTTAGGGGCAAGGAGGCTTATAGGGTGAAATTTTTCTTATAGGAAGAATTAGGCTATATTGGGAACAAGTATTGAATACTCCTTTGTTATTACAGTGCTTCTTATAAAGGCGGGATTTTGTTGTATAATTACTATCTTTTCTGTTTATTTCTCTTCAGCAGTTGGTTCATAAAACCAAATAAAGCCAATTTGTTTAAATAACATGTAATCAACAAACTTTTTTTTTACCTAGTCTTGGGCTATATCATGACCCATTAGAAGGGGGGGGGGAGGGTACTGGAAAACATTTTTAATAATAGCAATTACCATATTTTGAAAGTGCATTGAATATAGATTTAATTATATGCTTTTTCTTGTACCTAATTTTTGCCCTATAATGAACCTTAATAAGTATTTTTAACATCATTTCCCCACACTTTCCTTGCTAAGCCTAAAATGTTAAGGGGGTCAGGTACTAAAAAAATAACTTATGGGGACAGTATGATTAGGCAAAAATGGCTTATGGTACTCTCAAACGCATAGGCCCAGAGAACGTCAACTCCAGTTTTATATGATAGATGGTTGATAATAACTGGTAGCAGTTTGCTGCTGCAAACTACTACAAAACTGATGGCAGGGTTGACCCTAAGTTGTTTGATATCCATTCCTTGAGTCTTGCTTAGTTGTGCATTTGTTTCCATGTCTGTTAATGTTTAGTCCATGTCTATGTCTTGGCCTTAAGGTGCTTGTCTTGTAAGTTCTTTAAAAAAAAAAATCAGAGAAGGTACTGCAATCGCATCTTCAGGTAGTGGATTTCATGTATTAATGGCTTGGACAAACCAGTACTGGGACAGGCATGTTTTATAGCTGGGGTTTGAATGCTGTAGCTGAATGTTATCAAGTAACTTTTGCTAAATTTGTTTGGAAATATTTTTAAAAGCTGGTTCTGTTGAGGTTTGCCTGGGTTTATATCATGGTTACAGCAGTAACTGCAACCTAGTAAAGAACAAACCACTGCTCATAGTAATAAAAAGAATGCATTAAAAAAACTTGTTTGTGAGGAAAAATTAGCATTTGTAACTAATTTAGGAATACTACTACTGCTACTACTAACAACTCACCACAACACCAAGCTGCCTGAGGCCAACACAGCTACGCACGCTCCTCCTCCATCCCAATCTATTCAAAGCCTCCCTTTTACATCCACCCATGAAGTTCCCATTTCCTCTAAGTCTTTCTTTATGACGTCCTCCCACCCCAGACGAGGACGACCTGCTTTCTGCTTAGCCCTAGACGGTTGGCCAAAAAGAACAATCTTTGGCAATCTGTCATCCTCCATCTGCACAACGTGCCCTAGCCACCTCAACCTTTCTTTCATTATAGCCCTAGAGAGTGGTATTGAACCGCATTTTTTGTATAGCCTATTGTTTGAAATATGGTCAGTCAGCCGGGTACCCAGAACAATCCTTAAGCAATTTCTCTGGAAAACATCTAGCAAATCTTCATCTGCTTTTCAGAGCGCCCATGCTTCAGAGCCATATTTGACGTCTGTCATCACTGTAGCTTCTAATATTCTAATCTTGGTTTGCAGACTTATCTTCCTATTCTTCCAAACTTTTTTTTAACTGTGAAAAACACCCTGAACCTTGGCTGTTCTACTTTGACATCTTCACTGCTCCCACCATCTTTACTAATAATACTACCAAGGTAAGTGAAGCTGTCCACCTGATCAATCTTTTCATTACCCAACTTCATCTTTTCATCTTCACTTATTCCTAGCCTTAGTGACTTAGTCTTCTTAACATTAATTTTCAACCCTATTCTAGGACCCTGAACTCGCAAAACCTCTAAAGCTTCATTCATTTTGCTCACACTTTCATCTAGGATGCTTAAATCATCAGCATAATCTAAGTCTAGGAGACTTTTTCCTCCCCATTTGATTCCGTGGTCTCCCATTGCCTTTCCTGTGCTCCTTAAGATAAAGTCCATCAAAATAATCCATATAAAGGGGGATAGAACACAACCCTGCTTAACTCCTGATTTAATACAAAACCAGTTGCTAACCTCATTTCCTACCTTAACTGCAGCAGTGTTATTCTTGTACATAGCACTAATCACTTTAATGTATTTGTCTGGTATACCATACAAGGATAAAACCTTTACTAAAGCTTTTCTATCAACAGAACCGAAACGCTTGCTCATAATCTATAAAACTGAGGACCAAAAGTGTTTGAAAACTCAGGCACTTCTCAATTATTAACTAAAATTTGGTCAACACATCCTCTACTTTTTCTAAAACCGCACTGTTCTTCTCTTATAGCTTTGTCTATGGCATCTCTCAGTCTAAAAAGTATCATATTACTAAGTAATTTACTACCTACAGAGACCAGACTAATCCCTTGATAATTACCACATTCACTTTTATCACCTTTCTTATAAAGTGGCTTAATTAAGGTTTTCCTAAAATCGTTAGGTACTTCCTCTTTTTCAAAAATCATATTCATAATCTTCAGTAACTTATTTCTAACCTCAGAGCCACCATATTTAAGAAACTCATTTACCACACTATAAGCACCTGGAGCTTTATTTTTTTAATCCTTTTAGTACTGTTGCTAATTCCTCCTCACAAAACAAATCTTAATTCACATGCAATGTATCACAAACTTTTTAATTTTCCTCTATATCTCTTCTTTCAACTCTATCTCGGTTTAGAAAATTCTCAAAATGTTTGGCCCATCTCTCTTTAGTTTTTTCCTTATTGGTAATTGCAGCCCCATTCCTATCTTTAACTGGGCCAAGTCCACATTGACTACTCCCTCTCAATTTCATTTAACATGCCAGTACAATATTTTACTATTATGCCGTCTAGCTGCATCTTCCAGATCCTTGGCAATTTTATCCATGGCCTCCACTTCACACCTCCTTAGTTCATATTTTAATGCTTTCTCCACTTTCTTTACATTCCTTTTGTTTTCATATGATCTATCACTAAGGTAATTCTTGTTCAAGTCCTTTCTCCTTTCTATCAACCATAAAGCTTTTTCACTAATATTCTTAGCTGCAGTTCTAGCTTTCTTCCCTAAGACACCTTCAGCAACTTCACAAATTATTTTTTAAAAATTATTCCAACCATATTCCACATTATCAAATTTTAAACTCTCAAGTTTAGTATTCAACTGTTCCTGGAAATTGTCTCAAATTCTTATCCTGGAGTCTACCAACATCATAAATTCCCGGGAGGTAGTTACCCTTCCAATATTTCAGCTTTAAATTAACCCTTGACACTACTAGATGGTGATCTTTACTTTTAACCCTTTCAGACCTGAACCAAGAAGGAGTTGCGTAAAAATTCTGAAAATAGCAGAGAGTGATCCTGGAGGTTCAACTAGAACATATTTATTTAAAAAAAAAATTATTTCATTCCAAATCCAAACTGTGAATGGTTACCATATGGTCACGTCAGGTATATACAGATACTATTTTAGGTGAAAATTTGTGAAACAGTTGCGATCTGAGTTCAAACACAGTCGAACTTTGCACTTCGAACACATGATTCGACTGGTTCCACCCCTAACGCACTTCTCATAGCGACACCTTCCCTTTTCAGTCGTATCCGGAAAATGCGAGGTCTGGTCAAACCTCATTGATTCTGAAGGCATCCCGTCTCGCGAGGTAGACGTATTGCGCTACGTCACTAATAAGGATGGTCTTCCAACTCAAGGACTTTGAGATACGCCAGTAAGAACTAACCCACGAGCAATGTCTATTTTGAAGTACAGTAGAGACATATGCTGAACATTGGTCTGCTTACACTGTCGGCGGTGTATCAGCCAGGCGGTGTTCACAGCCATGTCAAAGAAGTAGTACACAATCCTCATATACCATTTCTTAGAGTGAATGTCAGTCCTGTAAAGCTCCAGGAACATGTCAGCAAGATCTACGCCCCCCATTGATTTGTTGTAGTCATGGACGATTCGGGGGCGATCAACTTCGACGTATTTCCGTGTTATGCCATCCCATCTCTGACACTTATCAATTGGGGTGACTGCACAGTATGACGAAGCCAAATGGACTGGTTTGTTGTCATACCATTTTACTACCGATACTTTTGAATGTCTTTCAAAACAGAAGTCCACTGACCCTCGTCCATTCTTCTTCATGTTGGCGTCGGTATCTAGAACAGCGCCCCTCATTCTGTTGCTGCGTATCGTACCACATGACTCGATGCCATGTTCAACCCGAAGCTTGTGAATGAGATCGATGCCAGTATAGAAGTTATCAAAGAACAGCTTGAAGTTCATGAACCTTGGCAGATTTTCTACAAGCCAAAGGACAACGTCAGTACCTTGGCCAAGTTCAGAAATTTCAACAGATCCTTTTCCTGTATATATCTCTATGTCACACACTATTCCGCTGATGCCGGCTCTTGTGAAAACCTTTACACCCCACGAGTGAGGCTTGTCCTTCAAATACTGTCGAAATCCAATTCTTCCTTTGAATGGGATCATCTGTTCGTCAATACTTTGGATCTCTTCAGGGTCTATTTTTTTCAGATTCTCCCTGAATGCGTTGTATAGTCTTCTGATCTTGAACAGTTTATCATGACCAGCCTCCCTTTCGGTATCATTAAGGTGTCATCGCAAATGTGGAAGAAAGATCTCAAGCTGATGAACCTATCTCTGCTCATGGTATCAGCCACCGGGGAATATCGTATTCCATTCTCCCAGTACATTCTCATAGCCGGAAGTTTGAGAATGCTCATAAGCATTTGAACTCCAAGAAATCTGTGCAGCTCTTCAAGAGAAAGTTTCAGAACAAGATTCTTCTTTCTCATGGCATTCAGGTTCGTTTGGTCCACAATGTTTGAAAGAATGTCTTCTGTGATAAACATTCGGAAGAGATCAAGGGGCGTTTGTACCTCGTCATAGTGTGGCATAGAACCCTTCCAGGTAATATCTCGAGGTTCGGGCTCCGTTTTTATCCACTTGTATTGCTTTGCCTCCTTTGCTACCTTCTTTTTTGCTACTGGTTTTGCCATGACCTGAGGAGCATCAGTTGGAGTTACTAGACCGGCCACTGCTTGGGAAGGAGTATTTTTCTTAGCTATTGTAAGGACAAAGGGTTCAGCAGGTGCAATAACTGTTGCTGACTGCATTGCAGAAGAAGTTGCCACTGGTGCTGATGATGTGCTTGAAGAACTGTTTGACGCTGCTGTGTCATTCAAGCCCGGGAGAGGAAAATCGAATTGATCCGTATCATCGCCATTGTCTAACTCTAACCTGCCAAGCATTGATAAAGGGATGTCATCTGTGTGGTCAATATCCTCTTCATCACTTCTGTCTTCATTGCCATAACAGTTGAGAGAACGTAGAGGTTGAAATTCTTGATCTGGATTGTCTGGTGCCCAGTTTGGGTCATCGTCGTCGGACGAGATATTGAGATCTGAATCACAATCAGGTATGAATAAAAGCCTTGCTGCTTCTTCTGCAGTCATTTTCTTGGTAGCTCTTCTACTTCTTTCCTTGATCAGTCTCTCTTCCAAGGGCTTAGGACCATGACCTCTCATGGAGTCAGAGCTCGTGCTTGGGCCAGCTGAAATGAAATTCAAGGTAAGTGCATCACTTAATAATAATAATATAATGCAATAAAATAGGCCATTGGCCTCTACACTTGCTTGAGGCATCACACAAAATAGCTGTTTTACCCTTGTTACCAGTAAAAAGGAGGAACAGAAAGAAAATGTGCCTATTCCCGATCATAAAAAGGACTTGCTGCCTCGTTTGCTGTACAAATCTGCCTAGGTGTGGTTCGGCAATGAATGCCTGACGTGACCATTTGGTAACCGATCGTTAGCAACCTTGTTTGGGACTAAACTACAGCTCAGAATTAGACTAGTGATATCTCACTCGAAAGATCGCATTCTTAGCTACAAAATAATATCATAATCAGGTTCTGAACTTACCAGAAACGTCCAGGTCATCGAGGTCAAAATCTGCACCTTTCCTCTTTTTCGACATTTTATGTTTTGTCTAAACTTGAACGCTCACTCGACCGCTCGGGTAAAGCCTTGAGGGATAATAAATTCAAACGCGATAGAGCCAAGCAAGCGCTATCTAGTGGAAAAGAAATCACGGTTGTAACTTTGTCGAGTCGAGAGAAAAAAAATAGAGGGCGAGGGGTATCCGTATGGTGACCACAGGCATGAAAGGGTTAATAATATCAATAACGGCACTCCTATATACCCTAGTATCTTGTATTGATCCTGCCAGTCTTCGGTTTACAATAACATAATCAATAAGGTTTGGTGCCTTACCATCACGTGAATACCATGTTAACTTATGAGCCATTTTATGACCAAACACTGTATTGGTTATAACTAGATTGTTATACCTACAAAATTGCAAAAGTCTGTATCCATTACGGTTTTCTTTTCCTACACCAAATTTACCTAGGCTAGGATACCATCTATCCCTATTTCTACTAACCTGGGCGTTAAAATCTCCCAATGAAAACATCATATTTCTACCTGGGACCCTGTCTATTTTTTCCTGTAACTGTAAGTAAAATTCACCTGAGTCACTAGTATCTCCGTCAGTTGGTTTTACAGGGGCATATAGTACTATAACTGATACCCTGAACTTCTTAGTCATAAAATGAGCAATTAGTATTCTATTATTAATACCTTCCCAGCCTAAACAAGACTTGGCAGCTTTCTTATTCGTCATGAGCCCTACTCCCTGTCTATGTACCCCATCCTTCCTGCCTGAGTAAACAAATTCTATATCACCTAATTTCATACTTCCTACCCCTGGGATATGAGTTTCTGAAACTCCTAATAAATCCAGTTTGAATCGTCTGAATTCGTTAGTCAAAATGTCAATACGATTGTCATTTTTTAACGTCGTAACATTGCAAGTTCCAATTTTCTTGTTCTTTAAATCATTGAAATTATTTTCGCCTCAGGAAAAGCAATGATCCCGGATACCAGTGCAGAACGGGGATCACATATCTTCTCAAGTGTACACCAAAGATAGTCTACACCAAAGAATTTCAGAAAATAGCCTAAAGCCCTCATAGATGACATCAGATCAAAACAAAAAGTATAGCTTTGGAATTAAACAACAAGTAGAACAATAGGGAAATTTCTTATATAAGACAGTGGAACGCAACTTTAAATGAATATTTTGAACCTATATCCAAGGGCCATCCTGAGCAAAAACATACGAAGAAAAAACAAATATAAAAGAACTCACATTAAAATTCAATTGTTGATATTAAAATATTTTCAAAACAGCCCTAGCATCATTACTTCAAGAAAGTTCAACCAGGACAGGTACATCAAGCAAAGTGAAAAAAGACAGTTCATTCAAATGGAATAAGAAACATTTACAGACAAGCCCTTAAAATTAATCTTGCCTTTTTGGCACCCAGCCTAGAAGGTCTGTAACAGGTTGAGTGGAACTGTTTACTGGTTTTTTAATATAATTAGTTAAATAATTTCTAATTAAATTTGTATATAAAGCATTAAGCGAATATTCCCTCAAATCCCTATTTAAAGAAGTAATACTATTTATTTTGATTCTAATTTCTATTGGCTCTTGAAAAACTTGTTTTATGCTTAAATCATTGTTAATAAGGGAAGTTTCTTCAAAAAGCATTATATGGCTAGGATTATCAAAGATATGACTGCTTAGTGCAGAATCAAACGAAATATTTGTGTTATTAGAATTTAAAGCTTTGGTTATGTCTTCTTATTCCATTTGAATGAACTGTCTTTTGTCACTTTGCTTAATGTACCAGTCCTGGTTAAACTTCCTTGAAGTAATGATGCTAGGGCTGTTTTGAAAATATTTTAGTTTCAACAATTGAATTTTAATGTGGGTTCTTTTATATTTGTTTTTTCTTCATTTGTTTTTGCTGAGGACAGCCCTTGGATATAGGGTCGAAATATTCATTTAAAGTTGCATTCTACTGTCTTATATAAAAAATTCCTTATTGTTCCATTTGTTGTTTATGATGGAAAGGTAGTGTGGTCTTTGTTGCTATTTAATCTTTGGAATTGCTATTGCCCAAAACCCCGCAAAGGAAACTTACAGTCCTCTGGCTTAAACAACAAGGAAATCAATTTTCTACATGGGCTGCAATGATTTGTCTTCTTTTTTTTTTACTGCTAGTAGGGCACTGGCACATCAGAGATAGAGAGCTGTCTAAGGGCTTATTTGAACCCCTCCCCTGCTACGTTATATGAAACTTGTTTTTATACTTTATTCAATGCATGACCATTACAGTGAATTTTTCATTGTAGAAAAACTTTCGTAGTTTATTAGTCATCAATATTTTTTAATTGTTTAGTTACAAATAGAAACCCTGTCCTGTATCACAAGATGCCACTACAAAGAATTGAAAATTCAGAAGAAGCAATAGAGTGTCCTCTTTGTCTTGAGCCTTTTGAAATGGATGATCTGAGCTTCTACCCTTGTACATGTGGATATCAGGTTGGTATTATTTATTTACCTTTTTCCTTGGTTCAGCTTTGTCCTATATTCTGTGCCAAGGTTTGATATTTTAGTCATTGATTATTTTCATAGGCTAGGACAGTTGCTAATACTACTACTAACAACTTGGGAGCACCATGCCATCTGAGGCCAATACAGCTATCTATGCTCCCCTTCCATCCCAATCCATTCAAAGTTTCACTCTTTAGGGACTAAAATGTAGTACCCAGCCTATCCTTGTGAGGGCACATACAATTTCATATGAATGTCAAAAATAAAATTGTTAACCCATCTGTAAAATCTGTGTAGTATGGGAAATTTGTCATTTTCTTTTTATCATGTTCTTTGTTTGTGAATGACTTTTTAGTAAACTTTAAAGTAATGACAAAACTTGATTTTCCTTTGATGTGAACATCACTTGGTTTCAATTTTTATTTGTATTCATTCAGATCAATTGAGCAGAAAAGAATACTTTACCTTAAATCGCAATTGCCAGCAAGATAAGGTGGTGTTTCTTGATGGGTGGTGGTTTCAACTTCAGTTGATTTTTGAATCCCAATTCAGCTTGCTCTAAACCAAAAAGGTTTACTGCTCTCCTCTTTGAGACCAGGGGAGATGGAGTTTTTTTTTGGTGTGGCTGCTCAGAAGAGGAGGGTAACTATTGTTTTCATTGCGCCAGAATTAAGTAGCTTCTGAGTTTTTATTACATCCTCCCTTTTTGTTGATATATAAGGGTGGACAACTGCAAAGCTTGTTGGTGTTCTTTGTACAGAGGGTGATGCATGGTTGAACATATGAATATATGATGCATGGTATGGACACCATCCTCCACTTCTTGATAGGTTCTTAATTTTGGTTTCAGGTGAGATTTTTCTAACTTCATCAAACTCTTCCTGATCAAGTAGGGAGTCTGTAGGGATTTACTTGTTTCCAAAAGTTTAGTAATAATGTTATAAGAATGAATCAAGTTTCAACTGACCTGCCTTTATGAAACCATGTTGATTGTCAATAAATAATCTTTTAGTCTCAAAATAAGTCACAAGAGCATCATTGATAATACTTTCTATGATTTTGCAATTCACTAAGGTAAGGCTAATTGCTAATTGGTGTGCAATTTTTGGCACAAACTCTGTTTCCTTCCTTGAAGATTTAGTTTGATAGTTCTTTCCCTGCACTTGTATTGGGCAGTTTCCTTAAGCAGCATTGGGTGAAGGTTATCAGGCCTAGCTGCTTTATTTGTATCCAGCTTTTTTAGTCTTTTGCAAACATCATTAGTGATAAAGTTAGCTTCTGTGAGGTCACTTTAATAAAGGGAGTGTTGGGAGGAGGAGTGTCTGCTGGTAATGTATTAAAGTTTATACAAAAATATTCATTCAGACAAATTGCAATTCTCTTTGTATTGGAGATGGTGCTGCTGTAGTGTTTTCTCATCTAAGGTGTAGCTTAATGGGATGTGTTGGTCTTAGATACATTCTGCCAAAACCTTTTAGGGTTTACTTCGGAATCAGCAGCAATAGCTTCTCTGTAATCACAAACCATCTTTTGGGCCATGTTTTACAACTTATTTTGGCACTTGGCAATTTTAGTGTGATAATTTTCACACTGGCATTGTCAAAAATAAAATTTGAAATCTTCCAAAAGTTAAGTCAATTACTGCTCTTTCTTCCCTTGGAACAGCATGAACCTATAATTAAGGGTTTTGTTATTGCAATCTTGTTATTTTCCCTCCTCTTCATCTATGGTTTTTATGTATAGAAATTTTAAGAGAGGTTAAAGCTGCGATTTAATATATATTTTCTGTGGTGTGTAATTAGTTAACAGGGCTCTTGCAAGAAAGGAAATAAAATCACTAAAAGTGTGATAATATACCTGGTGGTTTTGGTACAATTATAAATGAGATTCCCTGTAATGATACTTATATTTTTGGCAAAAGACTTTGAATTGTCTGCTTCAAGAGGAGAGAATGGACCAACAAAAAGTGGTAGTTTGAAAAGACTTTCTCAAATGTGTAAGGAGTAGCGTGGTAGTTTGAAAAGACTTTCTCAAATGTGTAAGGAGTAGCAAATAATTTTGAGTCAAAACGGAAATTTTGTATTAAGAAGGTGGGTGATTCCTCTGATTTATTGCACATTAATTTCACAATTGGGCAAAAAAAAAGTTGATGCGCAAAACTCTTTTAAGCAATTCATTATGATATATTTGGTGTTTTTGCATCCCCTTCTGAGCTTAATCTGCTTGGGAGCTTTAAGGTCTTTTGAAACAGTATTACTCTTATTTATAAATTGCATCTAAACATCAACTGCCTCTTCTAGCAATCCTTGTCAAGGTGGTATTTGACAAGATGAATGGAGAGCATGCCAGTAGACTGGGGGGGGGGCACCAGTATATTGGATAGAGTGTGCTTGTGCATGCAGCACTTTGCTATTTAGCTGCATGTTTCTTCTGTTCCTAGGGTACAGCAGCTTCTTGAATAGGGAGAGGCTATGTGATAAAATAGCTAAGGCATTGTATGCTCACAAAGTTAATTAACCTTATATAAAGCCTTATTAATGAAATACTCTTCAGAAATTATTTATTAAATCTTTGGGATTTACTTTTATTCAACAATTATGGATACATAGGAGTCCAAGTCTTAGAGGGGGTCAAAACTTGAAAAACATTTTAAATCCCCTTTCAGGGATCTTATCCCCCCCCCCCCGCTCCAGTAGGGATGGCTGTTTTTACGAAAGTTTAGAATTTTTATGGATCCAGAAGTTTTTTTTTTTTTTTTTTTTTTTTTTTTTTTTTTTTTTTTTTTTTTTTTTTACAGAAATGGCCTTGGTTTGAAGTAGCTAATAGGTTATTGTAAACTTTCTCAGGGGCAGGGAGTGTTCTTTTTGTATGCCTTCTTGTATACCACTATGGCGAAAAATCTATTAACTAACCAGTTCTTTGATGCAGTACTTGAATGTGGATACAATCCATCAATATAGGGCTTTTGTTTTCCAGATCTGCAGATTTTGCTGGCATAGAATAAGAACTGATGAAAATGGATTGTGTCCAGCTTGTCGGAAGCCTTATGCTGAAAATCCAGCAGATTTTAAACCCTTGACATCTCAGGAGCTTGCTAAAATCAAAGCAGAAAAGAAGCAAAAGGATCAAGCAAAGAAGCAGAAAGCATATGAAAATCGTAAACATCTACAGAATGTCAGAGTAGTACAGAATAACCTTGTTTTTGTTGTTGGATTACCACCAAAGATGGCAGACCCAGATGTAAGCTATAAGTATATGTTTCCTTTTTTACTTTAAAATAAAAGAAACTAAATAGTATGTCTCGGGTGCGAAAGAAAGTTCCCACAAATAGTAATTACGAACCCATGCCTGATGGAAAACTGTATTATTTCATTGATAATGGATGTTTAAACAGGAAAAGACCTGGAATGCTTTTCAAAAAAAGAAAAATTCTTAAAGGGCATCAGATTGGAGAAAGGAATTTTAAGTTAAAAGAATAGAAAGCACAAGCAGAAGATTCTAAAATTCCTGAAAGGAAGGATGCTCTTTAATTAGACATAAGAATTAAACGATCTTGAATGTTTATCATGTTTTAAGGCAGTTTTTTTCCGCTTCCATGCTATATTGGTTTTGGGCAATGTGCAGGCAGATCTATACTATTTCCAATTCCTCTCCCTAAATTGGGGGGGGGGGGGGGAGGTCAAAATGCAAGATTATGAGAATGGTATTTATTGTATTATAATAATGGTATGTGTATCCCCTCCTTTACAGGCCATGGAACCTTTGTGGGGACCAGTATTAATATATATATTTTTTTTTTTTAAATATATATTATCTCACCAATCTTATTCATCATGCTTAAAAACAAGGTTTAAAATTGTAACCCTAAAAAATCGGTATTTGAACGTTTTCACTTTCTACTTTTATAAATTCTTACATACATATATAAGCAGAAGGAGGGCATTCCAGGCCTTTCTTCCCAAGTTTGGTGGGAAAGGCCCAGTGGAAAGATTGAAAAATAGCTTGACACTTTGATTGTAATTTGACCCCTCACCCCCTATGAACAAGCCAATGAAAGAGCTAGGAATAAAGAACATTGATGGTTATCAATTTTCAAGTTAGTTTTCTTGCCATTTCCACACTACTTTTTTCAGTAGTGTACAGGCATGATTTGTAGTTTGGAGGCAGAACTTTTCTGTATTTCACACAATGGTGTTATTTCTAGTATCTTGCTCTGTTCTTTTTTGTTTCACAACATATTAAGTCTCTTCATGATAATTCATATTAAATTGTCGCTAAATATAATGATAAACGTTCATGAAAACAAATATGCAGATATTCAAAGGTTAAGTTGTATTCTGGCTACTTTTTATTTTGCTTGCTGTGGGACTTCCTTTGTCAATTAAAAAAATATAGTCTTAAAAGTAGCTGGAGACCCTAGATTTCAGCTGGAGAGTGTCTTTCTGCCCATTCAGGTCTCAAATATTTATATTCTGAAACTGGCAGAGAAATAGTACAGTGTTGCTTCTACCAAGTGCTTCAACCTAATGTTGGACAATTACTTTATAACTTGAGCAATTGGAAATTAAATGACATAGTATAAAAGGATGGAGCAACCTTGGATTACATTCTCTTGATATATACTATATTGTAATATAATATAAATAATATAATACTATATTATAATATATACATATTATATATTTGAAAAAGTATATTTTTATATTTTATATTTTTTTCTTTTTGTTTGTTCTTTACTCCGCATTTGTTTTTATAATATTGCAGGTTATAAATATACATACTATGAAAGTATAAGTTATAAACACCTAAATCCCAGCAAGAGGAATTATAAAGTTTTTAGTTGTAAGGATAGAGATATAGCCAGCACTCGATTCTATTCATTAACGGACTTTTGGGGTGGATTTTGTGTTTATTGGCTCAAAAGGATTTTTGTCAGTTGGCCAACTAGTTACTGCTGCCAAAATCCTGTTTGTCCCGTAAAC
The DNA here is from genome assembly GCA_027921565.1 of Artemia sinica. NCBI lineage: Eukaryota > Metazoa > Arthropoda > Branchiopoda > Anostraca > Artemiidae > Artemia > Artemia sinica. Next base: position 3,403,778 of record CM051266.1, read on the forward strand.
ATTTGCCTATTGGATCATACAAAAATTAATCAGTGACAGTAAATGGTAAAAATAGTACTACTGCCTACTATTTTCATAATTTGTTTTGTCATAATCTTGTATTTCCTGAAAGCAACATAACAATTATGTATAACAATTCATAACATGCTATCTGTAGTGAATTTGAAATTTGATTACATGAATTTCATTTCGATGTATTTCATTCCAGATTTTGAAAAGAGCTGAATACTTTGGAAGGTTTGGAAGAATCCATAAAGTTGTATTAAACCATTCAAATCATTATGCAGGACAACAGGTTAGTGGATCAAAAGTAAGTGTGTTGTCCTATACTAACCATTATTAGAAAGTCTGGCTGTCCATTAACAATGCTTCAATATTTGCATAACTGTGTAGATTGTACTCAAATGTTTAGTTATATCTTGTATACCATCTTTATGGCTGGATGTGTTTGTGGGCAAAACATTTGTTAGACAGTGAAAACAGATACAAAAGTCCGGATATTTCGAGCTCATATACAGCGATCGTCATCAGCAGAAATGCTAAAGTATTAAAATTAAAACTAACATGTTTATACAGAAAAAAAATAATTTCAGGTTCATTCACTAGATTTGTCTGAGAGAGTCCAGTAACTGGGCTCATCCAAATCTTGAGTTGTAAATTTTCTTCTTTAATATTGCCTAAATGTAAGTTGAATTTCTAACGAAGGTGGAGAAATCTTCTTTGTCTTCTAATTGTAAAAGGAATGTCGAATTTATAGTTATATACTTGATTGGTCACATTTCCCCATATGTAAGACGTAATATCTTAAATTTGGTTTCGACATTCCTTTTGCAATTAGAACACGAAGAAAATTTTGCCACCTTCATTAGGAGTTCAACTTACATTTAGGCAATATTAAAGAAGAAAATTTACAACTCAAGACTTGGATGAGCTCAGTTATTGAACTTTCTCAGACAAATCATACATAATTTTTTTTTCACTGTCTGATAAATGGACTTATCCCCACTTCAACGTTTGTTTGTTCGTCATAGAAAAGCAGTGTGGTCTTAAAAAAACCTAATTTAAGGTATTGCCCCGAAAATTTTACCCTGAAATTATGCACGGGACTTTTCTGAGTTCTTTGTTAAGGATGAAACATATTTGTATGTCTTCTGCTATATTTATTTTGTCTTAAAGAATTTCTTTTTTTCTTCCTTAGCACTATCTTTTGATTATTTATTTTATTGAGCTTATTCAGTGGGAAAATTAAAGCCTTCTTTAAAGATTTGAAGTTTCTGTTATTAAATTTTCTTTTTCTCTCTACGGAGTTGGTATTTGTTCAAGGGGTGATTTATTTAAACTTTTGTTGTATAATAGACCACCTTTGACGGCATGTAAAATTTTCCCTCATTTGGTTTTTCCTTGTTTCGTCCCTGATAATTTTTCTAATAAAAGTCTCTGGGATCTTTCTAACACATATTTAAGAAATTTCGTATCGGGCAAAAATGATTTCTTATTGTATTTACCTATCATAAAGGGAGAGACAATGGCAATGATATTTACATACTTCACAAATATATAATATCATGGGATGATACCCTTTGAATTTTTGGTAACCCCCTGCGCCCTTAAAATTCTTTTTAACCTCTAAGACCACCACACTGGCTAGATATGATAGAGCCACATTATGTATCATATTCTGTATCTTATTGCTACCCATGGCATATGCCTTTTTCCTAAGTGTATCTATCGGGTTGCAGATAATCACCTCGTAAAATTTGGAGAGAACTCTCCTAGTCCCCGGTAGTAAAATGGCCGAATCTATAGGTTGCATGGTTGTATCTTTCACAATGACTAGAATATATATAGGTTGTCCACCCGGACAATATTTTAGCACTTTAATTTTCAGTCTGGGTTCCTCTTTCCTGAAGGAAAGAGGGGAGGATATCCCTGGTCTTACTAAATGTAGAATGAAAACCTTGAATTACATAAACTAGTAAAGTAAATTTTCAGTCAGCAGAGCAAAATAGAGAGAGAGAAACGACAAATCTGTGACATTGAGCTGACATTGATCCTTATTAAGCTGAGTTCAGTGGTCAATCATAAACATAAAAGCTAATTTTCTGCTGTTCACAAAATCTCATAAACTTCTCCCTGGCTGATTACTTTCCGGCCTTTTTATTAATTGATGGTGCATATTTTAGAGTCCCAGTTGCAGTGCCTACGTAACATATATTAGATCGGACGACGCTTTAAGGGCTATACAGGCAGTGAATAATTTTTGCGTTGATGGGCGGACGTTGAAGGCATCCCTAGGCACTACAAAATATTGTTCCCATTTTATGAAGAACCAATCTTGTCCAAAGGCCGATTGTATGTACTTACATGAAATTGGTAAGTTTATGTTTCTTTATCTTATTGTTTCTCCTTGTACATCCTGCCCCTATATATCCACCTCCCTTTTTCGTTGCAATGAAACCTCTTCTATTTCTACTTGTCATTTCCTTACCCATTTTGTTTCTCTGTTTATTTATTTTCTCTTCTACTCGTGTTCAACCTCCTGTGAATTCCGCTCTTAGGACTTTAAATAAGCTTTTTTTAATAAATCATAATATGTTATATATATGTATATGTGCACACTTTGAGTGAGACTATGTTTGTCGAAAGTCGAAACAGATTTTTGGGTGCTGGTAAGTGGTAGATTATCCTATAAAAATCAACGAAAAAGTTGATAGATGGAGCAATTCTAGATAGCATTGAATTAGATATTGGGTAATAAAAAAAACTGGAATGTTTTGAAGACTCAGTGCTTTTAGCGCAAAATCACCTTAGCGCGGTTCTGACAACGTTTGGTCTTGTGCCTCTCAAATATCTAATTTCTATCATACTTAGATTTTATAGTCTATCTACTTGTAGACTGGAAGAAAATAGAAATGCAATTGGTTATAGAATACATTTCTGTAATAAAAGAATGGGTTACCCACAATTTAAAGACACTTGAGGCTACTCACAACATGAACGGAAAAATAGTAAAGCCTAGAATCTTTAAAAAAGGATGGAGTGGGAAATAATTATGCAGTTTATAGTGACAGACATGACGGGTTGTATATTTCTATTATGAAAAATCGTTTTCAACGAGGTGATGGTTGCACAATCCCGGGCTCTTATCTTGGAATGTACTCTCTGTAAAATATAATTTTGAGATAAAAACAACTTTTAATTTTTTTCCCTACATAAAGTTTTTGAGGGGCCATTTCAGCTGTGAAGTTTATACTGTGGGTGCGAAACGCAGAGAAGATAGGAAATGTCCTGTACGTAATACCTTCAGTATTAGAGTAGTTCAAACAAAGGATATTTGATTGGTCCACAGCCTTCACTCATCGATTCAGCCTGGGTAGAAACCTTAGATAGCATTATTAACTTCATACCATAAAGATGCTTGTGAAAATGTTTTATGAAATGGAAGGGCTGTGCGGCATTATGTACGATTTTATTGGCACCTTAAATTTTGTTTGGCACCGTAAGTCGCTTAAATGTGTGTCAATTAAATTTAAATTTTATATATAAAAACTTAAATTTCAATGATAGGTGTACAATTTAAATACTAATAGAGAAAAAGAGATTTCTTTCTATTTCTTTAAAAATATTTTCGCACAAAGAATTATTTTTTATCTCTTATGAAGAAAAAGCACTCGTTGGGCTTTTACAAATATGTTATATAATCTCATTCAGTTGAGTGGTATATCTGATAAGGAATCTAATAATGGCTGAGATTGCGATGGCACCATGGTGGAGCCGCGGATCTTACTGTTAACAGTGTACACTGGTTAGATTTAGTTCAGAGTAATTTGATTAGAAACATCTCAGGGATTGAACTTATCAATATTGAAGTCTTAAATTTTAAAAGGAACATTCAAAATAGATGTAGCGTCTCAAATGTTTTGAGAGTCAATGTCAATGTTCCTATATGAATTCCTAGCATAAACTAGGGAACCTGAATAGATGACCCATTGGTGGAAACAAGATAAGAGTGGGTCCCTAAAATTAAAGACCGTTTGTCCAAGATGAAAAAAAAGGGTAAGGCTACTTGGAGTTTGTTTACACTTGAGATCGCTATTGCACTGTCCCTATGAGGTATTTGTAGTGATTGAAATAGCTAACATGCTCTCAAATATTTATGCAGAGGGCATGTGGCTGCTTCCCTTTTTCAAGATCGGCAATGTGAGGCTTTCTCAATTCCATCCGATGAGGTTTATGTATGATAAATTGCTTTCCAGATTTCGGTGCGCTCGGCTCTTAGTTTTGCAGTGATTCTTATGAAAATGAGGACAAATGCCAAAAAGTGGCCAAAAATATTTTGCATTGAGGGCGGTTTTTTTCAAGTCCATTTTAAAATCGGCTCCTACAAGCATTCTCCTTACTCAAGGACACTAGTAAAGGCCCAAAAATTTTGTTGTTCTTTTCCACAATGTTGTTGTTCTTTAAAGTCACAACCAGCTATGAATCTTCTGTATGAATTGACGGACCCGATCAAATTATCCTTTGAAAAGCTCATATCACATCCCAAGCCCAAAAAGCAGATTTATATTGGGGGTATTTTGAAGTAGTTCCTGTCTCACCGAATAATAAAAAAAAAGTATTTTGCTAATATTTCACAATTTAGGGGAAGGATGAAAGCACCCATCTTGAGGGCACAACCCTGTTCCATATTGGTTAAAATAATTTTCTCAGTGAATTGGCATTAATGTTTTCTTACTTTTGTAGGTGAGGATTCAGCAAGTTTTACGAAAGAAGATATGCAGTTGGGCAAACATCAAGAATACGAACGAAAACTTCACGAAGTTTTAATTGAAAGCAGTCAGTCGACTGCTGGGCCCATAAATCCAAAAGAAACACGGTAAACATTACTTTTAGAGTTATTGAAATAGTATTATCCTCTTAAGATTGTGTTTTTTTTTAGTCCTGTGAGATATTTTAATCCATGCCATAAAGTATAGAAATTAAGTTGAGCAGGAGAGAGCCCTTATCCAAAACAGAAAAATAATCCGTTATACAGGTGGTTAACGATTTTACATAAAAAGGGAACTCGAATAGTGATATACCAGAGTGTCCCCGGCTTGAAAGAAAAGATTACAGATTATCCAACTAGAGGATTTTCTCTTTTTCAGGCTGAAAGGGTTGGAATAAAAGAGGCAACTAAGAGACGGATGCAAATAGAAAGTACAGGTGGAGACATGTATATATCTCAACTGATAAATCAAGCATGACTCGAAGCTGTTGAGAATGTAGAGGAGACAAAGAAATAAGTTGTAATGCTGTGGAGCATTAAAGGGACTATTTAAAATGGAGGTCAAATAACTCTGGTGTGGGCTCCACGACATCATAGGATCACATGTAATAAATTGGTAGATGAAGCAGCTAAAGCTGGAGCATCACTGGCATAATGTAGGCTGAACGTTTCATTCCCACCTCTCAAACCTGCTGAAAAGCGACAATAAGGAGACGAAGCTGTGAGAGGGTGGAGCAACATTGGCATAGAAAGGTGTGATCCAATGAAACAAAGGAGGTGATCCCACGCTGACTGAACATACTCGATTCAAAAGTTATGTAATACGAATGGCTATTGAAGCCATTACATTCATTGGGAATTTTTTTCACCCGAACAGAAAGAGTTGATTCCCGAATTTACGAAAAATGTGAGGTGAGTGTGTAAACAAGAAGAGGTCCAATAGAAGCTTGTCCAGTCAGGATTCTATACCCGTTTGAGACTTTTCATAAACTGGACGTTAAGATAGAGGGCATGTTTAGGGAAAATAATGCCCGAAAGCTGGCAAAATATGTGGTGAAAATGGGGAAACTAAATATGAGTCCTCCCACCAACTGGTTTTTAAGTTTTTTAGGGGGGAGGGGCGGGATCCTGTTTCTCATAGATGTGTTTTTTCTTGTTGGGACATCTTTCCTTTGTACAAAAATCCTCTAATTGTAATTCTAAATTGCACGGAGTTTTGACGAAGAGTACCCACCATAAACCCAATAAATAGGCTGGACATATAAATCAAAAAGACTCACGGCAAACATTCTTTCGGTTATTTTTTTATATTCTTCTTTTTTCTTTTTTATGCAATTTTCCTTTCTTATGGTTGGATATTTTTGCCCTACAAAAGCAGAAAACACTTGAAAGACAAAAAAAAAAGCTCTTTCCGGTTTACTTGAGAAATTTACATAATGTGTTTTGTCCATTATTCCGGGTTTGATTACAGTCTTAAAACTTCTCCTGTTCAAATGGCAGATTTGGAATGATGTCCTCTTGCACATTATTACAACTTTTCAATGACATATATAGGCCCCACTGGAACCTGAATTCTTTAGCGGCATCTTTAATAAGAGGAGCCATTACGTATGCGAGACACTTACGAGCCTTATTGTTGTTCCTCAATATTGGCTTGTGTGCAACTATATCGTATCCTAAAGATGGATCAAAACCTTTTCACTTTGGGAGGAGGGCAAAACATGAAGATTTTCGTGAGAGTTCTTTGAATAAGTCCCAGGGGAACTTCTAACTGCAAGTACGGTTAGCAAAAACTGGAAATTAATATCAAATGAAAAGGCCTTTTAGTATCCGGTGATGGAAAACAGGATTCTGTTGGTCACTTGAATATAGTGACTTTTGCGAAAGATCTTTGCGAGTGAAAATTTTAAGAAGATATATATCAGAGGATGTTTATAAAGGATCCTGGTTGTAACGTCCAGGTTGTATCCCTGGTACAACCAGGGATATGATCTATTCAAAAGCCAAATGGATTAACTCAGAGAAACCAGCAGACAAATTAACACCCCCTCCCCCTTAGATGGTTTGTTGCGCTTTAATAAAAATTGGCAATATACCCTCAATGCAACTTTGATCATAAATTCGTTGTTATGTTTAATCGATTTGGTAACTGAGGCTCTCCTGTGCACGTTAATTGGTCTTATTTTGCGGTTAATTTTTAGGCGGGGTTCAACATCTCCACATCTTTTATCGTCATCTGCTCCTCAACTGAGTGTCTCCCCCAATGCTAAATCGGGGACATGGCCCAGTCTTGACCCAGTACATCATAATAATAACAAAGGGGAAAAGAATCCAAGTGGAAAGTTGCAACAACCCAAACGGGAATCGAAAAGGTAAGGACACCTTTATTTTCTTCTACGTTAGCCAAATTGTAATTTTGGTTAGGTTTATACAACTTTTTAGAAATGGACTATTTACCGGTGAATAATTGAATGGACGCTCTCATAATTAATTATTTCACAAAAGGAAACGATGATCTATATAATATAATTATGATAAAAATTAAGCGAAATGTATATGCTGTTATAGGCAAACTTTTGAATAGTATCTTCTGAAAAATAAGTAAAGTATGTGGACAGTGTGAAGTTAGAAAACAATTCTTTCTACATAATATGCAGAATAATTGTACCTAATACATTAGGCATGCAGACCCGTAATACTTTAACCCCCTCCCCCCCCCCCCCTAATGTGCAAATATAGAGCCCAAATTTGTTTCTAAAGTGTTATATTTTTATCTTACTTTAGTATATTTCATTAGGATTGAGTTTCAGAGAAATATATTAGAAGAATATTAGGTAGGGGGTATATCATGCAAGTACCCAAAAAGCTGTTCTTCTATTTACGCCAAAAAGCTGTAAAATCGAACACAATATTTTATATTTCTTTCTAGAATTCTATCTCTATATTAATTGAAATCGTTCTTTTAACACAATTTTTTTTTAATAAGCATCTATTGATTTTATCCTCTTCTTTTAATTTTTTCTCAATCTTAACTTTTCGAGTATTGCTCTTCCTTATCTCCCCTTCTCTTTATCTCCATCATAAATTTTGTTTTTCTATCACAACTATTGGATTTTTTTGGAGGGAACCTAAGGTGAATTTTATTCTCAATCTCAAGTGTTTTTATACTTTAGTTTATATATCCTGACGAAGTTTTATCAAACAACTTTATTTTGCTATTTATGACTAAGAGACATCATATTTGGGCTTTGCCCACGAGAGCTATGTCTTGTTTTTGAACTAAATGAATTTGAATTTGTGTATGATGTTTTTCAAATTGATGAAAATAAATTTTTTTTAAAAAATTTTGAAAAACAACTTCAATTTTGGCGCGAGGAGCAATGATCCTGGCAATTATGAACATTTACCATGAAAACATGTCATCTGTGGACTGAACTCTGAAGCTCTTGGCCGTAGACAAGTGTCGTTGAGACTAGGCTAGTTTTTCTCAACCAACAACTCCATCGAATTTCTTCGAAACATGGTAGCAGTCCGAGGCTCCTTCAAATTTTAAAGGGCTCTTCTCAAAGAAGAGCTAGAGAAAGGTCCATTTTACAAAAGATTTTTTCGGAACGGTTTAACGAAACAAAATCACTGTAGTCTGGAGCTCAACATCAGAAGATTTGGAAATCAGAACATTTGGTTCGATGGATTACCTACATGTCCGTCCAGTACCTTTTCTCGCTTTTTTTAGATCTGTACGGCTGACACTTCATAACACTCACCAATGCAAAATGGTCAGAACCAGGAAAAGCCACAACATCACCATGACAAACATTCAAATCAGCAGAACGAACAAAAATGTTATCAATAGGGGTAAACTCTGTCCAGCCATTCTCGTGGGTACACTCACAAGAGACTATAGACCATTTTATATAATAAAATTTAAAAAATCAACATAATGACCAGACAAATCTAGCAGGTTGAAGTTAAAATCACCCCTAACAATATGACTAACTCCAGAGAGTGCATTCGAACTCGCCTGACTCATACCTCCTACAGAATCCTCCTGTAGGAGGTATTCCTACAGAATCCTCCTGTAGGAGGTATTCGTACAGAATACCTCCTACAGAATCATCCAGGTGTACACTGGGTGGCTTAAACACCATGCTAACAATATTCTTTTTTTGGCAATCTAAAGAATTCGCGGAAGATTTGAAAATCAGAACATCTGGCACGAAAGATTGTCTGTATGTCCCTACAGTTGGTTTTCTTGGCAAAAAACCTGCTCTTTTATGACATTCCTTTACCATAACAGTGATACAGTCAGTTTAGGAGCAGGTATTTTTTTTTCATATTATGGAAATGCTCTTTTAGTTGAATGCAAATTATGTATTTTTTCTTTTGTTTTAGCAATAAGAATCGTGAGAAGCTTGAGCCCAAGTCTGGATTCCAAGAAAATCGTTTTAGATCCACCTCCCGGTCTCCCATTGAGTCTAATTCTCGTCAAGATGCTCAATCGAACTCGAGTTCTGTGACATCTTCCACTATATCTTTAGCTGTTGACTGTGAAACCATAGCTCCTGAAGAAGTGGTAACGTCGAATTCAGACGTAGAGACAATGGTATGGACTCAAGATCGACTATTACCTAAAACTTGGGGTTCGTTGCAGCGTTAAAGGGCTACTTATCCCACTAATCGTTACTCCTTTGTATGTTGTATAGCCGTAGATAGTCTTGGCCCAGGCAATAGGTAGTTAAATCAATTAATGATTGGGTAAAACAGCAGCCTATCAATAAGGGCTTTCGTCATTCACCTTCCCTTTGTCCTGGTATGCTTGGGTTACACTATTTAAGTCATTTTGACACCTGCTACGGTTAGTCTTTTTAAGCTCTGTAATCTATGACGCTATTAATGATCTTGAGATGCCAAGGAATAAGTAATCTAAACGCGCTGAAACGTACTCTGTGATTTTTAAGCATTTCCTCTGCTAAGCATCTGAGACTTTTATGTACTGGCCTTCTTTGACAATCCGAATACAAACCGGCAAAATTCAAATAGACAACGATAAGTTTATATTGGAACTTAGAAAGATTTCTTAATAATACAAACAACTTGGTATCAAGGTATTTTCGGTAGGCCGATAAAAAAAAAGAAAAAAGTTTCAAGAATACAAGGAAGAGATTATACAAACAATAAGATTGGAAAAAATCATATACTTCCACTTTTTTGGCCTTTTCAGTTATTGGCCACAAGTTTACAGCTTTTTTTGAAGCAGAGGGGTTGAACCAAAAACATGGAATTGGCTCTTCTTCATCAAAGGTTGCCACGTAGAATTCAGGGAATTTACTTTCACTCTTGATCAGCCCAATTAGAGATTATAAGGGTTTATCTCTGATATTTTTAGAAGAAGTATCTTATTCTTTTAATGAATTTTCTCTATCCTATAGCAGATTGAATTACAGTCCATCTTCTTCCTTTGAAGTTTTATTCTTTGCTGGATGTCTGTTTCTAGGATCTAAAAAAATGCTAAGTCCTAGAGCCCTACACCCTAGTAACATGAAGAGGTTTGAAAGTACAGCTGATGTCGAGCAGGTTGAATATATTTAAAAGCTATAATATTTTAATAATTAAAATTGTAGAAAATTTGTTATACGAGGACCGAGTCACAGAAACAACCTGACATAGCCATTTGTATGGCTATAAGTTTACATGTTTTATATATTAGTTTATAGTTATAATCGGCAAGAGTTTCCTCTTTTGGATATCAAAAAGCCTATAATTGACCAAACAGGGTGATAAAGAGTGTTTTTGACACTTTCAAGTTATCACTCCCTGTCTGCTATAACTGATTAAAAAACAACAGTTTTTGCCTCGTATTATTAATCTAGCTCCATTTAATGAAAGTGTTTTGAAATTGAACTATTTAGCTGGTCAAATTTGGTTTCAAAGTTCGATTGCTCAGACGATTTTCAACCAGTCTTGCTCCAACAAAATCTATCTGGAAACTTTAAAGTTTTGGCGAAGTTTTAAGAAAACGTTAAAACTTGACAAAAGTTTTAAGCGGGGCAAAACTAACATTATTTTCATCAGTTAGTTCAACATAATTCTGTCGCATGGGGGGGGGGAGGTATGTCTGTGCCATTTTCTTTCTTCAAAAGCTCAAATCACTGCACTAGCTAAGAACCGAGTAAAAGAGTATGGAAAACTTAAGAGTGGAAAGTATCAGAAAAAAAAAACTGTCAGTGCCATCTAGCTTTTGGTATTGCTCGGTAGTTTTTTTTAAGTTTCATATTTGTGATTTTTTTTCAGAAACAATGATTATATACTTATTACAACACTAATACCGCTAATTTGGCCTATTATTACTCTAAAAATTCCAAGAAACGCTAGATGGCGTTGATTAGTTTTTTCTCTGTCTCTCCAAAGTTTAAACATCAAATGCATCTAAATATCTAGAGCAAGTGTTCCAAATCAATTTTGGGTTATGTCCCACCTAGGCATTTCTAAAAATTCTGATGCCCCCCCTCTTGATATTTAAATTTTGTTATTCAAAATTTTACGTGTATTCACCCAAATGAAGCTTAAAAGGGCATTAACTTTGTATCTTTTTTTGGGTCGTCCTCTATGCATTTTTTATGCTAATGAAAAAATTTTATCCGAATACAACACCATTTATACAATATAGGAGGTCATTGCAATATAGTCATGTATCTTTTTTGCTCTTGAAATGCATATGAATGCGATGTCAGGTGCATGAAAAGTGTTTTCTTCAACATTAGGCTTCAAAGTTTTATCATCCAAAGGGTGCACATCCTGCCCCTGACCCACAATAATATTGCCATGTCCCACCGTTGGGGCTTGCACCCCACATTTGGAATCACGCATCCAGAGCGTCTGAAATTGAAGATATTCAAAAAAGGACTTTAAAGGTTACTCTCGCTTGTTCCTTTGTCACTTACGTGGGTGTTTTAAGTCAGCTTCATCTGTTTGTTTTTTCTTTTTTTTTTTGAATAAAACAACATAAAAACTGCCCTATTCTGATAGGTTCACTCTAGAATAGAGTCAATTCTCCTATTCTTTGACTACTTCTTGCTGAAAGTACAAAATGCAGTCAGCTAGAAACTGACGTTAATCATATCAAAATCTGAATAGACTTCGGACTGAAACCAATGCCATATCCAGGGGGGGGGGGTAACCGGGTTTGAATCACCCACGAATTTTATTTTCAGATACGTAAAAACGCAACAAAAATCTATATACAAAAAATTTTGATGTCTTTTTCCTTTGGCTGGAATGCCCAAGTTTTCACTTTCATTATCACATCCTTCCAGTACAACTTGCAAAATAAATTCTAGACTAATTAAAAAGGAGTCCAGTAGTATCTTACCTTAAAAAAAGATTTTGCTTCGTCCAAGGAAGATACCCTAAGGCCGTCGTGCACTATTTTTTGCATTTTACCTTTAGATTTCCATTTAATAACCTTTCTTTTTACATACATAATTTACCTTGAAAGAGTACTTGCTGTTTTATATATATATATATATATATATATATATATATATATATATATATATATATATATATATATATATATATATATATATATATATATATATATATATATTATATGTATATATATCAAACCATCGTGGTATCCTTTTGTTTTGTTCCTTGCTTTTTCTCTGTAAAACAAATATTGATTTTGCAACTTCCTAACTTGCATTAAACTTCTTTTCATTTAAAAATTTGTTTGCTGCAATCTATCGAGTTTGAAGCTCCGCCAGTTGAGATCTATTTTTTCAGCTGATTTTCCTTAGAGCCCTTGCATACTTCGATCTGAAAACAAAAAAATAGAGGCCCACAAGGAGTAAACGTCAAAAAAAAAGAAGTATTTTTATTCAGTACTGGTCCATCTGTTTTAATTGCCATCCTGTGTTGGTTATCCTGGCCAGCTCTTCTTGAACCCCTCAGTGTTGTGAGATTGAACCATGAGAATAAATAGGCAAAACTAGTTAGTTAAATGTTACAATGCTTTCGTGCGTAAAAATTCAAACATACAGAATCTTCCGATTCCCATCCAGACCTCTACAGCTCCTAAGGAAAGCTATACCTTCTTAAGCTGTTCGGGTCATGTTTTTTTTTTTTTTTTTTTTTTTTTTTTTTTTTTTTTTTTTTTTTTTTTTTTTTTTTTTTTTTTTTTTTTTTTTTTTTTTTTTGCCAATTTTCAACCCACGGCTCTTTTATTTAGTCTCGCCCCCTTTACTACCATAAACTGCATAACTGTATATCGAGGCCTTTTCATTAAAAATTTAGTTTCAATTTTTTTATTTTTTTTAAGATATGTATGGCTCTAAATTTGCGCTGAACCGGTTTAAAAGATCAGATTTTATTTTCGTTGTCCTTGGTACATCAAAATCTTGAAAATTTTCAAAGGGATCTTAATTGGCTTAATGCAGATGATGTCCCCTCACCCAAGATTTTTACTATACATATATTTGACGTTTATCATTCCATTTACTTTTTTGCGTGCTTCGAATCTATCCCTCCCCTCCTCCCAAGAAATGATTTATGATAGGCTATATCAATTGGTTTCGAAATATTAATAAGGGACTTAAAAAGGGCCAATATAATAGTTTTTAGTTGTATCGATTAGTTTTCATAATAATTTATGTAGCACATCCGTATATTTATCAAAATAAATATATGTTTGTTAATTTTCCAGAACATCATGTTGAACGTTTTTCTATGTTTGGGGAATTTTTTTTTGTATCCCTGTATGCCAAGTGTCATTCATATTCTTTAAAAAATCAAATTCATAGAGTAATTTCATGGAAGATTTTAATCGTTTCCCTCCCTTTCATTAATTTGTTCCTTCTTCGTTCTCTCTACCCTTGATTTTTGTTCTCATTCTAATTATTTGCGTTTCTATAGGAAACAGCGCGTGAAGTACCCTCCCCAAAGTTTAGCGATAGTCCTGTGAATTCACCGAGTGGAATGCCCACATCGGAAGCAGTTGATATACCATTTTCTACGGAGCATCATGAGAGTCAGAGTCAAAGACAACAATCGAAAAGTTTCTTTTCATCTGCAACATTTCACAACTCGAAGACGGTTACAACGGTTCCTCCAGGTAGGATTTTCTGCTTTTTCTTCTATGATTCACCTCTGAGACACATTCCATACTTGTAAACCTTTAATGTGGTTTAAACTGCAAAGAAATAGAGGGACTATTTGTGAGGAAATTTTGTGACCCATAAGCGTTTCATTCTGTCTACTGGTTTAAAAAATTACATGTAAGAGTTAATCAGGTGGAATTCAACCGTTCGTTCTTTTTATTGGCTAAAAGTCTCACACGGGTTTGAAAACAAATCCGGTCTCTTTCGAAATAATGAATAATGTTCTTGGCTACCGAAAATACGTCACAAATTTAAACCAATGAATCTGAAGCACACTTTTTATCTTATAACTATAGGAAAGGATCCTGTCTTTTAAATTTTTGCAGATGATTCAGTAGATGAACTATCTTACGAAATTATCATGTCGCTTAATCTGTGCTTTGAAAAGTGAAAGTGGTACTAATTTAAAGTGTTCACTACTTAGTTACCACCTTATCCTTTTCTGCCGCACGACAAATTATATCTGTTAATTTGTGATGCCTCAACAAAAAGGGTAACTTAGTAGTCTTAAAGGGGTCTTTTCTTCATACATTGGACTGTATATTTTGTCAAATTTAGCGTCCTAATTTAAATTCTAAGCCCATAGCTCTTAGTATCGAATTTAAAGTTGTAAAAATTGGGGCATAGAAAAATTATTATAAGAATAGCCAACGAGCGTGCCATTATACAACAGGCATGATAATGATAAAAAAAATTAAGTCCCCTTGCCCCCCCCCTATCCCTCGTAAAAAATCCCTCCCAGAACATTTCACCTTGATCCTTGAGCCTTCAATTGTGATATAATTGGATGGAAAAGGTGACACTTAACAATAGAAGCAACTCATGCATCTGATAAGTTGGCTCTGCTTGATGACCCGGACTATTGGCCATTGGTTGCTTCCAGACTATGCTACGATTTCTTAACCGTGACACTATTTCTTGTTCTATTCTGTCGCAATCCAGGTTGTGATCGATGGATTTTATTTTTTTTTCAGAATTAAATAGAGATAATATGCGTACAGCTGTTGATTAAGAAAAAAAAAAACATTAAAAAAAAAATCATATCAAGATATAATTTAAAATATCTTTTGAAAAGTAAAAATAGTTGCAACTTAAAATAGTAGTTTTAAGTAGGGGTTTTTTCTTGAGCCATTGAATTGTATATTTGGTCAAATTCTAAATGTTAATTTGTAATTTAGCTCTGTGCTCATTGCTCCTAGTGTTGAGTAAAAAACTGTAAAAATATCAGAGTTAACCAATCGAGCCTTTGAAAGGGTCGTTAAAAAGTTTTCGTCCTTTACATCATTTTCAGAATGATGTTGGTCATTCTAATTTGACCAAAATGTATTTGTCGATCATGTCAATGTTAATGCTGAGGATTAATGATTATTAATATAATGTTTCTGGTATGATAATAAAACGAGATGAAATTCTATATTCATGCAATTGGGAGTTGTTTAGTGGAAAATTCCTACTCACTTCACCAATATTATTTTAATTGAAAAAGATTACGCATACTTAGTACTGGAGTCCAACTCGAACTTTGACGTTGTGAGCTATGTTTAGTATTGTGTTGAGGGCAGGAATGTATAATTGGATTGTTTAAGGGCTTGTTCATTGCTTTTTTTGCTATAGGCTGGTCATCCAATGGCTCTGAGGATAGTGGCATTTCTGATTCTCTATCAGTAGCCAGTAATGCAGATTGGAATGTAGTAACAAGGGAATCAAATACACCAGACCCCTTATCCGTTCCAGAATTGAAGCCAGATGACGATTTAGGATTCGATCCTTTCCACGAGACACAAAAAGCCTTGGCTGAGCTGGTAGAAAAGGAAAATATAGTGCAGAAGAGTAAACAGTCGAACTATTCTAATCTACCACAACAAAGTATTCTCGGTGCCACTCAACAGCTAAGGAGTCGCCTTCCACCTCCTGGTTTCAATCCACCTGGTTTTACTACTCACCCCTTGAGGCTGGCACTAGGAAATGTTCCCCTTGGAAAAAAACAGAATTCAGGTAGGCTTCTTTCCCTTTCTCTCTTCTTTATCCATCTTGTTTCCTAACTCTCTGTCTCTCTCTCTCTCTCTCTCTCTCTCTCTCTCTCTCTCTCTCTCTCTCTCTCTCTCTCTCCTCTCTCTCTCTCTCTCTCTCTCTCTCTCTCTCTCTCTCTCTCTCTCTCCTCTCTCTCTCTCTCTCTCCTCTCTCTCTCTCTCTCTCTCTCTCTCTCTCTCTCTCTCTCTCCTCTCTCTCTCTCTCTCTCTCTCTCTCTCTCTCTCTCTCTCTCTCTCTCTCTCTCTCTCTCTCTCTCTCTCTCTCTCTCTCTCTCTCTCTCTCTCTCTCCTCTCTCTCTCTCTCTCTCTCTCTCTCTCTCTCTCTCTCTCTCTCTCTCTCTCTCTCTCTCTCTCTTCTCTCTCTCTCTCTCTCTCTCTCTCTCTCTCTCTCTCTCTCTCTCTCTCTCTCTCTCTCTCTCTCTCCTCTCTCTCTCTCTCTCTCTCTCTCTCTCTCTCTCTCTCTCTCTCTCTCTCTCTCTCTCTCTCTCTCTCTCTCTCTCTCTCTCTCTCTCTCTCTCTCTCTCTCTCTCTCCTCTCTCTCTCTCTCTCTCTTCCTCTCTCTCTCTCTCTCTCTCTCTCTCTTTCCTCTCTCTCTCTCTTTCCTCTCTCTCTCTCTTCCTCTCTCTCTCTCTCTCTCTCTCTCTCTCTCCTCTCTCTCTCTCTCCTCTCTCTCTCTCTCCTCTCTCTCTCTCTCCTCTCTCTCTCTTTCCTCTCTCTCTCTCTCTTTCCTCTCTCTCTCTCTCTTTCCTCTCTCTCTCTCTCTTTCCTCTCTCTCTCTCTCTTCCTCTCTCTCTCTCTCTTTCCTCTCTCTCTCTCTCTTTCCTCTCTCTCTCTCTCTTCTCTCTCTCTCTCTCTCTCTCTCTCTCTCTCTCTCTCTTCTCTCTCTCTCTCTCTCTCTCTCTCTCTCTCTCTCTCTCTCTCTCTCTCTCTCTCTCTCTCTCTCTCTCCTCTCTCTCTCTTTCCTCTCTCTCTCTCTCTTTCCTCTCTCTCTCTCTCTTTCCTCTCTCTCTCTCTCTCTCTCTCTCTCTCTCTCTCTCTCTCTCTCTCTCTCTCTCTCTCTCTCTCTCTCTCTCTCTCTCTCTCTCCTCTCTCTCTCTCTCTCTCTCTCTCTCTCTCTCTCTCTCTCTCTCTCTCTCTCTCTCTCTCTCTCTCTTTCCTCTCTCTCTCTCTCTCTCTCTCTCTCTCTCCTCTCTCTCTCTCTCTCTCTCTCTCTCTCTCTCCTCTCTCTCTCTCTCCTCTCTCTCTCTTTCCTCTCTCTCTCTCTTTCCTCTCTCTCTCTTTCCTCTCTCTCTCTCTCTCTCTCTTTCCTCTCTCTCTCTCTCTCTCTCTCTCTCTCTCTCTCTCTCTCTCTCTCTCTCTCTCTCTCTCTCTCTCTCTCTGTACGGATATCTATCTTCGGCCAAATTGAGCGAAATTAAATGGTTTTTCTAAGAATTCCGGGAAAGTAGGTGTCGGCTTTTGTTTTTTTGTCCTTTATTTGAATCTATTATCCAATTTTTACAAGTTATGGCAAGACCACTCACTCAATTCTAAACAGTGAAAAGTTCATAATGGAGGGGATAGGGTGATTCTTTAAGGTATGCTATCGCATGGCCTTAACTCGTAAGTAAAATCTGTGGATTTTTTTTTTTTTTTTTTTTTTTAATACAAATTCGGGGAACGTATCTTTAGGACAGAGACAGGAAGTAAGTTGCCCCTTTGCTGAAGTCTGTAATATCCACTTTCTAACTAAGTTATTCTTATTTTATATTAAATAAATTTTTAAATAGCAAATTAAATTGACTCCTCGTCTGATCTTTTATCCTTTTTTTGGGATTTCGATTAAGTTATGGAACATTAATTTACAAAGAAAAGCTTCTTTGTAATTGCTCTTTTTCTTTTATATGTGACTAACCAACTTTTCCCCTTCATTATGCTTTTGCAATGTTTCTGTTCAAGTGTCAGGTACTTACGTGTTATCTCGACCACATTAAAGAAGTTTAATCTGTTTAAAGCCGGTTTCTCTATCTGCATTCGGAGATAATTAGCTTAGCTTAAGTGAAATAAACTACTATGCAGGTATATTTTAATTAAATATTTAATATATAGAGTTGATTAGATTAGGTATTTAATATAATTTGTTCTCGGCGGCCTGATTTCAGTAATTTTTGTAGTTTCCATAATTTTGTTAGTAAAGTATTATATTTTCATCATATTTTGTTATATTTCACTAGGACTAACCTAGCTTCACTACTTGAGTGTGGTCGAGATAACACGTGAGTTTCCGGTTTTATTTTTGTAAAAGGTATTCCGATTTTAATTATGTGTAGTTTCAGCTCGATTAGTATATTTATATCATTTTTGCATTGAGACTATTTGATTTCTTCACTTTTCTTTAATGCAGCAGAAATGATGGGTAGCAAATTGTTCCCGTTTCCGTCATCCAATGCTCCGCAAAGTCCCCTCCTCTTTGGAATTGGCTCAACTATGGCTCAACCAGTTGCACAGCGGCAAGTGGAGCCACCCTCTCTATTAGGATTGAATGTACTAGGTCTTTCCAGTGGTTATCCTCAGCCGCCAGCACATACAAGACCCCAGCACTCGCATCCATCCTTGTATAACAGGTCACAAAGCCATGATAAGGATCCATATACTGTTAAAGATTGGCAAGACGGTTTGAAGAACCTATTCCCGAATATAAATATTACAGCTGGTCCTGGTCAGCAGGCACACGCTCCTAGATACCAGAATCATTTGACGCTTAGTGGACATTCAACTTTGGTAGATTCGTCTAAAAGTAAGTTGCTCTAACTATCCGTGGTTTTAACAAAGACAAAAAGTAATCACTGATTCGCCCCAAAAAAAACCTCGAACTCTTAGCTGCGTTTTACTGAAAACCTCAACGATTTTGTTGATTGAGGACGAGTTTTTAACAGGCGTTTTTTTTTAAACGTACGAATCCATATGCGTTGAAATTTCCAAACGCATGTGAGAAAGCGTGCTTAGGAATCAAATGAATTGGTGATTGTTCAATTGTACAATCTGTAACTTACCATTCTATTACTTCTTCGTAGTAATAACAGGGATGCCACAAAGTCCTTAAAGTCCCTAAAATCAAGTGAAGGTCCCTATTGGTCCCTTAAATTGATAAAGGTCCCTAAAGTGCCTTTTCTTGCTTTGGTTTAAAGCTCCGTATCCTTCCTTTTGGGAACCTCTTCCCCCTTCCCTATATTTTTCTTTTTCCGTTCACTCCTCGGCTCAATTATTATTGATTGAGTATAAAATATTTGATTGAGTCTGACTATTCTGGGAAATCCGCAGACGGAATAGCAGATGTAGTTCGCTAATTTTTTAACCGAAGCTTTTGGACCCCATTTCCGGAAGATGACCCTTGATGAAGTCGGCAAAAGTTATTATGTTGTCGAGTTTCACGAAACCACAAACTCAGAAAGTAAGAAAGAGCTTCAAATGAGGATCTGATTCTGGTCCGAAAAGATGAAACGAGTGGTAGAAAGACATCTGAAAACTGCATCTCTGTTCCAGCAGAATGTAGTGCGAAAAAATGGAAACAAATAGGTTGTGTGTTCTAGTTACCGTACCCTTATCTCTTTCATCATATTTTTGTATCTGATTTTTTGTATTCGAAAGTAAAGCGTTCAGAAAAAAAGAAGATAAAAGCTCCTCCCATGACATGATGATTCTCAGGTGGCCTGTTTCTTAAATATCACTTGGCCTCTGATCATGGAGAGATGTCTGCAAATGTCATTTCCATTTTTTTTTTCCTTTGTCAAGTGTCATTTGCTGTTGTGTCACTGCTTTTTCTTTCAAAAGCTTTCTGAAAACTGAGTTTTGGGGTCCATTTTGCGTCCGGAATGGTCTCTAGAGAGGTCCCTTTTTCGACTGGAAAGAGGTCCCTAAGTTCCTATTTTTTACCACTTGAACCTGTGGCAGCCCTGTAATAACAGCAGTTCAACAATAGCAAATGGATTGAAACTCATTTTGTGTGAAACGACAAGCTAATTGCCTTTTTTTTCTGCTTCATGCCTGCAATTTTTCGAGCATGTTCATAGGTTGTTTTTTTTTTTCTGAAAAAAATGTGTTCTTTTCATTGCGCGTTTCCGCAAATCGCAGCTTGTGGAGCGCTAGAAAGCATTAGCATGGTGATGCATAACCAATTTCAAGCCACACTCGTTCAGCATAATAGACAGTGTTACCTTCAGAAATGGGATTTTTTAATCGCCGTTGGCTGTTCTGAAGAATTAGCTTTTTTGAAAAAAAAGTGAATGCACGTGATTATTAACTGATTTATCAAAGTGTAGGTCTTTGATTTAACTTAGTATTAAGGGTGCATTTACTTGATTTAAGGTATTATAGTCAAATTGTTTAATATCATATTCTATGAGAGGGCGTGCTTTGTGGCCCCGAGTGTTTAAAAAAACCGCAGCTTTTGGATGTGGACATCAACTATATTACGTTGTTTAGCAGCATATGCTGTGTAAGGTTTTAGTATTGTATGTAAGATATTGTTTTATATAATTTCGGAGACCACAATGCCTTTCCATGACGATAAATAAAAGTTCAAATAGGGATAAAATCCTTTTAATAGACAATGATCATGATAACAGTGATAGAAATTCACAAAAATGCCAGATATTTCGGTCACGTATGCAGTGACCGAACCATCAAGTATACAGTTTTACTACTGATGACGGTCACTGCATATGTGACCGAAATATCTGGTATTTTTGTGAATTTCTATCACTGTTATTATCGTCACTGTCTTTTAAAAGGATTTTATCCTTATTTGAACTTTTATTTATAGATATTGTTTTATGAATATTTTCGATTTAGCCGGTTTCGTTCTTACGTCCCCACCTTTGAAAAGACTAATTCAATAACTTTATTTGTGTTTTTTTTTTATTTTATCTACATCCAACCTTTTTTTCTATTAAAAATGCTACCTAGATATTGAAACCTTCAACTTGGTTAATTTTCTCGGCACTCATTCTCTCTTTCCAATCCTCATTTGTTCCCAATTTAGACGCCTTGTGTTTCCTTGGCATTAATATTTCAACCTTCTCTTGTACCCTTGATTCTCAGAACTTTCAATGACTTATTCTTTACGTTTATACTTTTGTCAAGGATATTTAAAAATCAGAATTGTTTTATCAAAACGCATTAAAATGTAGTATCCGGCGCTGTTTTTACAACTACACTCTAGAACATTGATTTTAACTTGGATATAGGCGCTTGTAAAAAAAGGGGGTAAAAAGAATTGGCGAATCTGTTCGTGCGGCATGCAACAGGTTTTAGTTTATTTCTCTTGCGAGTGTTGGCACAGTTTGGCATTGTAGTTGGTAGTAATGTGTCAGGTTGAGAACTTGTGCAACAAGTGGCCGAAATAACAAAACAAGTGGCGCGACGAATTGTCAACATCCCTAAAGCATAATTTCCCTTCTTCGCCAAGTCATGGGCAAGAATAGGGGCGTGAATTCGCAAGATGGCCATACACGATTCAAAAGGGTTCATTGGTGCGGTGCAGAAGAAATTGCGTTTTAGCAGGTTAAATTTCAAAATTTTGACTAATTTTCATTGACTTTAAGGATGTTTGCCGTGCGCTGGGTTCGGAAATTATCAAAACATTTTGCTCGAACATTTTGCTCGAGTCATAGCCTGAAAGACATAATTGACGACTACAAATAAAAAATCAGATTAGAGATAAAGATAAAAAATAGTCAAGAGAAAAAAAATTGTGCGAATACTTTGCGGGGGGGTAAATCAAAATGTCATTTTTTGTAAATATTATAATTTCCCTCTTTTTTTCAATTTTTGTCATGTGACGCTTTGACCTAATTTATTCAAAGAATGATTCGTTTGGTGTTGTTATCCTTTATATGGACTTTCGATATGGACCATTCTGTTTTTAATACCAAATTGTTTTACCAACTTTATAATTTATTGGCTTGTTTTTTTTCTCTTATTCATTTGACCCATCTGGACTCGTGATGGACACTTTTTCGAAAAATTTTCCTATAACATAAAAAAAGCATGTCCTAAATTAGTTTAAAAATACCTAAAAATCATAAAGGAACGAAAAATGCATTGAACTGGGAAAAAATCCTTATCCTGGGGACAAATGTTTTCCATATCAATTTCATTTTTTTTTTCATCCGCAATACCGTAGTTCTAGGAGTTTTTAAATTCTATTTAATACTGTGTTATAGTCTTGTTACCTCCTCTATTTATTTACCATTTTTCAGCTTGGCGTAGCAGTATTTCAGACTGGAGTGCTTTAGATCCAGCCATAGTATCTGCTGGACAGCTAAGTGAAGGCTCAGATTCGCCACCGCATTGGCTAAGATCCTTAGAGCAATTGACTGAATCATCTGCCAACAGTCATTTCGGTTTACATTTAAGTTCTTCACAGTACGGACAACCGCGGCATGATGGAGGTAGTTGGCCACAGCACGTCAGCTTCGGGAATCAGATACCAACCGCACCGCCTCCTGGATTTTCTCATTTGCGACTCCAGCAGATAGAAACTCAGAAACTAATTGACAGTAAGGGATTTTTTTAATCTAATCAGTTTCTATAAGATAAAAAAAGAGAAAGTGAAATCCCAAGATGTTGAAAAAACCTAAAAAAGTTCTTGGGGTTACAAGATTAGTACCTGGAGCGATTTGAATTTGATATAAATAATAATAATTGCAATATTTACGGAGTTGACAATAATGATAGTAAAGGAAAACATAAATGAAGATTATAAGGCTCATGGAATATACGAAAAAAACGGAAGAAGAAAAGAAAAAAAAGAGAAAAAGAGTGGTGCTGGTTAGTGAAAGCCAAGAAAAACGTAATATTTTACATTTAACGTTATCAACGTTGGCGTCCGTTTTTTCCCTGTTTCCATGCCCATAAACTAAAAAGCTGTGTTGGTAGGTAATATTTATTTGTTTCAGGTTGAAGATAAATCCAGTTAAGATGAACTGAATTTGTCTTGTCTAGCCCTAATTTTAACGGAGAACTTGAAACTTTCGTGGAATTCCTAAGAATAAAGTTGCTTCGGCTATTCTGAAAGGCTATTACCCTAAAAAGAGATAAAATACGTTCTATCTGCTGTAAGAAATTTTCGTTGGTGAGATAAACCATGCACTGGTAACGACGAAAAACACTTTCCATGAATGGCCCAAGTATTTTCCACCTTTTTTTGTTTTGAAAATGAAAAAAAAGGAAAATTCTTTTTTGGCATTTCATCTCTCTACTCCGAAAAAATTCTCGGATGGAGGTCCGGACAGCCGAAATTCTCGGACAAAATCGAAAGAAATTATACACATTTTGTATATGACCAATTACTTCTCATTTTAATACCTTTAATTTTCCTATAACAGTGTTTCAGATATATCAAAATCAATGTGACCCAAAGCCAAAGATTAAACATTCCTGCCAATATTAAACGAAACTGTACAAAGAGCAACTTTAATTACAATATAGACATTAAAAGGTCAACTTTGCATTGTGATTTCAAAGGCTTACAGTTTATCATGCTTGAAAGTTACCCATGAAATTTTGTCAGCATAAGAAAGCTTGTATGATTTTAGAAAAAGGGAAACACTCAACAAGGAGACAATCATTATGCCATCAATGCGATATACTGGTAGTCTCAAGTTCCTATGTGTCAAAAGACGAACGTACTATTTTCCCGAGAGAACTGGTCACAGATTTTTTTTTTTTTTCAGGATTGATATTCTAAAGCTAGGGGTCATAGTAAATCGAGAAATCATACGATTGGAAATTCAAGAAAACAATGCCACCCTTTTTAAGTAACAAAATATCGTTATCTAAGTCTATTTTTACTATCTGTGCTTAAAAACTGCAATTTTGACCCAACTAGGGCCAAAGTACTACCGAATTGAAATTAGGAGGTAGCTCTCTCTCTCTTTCCTTATGTAAATAAGTGTGCACGACAAAAATCGTAAGTGAGGGTGGGGGGGGCTACCAGAGAAAATATCTAATGGGTGAGTCTGAAACCAAATAAAGATGGGGCGTGGGATCCTTAATATTTAGTAAGTTATATGACCCATTCAGTAACGATACAGATCAATCTTATAAAAATAATTAAGGGAGGAAAAAAACGTGACATGTTACTGGGTGAGATTTTCGGGAACTGGGAGGATGGTGAGAAATGGGAGAATGCACTATTGTTTGGTTTAACACGAACTTGGGTAAATTGACGTCTCCTGAAAAGGTGAATCGTTTAACTATTTTTATGTCATGTAATGCGATTATCTTCGGGCTAATGGCAGTGAAATATTTGATAAGAATCGTTTACAGGAAATCTTTGTAGATTATATTATTTGGCCGATAGTTTTACTGCAATGTTAATATAATTTAAGTAGCTTTTGCATTAAAAAAAGCAAGCTGGCGAAACTGTGAATTTTCTTCTAGAACCCAATTAAGAGCTCAATGGAACCACTCAAAAACTGCTATGCGTGACGACAGGTTAGGGGCATCAAACAAATCCCCAAAATAAATTGCGCATGCTTTCAATTAATATCATAATGTCAATATAAAGTGATTGGAACTATTATTCCTCTCTCCTTTTTTCCGTTTTCTATCTTCTCTCCCATTTCTATCTCTTTTTATTACTGTCTCGTGGACGAGTTATGAGTTAGAGCGCGAAATTACGTTCACATGCGAGTGCACTATCTAAAATGGATCACTTCGTGGAATTTTCTTTGCCTCTCTTCAATCGCTACGGTCTGCAGTTCGGGTCTTTTGCAATTGTGGTATTGTTTCACTCGGGACTGTAACAAGTTTCCGCATAGTTGGTTTTATTACATCAGTCTCAAGTGCTTCTGTTAATATTTTGGATTTTTATTGCGCATCCTTCCCTCCCCCCCCCCACCCCACCCCAGAATTTTTTTTTGCAGCGGTACATCCTAGTTTGAGGCTATTTCAAAATTTCAACTCCATCCGAGATGAAAAGCGTCAAACTTTAAAACTATTTGTACCCTCACCACACAAATTAAAATTCTCGTAATCCAAGAGACGTCACCAAGATATAACGTTTTTTTTCAAATAATCTATTTTGATGGTTGATATCTGGAGGATAAATAATGACTAGGATGGGTTAGTTATGGCATGGATGAGATCCTTTGATTAATCTACTTTTTTATATTCACTGATTTATAGTCTTAAAGTGAATTACTCTGAAAAACACAATTAATCGTTAAATCGATATTGCTATTGAATACGGAGAACATTTGTGAAGTAACTATTAACACCAAGTTACGTCGAAATGAAAGAATCACATGTCCAGCTTTGGTACTTGCCGAGTACAGTAACAACATAATTTTGAATTGTTTCTTAGGAGTAACAAAAAAAATCTTAGTACATATTTACTTTTAAGGATCAAGATTTGATTATAAATATAGGAAAAATGAAATATCATCCTTTACCCTAGGTATAAGTGCTACTATTTGAAATTTTTTTACACGGGGAGCATTGGCAAGTCTAGAGCGACTTAGATAACCCCTTTTGGATAGGATTGCCTAACATTGACTTACGCTTTTTTTCTCCAACTAAATCTGACGGATTTAATTTGTATTTTTAATTTTAGATCTATAATGTCATATTTTGGAGGAACCAAGAAATGGAAGAAATGGAAAATATAGACAAGTGTTTCGTTTTTCCTTTTTGGTTTGTGTTGATTTTTTTTTCTCTTTGCGGGGCCGGGCCAGCTGAGCTCCATTTGGCTGACTACCAGACTTGCAAAAAAGTATTATCAAGCTTTTTGTCATTTTCCCTGTTTATTATTCTTTCCCAAAAGCGAAATTTTAGCGTAATCGAATTCTGTCATCTTCTTCAATTTAAGTCGTAATTTTATTTCTGTGTTATTTAATGAAAGAAACGGCTGTTTGTACCACCAAGGGATTCATTTTAAGTGCAGTTCAGTATTTAACGCGTTTTGTTTTCTTTTTTTCTGAAATTTAAAGGCCAAGCTGATATTACAGGGTCAGTGGCGTTAAGTAGCTGATTCTTTCGGCGGCTGCCAAAATTTCCTGTCTTCTGGTTTAATTCTTT
Source organism: Artemia sinica (assembly GCA_027921565.1). Taxonomy (NCBI): domain Eukaryota; kingdom Metazoa; phylum Arthropoda; class Branchiopoda; order Anostraca; family Artemiidae; genus Artemia; species Artemia sinica. The sequence continues at coordinate 3,429,796 of CM051266.1, forward strand.
CTCTTTCTTTTATTCTTTAAGAGGAATTAAATAAACGCATAAGAAAATAATTTAGTTTTTTCTTCTTTTTTAAAAACGTCGATAATTGTTTACGGACATGTCGTTATTATTATATATGAAGGTGAATCTTTTTTCGTCGGATGATTTGCCCCCAAACCGTGCATTGTACTCCAGGAGGAATCAGGAGGTTGGTACAACTGCGCAACGCAGACCATTGGTCACCATGCGAAAAAGTTAGAAGTTTAAGTTGAATCGATAAGCGACTATAGTAGAACAATTTTTTCCAGCAGGTGAAGAATTTTCCCTGGTTTAATAGCCAAAAACGTCTTCCGGCAAGTATTAGTTTACTTTTACCGAACAACTTTTAAGAGTTTAAGCAGTTAAGGGCAGATTTCGCGAGATTCCCGGAAACACTTTTTTTTCTCGGTCACACGTCTCGAAAACTACTGGAAAAAACAACAACGAGAAAGCGGAAAGTAGAGACAACACTTGGAGCACAAAAATTAGTGAAATACGTCTGTTATACCGTAAAATTTACATATATTTAAAATCGATGTAAGTAATTCAAGTAATAAGTGTCATGGGTGATACAAAATCCATCTTACCAAAGCAGTAAGGCTGGAGCTTTGATATCTTAGATTTTTGGAATCCCGGCTTCCAGATTTTGAATTCAGGACCACTATCTAGCTTACCTGCACTTTGGAATATGTACTGGCTCACTTCATTCGTGCCACATTATCCATCTTTCCTGAATGAAGCCATCTTAGTCTATTTTATTGCAGCCATATGCTCCCATGTTCTTCGGTTTCTTTGAATATTACGCCCGAAACGTGGTTTCCACCTTCACTTTTCACGATCTGTCTGGATTCACTTTCCAAAAAAGCGGAAAGCGCTTCCAGTTGCACAAACCCGAATGGAAAGTTTTTCCTGTCTGTATTCATCTGCAAAAATATACGGATAGGGATTTCAGATCGATTTTCCATGTCGCGAAAACCTCCCTTTAGGCAATCATTAAATATATATAAAAGATTATCATGCATGAAGGGATCTTTGGAATCTGTAGCCTGAAGAAGAAGCAACAACGAGCAAACGAATTGTAATTAGGGTTCTTCCTAAAAAAAAAACAATACGAGAAAAAGGTATTTGCCATGTGCGTATTGTTTTTAAGAAAGAATTAGCACATTTTTGAAAGATCAAACAGAGAAATTATCTAAAAATTAGGTAGTAATATAACTGTGTGCACCGTTTAGTAGATCGTTGTATAGTGTGTGCTAGAGGTTTTCCGCGAATAATTTGGCTCTTGATTAAACCGAAATAACGACATAATAGTAAGATAAAGTAGCGTTTCTCCTGAGAGGTTATTTAACTTTTTTATGGCATTACAGTACCAGGGGATCGAACTTAGCGAGTAGTTGAATTTGATGGTCACTGTCAAGAGTTGTGTTATTATTTATCTGTTACTGTCAAAGCTCCAATCGGTCACTCTCTTGTCCTTGTCGGTCAAACCCAATTGACCAATTAGTTAGATTTGAAAAGGGTTTTTGTTCCTAAAAATTCAAATATTAGTAATGTTGTAATTCCCCTAGACAGCTACACGTTCAAAGTAAAATTACATCTTCTCAGCTATTTGGCCCTATATATTATAGCTTACTCTGTTAATTTTTTTTACTCCTTTTTTTTTATTTAATGCTTGCTACCACCAAAAGCTACTTAATGCCATATGGATATCTTTTTTATTAAGATTGAATTCCCAATTTTCTTACCTTTTTAAGCTGTATATGGCCATGTAACCTACCACTTGACCATCTCAAAGTATTAGAATTCTATTTTCACTATCTTTGGTAACTTAAGAGTAATTTTACACATTTTAAGCTTTTAACGTCGCTCATTCATTTGAAAATGCTAATTTTTCCCTTGGAAGAGCAATTTGTATGCTGGTTCTTTTTTCTCTAAATACTGTCAAAAACTGAGTCCAAAACCTGTTTTGTTTGCAAATGATATCAACTCCTTAATGTGGGCTTGAGGGGGCGATGCCCTCTTTTGTTTGTGGTATTTGCTAATTAAAAAACCATTTTGTTGGAAATGGTGAGGTTTGTCATGGGGATTAAAGCGAATCTGGTACTAAAGCAGCAAATAGTTTATGTGGCCTTGTTTATCGTTGGTGCAGATACTAACAATGCTTGTGAAAACAGAAACGTGCAGAGTATGCAAGGTTACGCTTGTTGCCCCTATTTAAAGTCTGCACCTTTTTTTTGCATCGTTTCATAGAAGGACCTTTAGGCTTGCCCTTCCGGTTCCTTAACTTATTTAAACTAGGTGCCCATTCTTACTCTATTGGTCAATCCAGTGTGGCTGAAGATTGAGGGCTAGTTCACTGGAGAACGCTCAAAATGTACGAATGTGTAATAGCAGAGTATCCAAGCAGAACAAAGTTACCTGATATTCAGTTGCAGCCTGTGAATTTTGGCGTCATTAGCATCGTTCCCTTTAAGGGGTTCTTTTAACCTTTTCTGTTTCTCTTAATTTTTCTGAGTGATCCTATTCAGTGCTCCTCCAAAGTCTTTGATCCTAGTGCATAAACTTATAACGATTAAAGCGACAGGTGCAATCCAATAGAAAGCGATCCACGGCCCGTAGTAACCGAAAGTTTGAAAAGGTGCTTTGAAAAAAAAAATCGTCTAGTGAAAAAAATGCCGATTGTAGCTGATCCAGGGACGGTAACTATTATTTCGATTGATTTTAATAGACAAAATGTTGTTTTGAAAATAAATTTATTCAAATTTCGAAAAAAACCTGAAAACGCTTAATAATGGCGGTGGATCGTAATAAATCATTTTTTTTTTCAGGGAAAGCATTGCTGTTTTTTTTTCGTTGCGGCCAGCGGGACATTGGAACATGATAGAGAGTTATTTAAGTGCTGATTTGAAAGCTAATTTTTATTGTAATTACTTTTTATGCAGTCATTTTTTTAACGCCATCACCAAGTCCCATAGACCATACAATAAGTGCACTTTACGTGCCATGCCTGGAACGAAAAGGCTTGGAAGAATGAAAAGCGTACTATCCTAGACTGCATGGTTGAAAGCCCAAGCCTGAGGTTTACCATTCCATTTTCTTTATATTTTCCTTCCCACTTCCTTAAGATTTTTCATGAATTCAGTTATAATTAGAACCTCTGGATATTATATTTATAATATTCAATGCTACTATAACTAACTACTCACCGCAGCACCAAACCGCCTAAGGCCAACAAAGCTACGCACGCTTCTCCATCCCAACCTATTTAAAGGCCCCCTCTTTACACCCTGCCAGGAAGCTCCCATTTCCTTTAAATCTTTCTTTGTAACATCCTCCCTCCCCAACCGCGGACGACCTGCTTTCCGCCTAGACGATCTGCAGAAAAGGACAGTCTGGCAATCTGTCATCCTCCATCCGTAGAACCTGCCCTTTAGATATACAAACCAACAATGACAAATACTTGGACTTGCAAACACCAACCCAGACATGCAAACAAATAGAATCAGACATGCAAACAGAGAAAGAAAGGCACTTTAGATATACAAACCAACAAAGACAAATACTTGGACTTGCAAACACCAACCCAGACTTGCAAACAAATAGAATCAGACATGCAAACAGAGAAAGATAGGCACTTTAGATATACAAACCAACAAAGACAGATACTTGGACTTGCAAACACCAACCCAGACATGCAAATAAATAGAATCAGACATACAAACAGAAAAAGACAGGCACTTTAGATATACAAACCAACAAAGACAAATACTTGGACTTGCAAAACACCAACCCAGACATGCCAACAAATAGAATCAGACATGCAAACAGAGAAAGACAGGCACTTTAGATATACAAACCAACAAAGACAAATACTTGGACTTGCAAACACCAACCCAGACATGCAAACAAATAGAATCAGACATGCAAACAGAGAAAGACAGGCACTTTAGATATACAAACCAACAAAGACAAATTCTTGGACTTGCAAACATCAACCCAGACATGCAAACAAATAGAATCAGACATGCAAACAGAGAAAGATAGGCACTTTAGATATACAAACCAACAAAGACAGATACTTGGACTTGCAAACACCAATCCAGACATGCCAACAAATAGAATCAGACATGCAAACAGAGAAAGACAGGCACTTTAGATATACAAACCAACAAAGACAAATACTTGGACTTGCAAACACCAACCCAGACATGCAAACAAATAGAATCAGACATGCAAACAGAGAAAGACAGTCACTTTAGATATACAAACCAACAAAGACAAATACTTGGACTTGCAAACACCAACCCAGACATGCAAACAAATAAAATCAGACATGCAAACAGAGAAAGACAGTCACTTTAGATATACAAACCAACAATGACAAATACTTGGACTTGCAAACACCAACCCAGACATGCAAACAAATAGAATCAGACATGCAAACAGAGAAAGACAGGCACTTTAGATATACAAACCAACAAAGACAAATTCTTGGACTTGCAAACATCAACCCAGACATGCAAACAAATAGAATCAGACATGCAAACAGAGAAAGACAGGCCCTTTAGATATACAAACCAACACAGACAAATACTTGGACTTGCAAACACCAACCCAGACTTGCAAACAAATAGAATCAGACATGCAAACAGAGAAAGATAGGCACTTTAGATATACAAACCAACAAAGACAGATACTTGGACTTGCAAACACCAACCCAGACATGCAAACAAATAGAATCAGACATACAAACAGAAAAAGACAGGCACTTTAGATATACAAACCAACAAAGACAAATACTTGGACTTGCAAAACACCAACCCAGACATGCCAACAAATAGAATCAGACATGCAAACAGAGAAAGACAGGAACTTTAGATATACAAACCAACAAAGACAAATACTTGGACTTGCAAACACCAACCCAGACATGCAAACAAATAGAATCAGACATGCAAACAGAGAAAGACAGTCACTTTAGATATACAAAACAACGAAGACAAATACTTGGACTTGCAAACACCAACCCAGACATGCAAACAAATAAAATCAGACATGCAAACAGAGAAAGACAGGCACTTTAGATATACAAACCAACCAAGACAAATACTTGGACTTGCAAACACCAACCCAGAAATGCAAACAAATAGAATCAGACATGCAAACAGAGAAAGACAGGCACTTTAGATATACAAACCGACAAAGACAAATTCTTGGACTTGCAAACATCAACCCAGACATGCAAACAAATAGAATCAGACATGCAAACAGAGAAAGACAGGCACTTCAGATATACAAACCAACAAAGACAAATACTTGGACTTGCAAACACCAACCTAGACATGCAAACAAATAGAATCAGACATGCAAACAGAGAAAGACAGACACTTTAGATATACAAACTAACAAAGACAAATACTTGGACTTGCAAACACCAACCCATACATGCAAACAAATAGAATCAGACATGCAAACAGAGAAAGACAGGCACTTTAGATATACAAACCAACGAAGACAAATACTTGGACTTGCAAACACCAACCCAGACATGCAAACAAATAGAATCAGACATGCAAACAGAGAAATACAGGTACTTTAGATATACAAACCAACAAAGACAAATACTTGGACTTGCAAACACCAAGCGCAGACATGCAAACAAATAGAATCAGGCATGCAAACAGAGAAAGATAGGCACTTTAGATATACAAACCAACAAAGACAGATACTTGGACTTGCAAACACCAACCCAGACATGCAAACAAATAGAATCAGACATGCAAACAGAGAAAGACAGGCACTTTAGATATACAAACCAACAAAGACAAATACTTGGACTTGCAAAACACCAACCCAGACATGCAAACAAATAGAATCAGACATGCAAACAGAGAAAGATAGGCACTTTAGATATACAAACCAACAAAGACAAATACTTGGACTTGCAAACACCAACCCGACATGCAAACAAATAGAATCAGACATGCAAACAGAGAATTCAATTCAATTTTATTCAAATAAAAACATAACACAAACATCAATAACAATAAAGATCCTAGAAGATAACTTGTTAAGGACCAAAAGAAAGTAACACTGAAAAAATAAAATATGGAAGAATAAAACATGGCTAATTAGAGCAAATTTGTTAAAAATGGAAAGATTAAATTATACTATCAAGTTTTGTTACATTTTTATACAACTTGCAGAAACTTGTGGCTTGTTCAACACTGGAGGGAATTTTGTTCCATTGAATAATAGATTTGTAAATGGGAGATTGTTGGGCAGCACTTGAAACGCACTTAGGAATTTTAAAGGCTATATTGGATGAACGGAGACAGTGGGCTTCCGAATTATTAATATTATAATAGGTTAGGAGTTGAGGTGGAAGATTATTGTGAAAAGCAGAGTAAGCAAGCGATAAATTTAGTTTTTGTATGATTTGATCAAGTGGAGCTATGCCAAAATCTGAATACAAATCACGAGTTGAATATAGAGACGGGGAAGCCGAAAAACTGCTTTAATGGCGCGGTTTTGGGCAAATTTGAGTTTTTTAGTGAAGGACCGTTTTGTATTTCCCCAAACTGATCCGCAGTAAGAAAGGTAAGGAATAATAGAGGGTAACTAGAATGTCAGGAGGAAAAAAATAATTCACACGGTTAATCATAACAACTTGTCTCAAAATTATTGCTGTTATGTAAGAAATATGATTAGAGAATGACAAGCATGAGTCAATAAATACACCAAGAAACTTGGGAACCTCCACTTGTGGGAGGATGTCGGAGGAGTACCTGAGACCAAGAGCAGGTTGAATAACGTCTTTGTTGTAGGGGGTTCTGAATAATACTATTTGACTTTTTTTGCTATTAATGGTCATGTCATTCGTAAGGCACCACGCCTGGACTCTGTTCAGAAGGACTTGGGCAGAGGTTATTGCCAAAGGTAGATTGGTGCCAGTGATGAAGAAGTTGCTGTCATCAGCAAATAATACAGGATACACTTAAGGGCCCAGGTCTATAACAAGATCATTGATATATAGGAGAAATAAAATAGGGCCTAGAACGGAGCCTTGCGGGACACCCCTCCGAACAGGTAAGGGCTGAGAGGATACTCCACCCAGGCTCACACTCTGTACCCTTCCAGATAGATAAGAATCAAACCAAGAGAGGGGAACACCACGAATACCGTAACTATTTAATTTACTTATTAAAATACTATGATCGACCATGTCAAAGGCCTTAGAAAAATCCAAAAATAAGCCCAATACAGTTTTTTAAGGTCGAGTTGTGAGCGTATGAACTGTGTGGCGTCAATTAGAGCATGAGAAGTTGAGAATTTCGGCCTAAAGCCATATTGGCGAGAAGAAATCAAGGATACGGAGTGCTGACTGTCAAACAGAAAGGGAGACAGACGTCTGAAGATGATTCTCTCGAGCACTTTGGATATAACAGGAAGAATTGAGATTGGACGATAATTACCTATCTCAGTTGGATCGCCCTTTTTAAAAACTGGAATAACAATGGCTGACTTTAGTAAATCAGGGAAAACTCCGTGGGTTAAAGATAGGTTGGCAATATGCTTGATGGGCTCGTAGACAAAAGGAGATATGGTCTTCAGGAGCTTATTATTTAATCCAAGACAGTCAGGAGTAAAACTATTAGGGAGAGAACCGATGATTTGAAGTACCTCATTGCTATCAGTTGGGCAGAAAAACATGGATCTAAAATTGAAGCAAGGGAATACAGCCTGTGAGGAGGAGCGGGAGTCAGTATGAGGAACATTCAAAAAACAATTATTGAATGCATCAGGTGCATGTAAAGGGTCAATTAATCTACCATTTGTGTCTTTAAGGCGAATAGGTATAGACTTTGATTTTCTATTTTTTGAAAGTATATCATTAATGGTAGACCATATCTTTTTTAGATTTCCTTTGCAATTGAGAATTTTTGTATAATAATAATTTTTTTTCACTTCACGGATGAGTTTAGTGTATAAGTTTTTATAATGTTTATAATTAGATAGGTCAATATCACCACTGGTCTTACAGGCTAACTTATATAGTTTGTTTTTACGATATGAGGAGACAATGAGGCTATGTGACATCCAGGGGCAAATAGGGATATTTTTCCGGCTAGGTTTACGAATAGGAAAAGTTGAATGGATAATCTCACTTAGCCTTTGCGCAAAACCATTTGTGGCAGAATTTACCTCTTGACAATTTAAGACATCGGACCAGTCAGTGGTTCTTAGGCAATCGATAAAATGGTTTATATTTGCAGAACTGTAATTTCGAGTAGGTGTTGGGATACTAATTCTAGACCGTAGAGGTAGTGGTTGCGAAGGTAGTGACAAGTAAATAGGAAAATGGTCTGACAGATCTGAAAATATTATATTTGAGGACAGGTCATTTCCCAGGGAAGTGGATACAAAAATGTTGTCAATTAATGTTGAAGTTGATCTCACATGATCGACTCTACTGGGGAAAAAAATTGTGGGTACAAGACCACTCGCGGTTACCGATTCAAAAAAAGTGTCACATTCAATATTTTTACCAATATTGAGTAGGTTGCAATTAAAGTCCCCAAGAACTATTGCCTTTTTATGGGGTAGGTTAATAAAATTAGAAAAATCATCAAACAGATTACAAAAACATGAGGTCGGAAATGGAGGAGGTATATAAAATAAGGAGAGTATATAGGAATTTTGGCCGATAACTTTGTTTACAATTATTGAATAAATACATCTGAGATTTAGTTGTGTAGAGAAAATAGATTCGCACTCTGATAGCCTGGTAAAATTTACATTCGAACGGAAGTAAAGTGAGATACCACCAGAACACTTTGTCAATCTCCTGGGCATATGGATTATTTGGTAACCAGGGAGTAAAAAATCACTAGTGTCATCATTATCGGAAAGCCATGTCTCTGTTAATCCTATTACGTCAAAAGGACAGACACCATTGAACAAAATTAAATCTTTAAACTTGAGCCACTTATCCGGGATGCTTCTGATGTTGAAACAAAGAACATTAAGGGAATTATTATTTATAAGTTTTGGCTTCAAATTGGTAGCAAAATCAAGAATATCAAGGTATTTACAACTAGCATGTGTTAAGGTACTAGGGGGGCTGCTTATAGGGTTGGCATGCTGATTACTTTCTATATCGGGATAATTAAAAGCAATGTTATTAAAAAAGGATAAATTAGTTAAAAACGAAAAGTCACACATTAATTAGTCGTCAGGCATTCTGATTGTGACTCAATCAGCCTATGTTGGCTTAAAACAGTCTCATTTGAATTTCTGCTTCTGAAACTATGATCTCGCCAAAGTGGGTTTTTGCCAAATTCTTCAGAATAATGCATTTCAACTGATTGGGTAACTCTAATTGGGAGATGAGCATAGAGGTAACTGTAAAGCTGGCTAATTTAAAGTACACGTTTGATTCATCTTCCAAAGCATTTGGAGAAACTGTGTGAAATCTATGGGGAGTAATTCCAGGTAGCTTTGTCGGTCTTGATGTCTTTCATTGCGCTGGATTTTCCGAAAGGGGGTTCTTCAGGTTTTTTTTTGGGGGGGGGGGCACTTGCTATCAAGGGGAACCATGGATTAGTTTTATCTCGGATGAGATTATTCTGAAAATTTTCAACACTAGGGGAAGCATTGGGAACTCTTGGTGTCCTGGGGGCTGCTGGTTGCCTGGGGCCTGTTGGTGGTTCAGGGGCTGTTGGGTGCCTGAGGCCTGTTGGGGGACGGGGGACTCTTGGTGTCCTTGGGACTTGCATTGCTACAAAAGGGATTGGAACTTGTTGATCTTTTGCTATTCTTAGTATATCTGCCCTTTGTTTATATTTGGGACAGTTTCCTTTATCTAGGGACTGGTGTTTGCCCTTACAATTAGTACATACTGGGTCAAATTGACAGTTTGACTCATTATGGTCCTTGCCAAGGCAAATCTTACAAATGTTGGAATCCTCTCTACATTATTTATCTGAGTGCCCAAGCTTTTGACATTTATTACATTGCAATGGCTTTTCTTTGAAAGGCTTGAAATATTTTTGTTGGCCAAAGAGGAACACTTTGTCAATATTAAATTGTCCTTGAAGCTCAAACAACACAGTTTTAAAGTTTGAGGTTTCAGTGGTTTCGCGACCAAGGGTATGAACACTAGAGACCGAAATGCATTCACCTTTTCATTCATCAATGCTTCCATCAGGTCCGAGTTTAGAAACGATTTAGGGACATTGTAGAGCACTATCTTTGTTTGTATCGGGCTTGGGGACCACAGGTGGGCTGTGACAACAACATTTTCAACACTTTTTAGCTCCATTACCTTTTTCACTGATGTGGGATCGTTCAAAAGGATATCTAGGGATCCTGATCTGTTTATATTCATATTAAAGTTGCAACGAATGGTCTTGAAGAGGGAAACTCGCAACTTTGGTAGATCACGGTTGGTAAACAAGCAATTATCAGACTGGGGAACTAGTTGAATAATTACCGGGGAATCGGCTGGATTTCTTGAAGAGTTGTTTTTGGTATCGGTTTGATGTATTATTGCTGAATCTGGTGGACTTTTTGTTCTCTGTCTTCTACGCTTAGCCGAGTTTAATACCTTAAAGCCTTCTTCATCTTTTTCAGTATCAGTTGTTGAGGGTGATGGACATTGGGTGGTATCCATGTTTAGGGTATGAATACTCTTCAGAGAGGTCGCTGGTACATTCGCAGCTGTAGGGGGGGGGGGGTTCTAGCATGGGCTTTTGAAGATGGTTGAAATGGTGACTTACTCATATCCCTATCAGGAGGTTGTTTTGAAGGCTCCTTTTTTCCAAACATTTGAGCTATTCAAACTCACAAATTCGAACACTAATTTGAAATTGTTTCTCAATAAATTCAAAATAATCAACAGTAACGAGAAAAGTACCAGTAATCTGGTTTAGTGTTTACTAATCAGTTGCCAAAAATTTAAATATTCACTATTTTAACAAAGTTAAATAGATTAATGGGTCACCTTAAGTCAAAGAATCCACAAGTCTTATCCAAGACAGGAATTATTCACATTTTGTTCACAGGTTAGGTTGCAAAATTGCTGGTATCCAGATTATAAATAATTCACAAGAGAACTCTTATCAAAAACGTGAATTAATCACGTTTTTGTACACAGGTTAGGTTGCGAAATTACAGGAATCCAGATTATAAATAAATCACAGGAGAAGTGTCTCCTCTGAACTCTCAATCAAGACTGTCTCAATCTATACAAACCAACAAAGACAAATACTTGGACTTGCAAACACCAACCCAGACATGCAAACAAATAGAATCAGACATGCAAACAGAGAAAAGACAGGCACTTTAGATATACAAACCAACAAAGACAAATACTTGGACTTGCAAACACCAACCCAGACATGCAAACAAATAGAATCAGACATGCAAACAGAGAAAGATAGGCACTTTAGATATACAAACCAACAACGACAAATACTTGGACTTGCAAACATCAACCCAGACATGCAAACAAATAGAATCAGACATGCAAACAGAGAAAGACAGGCAACTTAGATATACAAACCAACAAAGACAAATACTTGGACTTGCAAACACCAACCCAGACATGCAAACAAATAGAATCAGACATGCAAACAGAGAAAGATATGCACTTTAGATATATAAACCATCAAGGACAGATACTTGGACTTGCAAACACCAACCCCGACATGCAAACAAATAGAATCAGACATGCAAACAGAGAAAGATAGGCACTTTAGATATACAAACCAAAAAAGACAAATAGTTGGACTTGCAAACACCAACCCAGACATGCAAACAAATAGAATCAGACATGCAAACAGAGAAAGATAGGCACTTTAGATATACAAACCAACAAAGACAGATACTTGGACTTGCAGAGACAAACCCAGACATGCAAACAAATAGAATCAGACATGCAAACAGAGAAAGACAGGCACTTTAGATATACAAACCACAACGACAAATACTAGGACTTGAAAACATCAACCCAGACATGCAAACAAATAGAATCAGACATGCAAACAGAGAAAGATAGGCACTTTAGATATACAAACCAAAAAAGACAAATACTTGGACTTGCAAACACCACCCAGACATGCAAACAATAGAATCAGACATGCAAACAGAGAAAGATATGCACTTTAGATATACAAAGCAACAAAGACAAATACTTATACTTGCAAACACCAACCCAGACATGCAAACAAAAAAATGTGGGGGCCCGGGGGCACTTGTGGACAGGGGGCATTTGGGGGCGTTTAGGTGGGTCGGGGGCGTTTGGGGGCTCGGGGGCCCTTGGGGTTGGGTAGGGGGCCCTTTGGGGTTGGGGTAGGGGGCCCTTTGGGGTTGGGGGGCCCTTTGGGGTTGGGGTAGAGGACCTCACAACACTATTCAAATGGAACTTGCGTATTATAATGACCACGGAGTTTCAACCCCAAATCCTCTTCTAAATCATCTTCTAAAATCATCTTCTAAAATACCTCAAACAGTTCCGCTTAAATCATCTTCTAAAATGTCTCGAACTGTTTCGCCCAAATAATCCCTAAACGTAATTTCTGCGTGTTCCTTTTGTTTTGGCATCCCTGAGCTGTCACATTTGAAATTCCTAGGAAACCCTTTCCCGCGTTAATCTCTTCATCTCTAAGATCAAAACATTCTCCCCACCGTTAATATGCATGTGGAAACTTCGCCCGGAGACAATTCTCCTGGACGAACACCAACAAATCAATCAACCTTGACACCATCCATCAGACATTAATAAACTTCGCCCGGAGACAATTCTCCTGGACGAATACCAACAAATCAATCGACCTTGACATCATCCATCAGACATTAATAAACTTCGCCCGGAGACAATTCTCCTGGACGAACACCAACAAATCAATCAACCTTGACATCATCCATCAGACATTAATAAACTTCGCCCGGAGAAAATTCTCCTGGACGAACACCAACAAATCAATTGACCTTGAAAGTGCATGTACAAACTTCGCCCGGAGACAATTCTCCAAGACGAACACCAACAAATCAATTTCTCAGAAATCCATTTCCCCTAGGGAGTCTATGCCCATATATGGAGTCCCGTCACGAGCTCATGAGGTTAGGTTAGGTTACGCAATCAATTTCTCGGAAATCCATTTCCCCTAGGGAGTCTATGCCTATATATGGTGTTCGTTCCGGAACTCATGAGGTTAGGTTAGGTTACGCAATCAATTTCTTGGAAATCCATTTCCCCTAGGGAGTCTATGCCCATATATGGTGTTCGTTCCGGAACTCATGAGATTAGGTTAGGTTACGCAATCAATTTCTCGGAAACCCATTTCCCTAGGGAGTCTATGCCCATATATGGAGTGGGGTCAGAGTTAGACTAAATTGTAGATGGCAGCATGGTGTTCTCGTGGGACCTCCTGATAGGTCCCTACTTTTATTAACGCGCCAGTACAATGCTTTACTAATATGCCGTCTAGCTGCATCTTCTAGATCCTCGGCAATTTTATCCATGGCCTCCACTTCACACCTCCTTAGTTCATATTTTAATGCTTTCTCCACTTTCTTTACATTCCTTTGTTTTCGCATGATCTATCACCCAGATAATTCTTGTACAAGCCCCTTCCCTCACTATTAAACATAAAGCTTTTTCACTAATATTCCTAGCTGCAGTCCTAACTTTTTTCCCTAAGACACCATTAGCCATTTCACAAATTGTTTCCCTAAAATTATTCCATCCATCTTCCACATTGTCAAATTGTAAACTCTCGAGTTTAGTATTCAACTGTTCCTCAAATTCTCATCTTGGAGTCTACGAACATCATAACTTCCCGGGAGGTAGTTACCCTTACGAAATTTCAACTTTAAATCAACCCTAGACACTACCAAATGGTGATCTTTATTTTTAATATCAATAACAACACTCCTATATGCCCTAGTATCTTGTATTGATTCTGCTTCGGTTTACAATAACATAATCAATAAGGTTTGATGTCTTACCATCACGTGAATACCATGTTAACTTATGAGCCACTTTATAACCAAACACCGTATCGGTTATAACTAGACTGTTATACCTACAAAATTCCAACAATCTGCAGCCATTGCTGTTTTCTTTTCTTACACCAAATTTACCTAGGCTAGAATACCATCTATCCCTATTTCTACCGACATGGGCGTTAAAATCTAATAAAAACACCATATTTCTATCTGGGACCCTGTCTATTTGCTTGTGTAACTGTAAGTAAAACTCATCTGAATCACTAGTATCTCCGTCAGTCGGCTGTACAGGGACATATACTACTATAGGCTAACTGATACTCTGAACTTTTTAGCCATAAAACGAGCGATTAGTATTTATATTATTAATACCTTCCCAGCCTAAATAAGACTCAGCAGCTTCCTTATTCATCGTGAGCACTACTCCCTGCCTATGCACCTCATCCTTCCTGCCGGAGTGAACACATTCCATATTCCTAATGTCATGCTTCCTACCCCTGGGATATGAGTTTGTGAAACTCCTAATAAGTCCAGTTCAATTCGTCTGGATTCGTCAGTCAAAATGTCGATACGGTAGTTGTTTTTTAACGTCATTAAATAATTTTTTTTTAAACTGAAAGTAAGGAACAAAGTTAAAACTTAAAACGAACAGAAATTATTCCGTATATGCAAGGGGCTGTCCCCTCCTCAACGCCTCGCTCTTTACGCTAAAGTTTTTTATTGCTTAAAAAAATAGAGTTGTGAAAAAGTCAAACTTTAGCGTAAAGAGCGAGGCGTTGAGGAAGGGACAGCCCCTTGCATATACGGAATAATTTCTGTTCGTTTTAAGTTTTAACGTCGTCCCTTACTTTTAGTTAAAAAAAATGTTTTTTTATTTAATTTTTGAACGTTTTTGAATTAATGCAGGTTTTGATTTTGGCTCACCGTACATAAATAATTAAAACAAAATTTGCATATTAATTTTACTTTTATTTGGTTAAATGGCTTTCTCGAAACTTACGAACGTTTTTATTAGTAATAAATATACGTAACTTACGAATTAACTTACATAACGAACTTCTATATTCATATATTTTTAATACGTGTATTAGGGGGTTCGCTCCCTAGCCAATACCTCGCTCTTAAAGCTAAAGTTCGAATTTTGTTCCAACTCTTTAAAAATGACCCCTTAATCACAAAGGCCGTTATTTAGAATAAATAGCTCTTATGAAAGTACTAAAAAATCTTTGGCTTAAAGAGCGAGGTATTGACTAGGGGGTGGACCCAATCTTATACGAAATATTTTCTGTTCATTTTAAGTTTTGATGTTGTTCCTTACTTTCAGTTGAAAAACTTGTTTTTTTTATTTATTTAATTTCTGATCTTTTTTTTTAAATAATTCTGGGAAATCCGGCGCCCCCTTCATAGCAATGTTCCTTCCCCCATGAAAACTTCCTTCGTGGAAAGATCCTTCCGCATAACTCCCGACTCCCCCCCCACTACCAGAAAAAATCCCCCCTCAAAACGTCTGTATACTTCCCAATAACCAATACTATATGTTAACATTCGGTGAAGTTCATAACTTTCAGCCCTCCCCCCTGGGGACTTCGGGGGATTAAGTCATCTTAAAAGACATAGTTATCATATTTTCGACCATGCTGAACAAAATGGCTATCTCAAAATTTTGATCGGGTGACTTTGGGAAAAAATGAGTGTGTGAGGGGGCCTAGTTGCCCTCCATTTTTTTGTCACTTAAAAAGGGCACTAGAACTTTTAATTTCCGTTCCAATGATCCCTCCCACGATATTCTAGGACCATTGGGTCGATACGATCACCCCTGAAAAAAAAAAAAAACCAAATAAACACGCATCCGTGATCTTTCTTCTGGCAAAAAATGCAAAATTCCACATTTTTGTAGATAGGAGCTTGAAACCTCTACAGTAGGGTTCTCTGATATGCTGAATGTGATGGTGTGATTTTCATTGAGGTTCTATAACTTTTAGGGGGACTTTTCCCCCTTTTTTCGAAAATCAGCCAAATTTTCTCAGGCTTGTAACTTTTGATGGGTAGGACTAAACTTGATGAAACATATATATTTAAAATCAGCATTAAAATCTGATTCTTTTGATACATCTATTAGTATAGATAATAGATAGACCCGTTTTTTCGAGTTTCGGTTACCATTGAGCCGGGTCGCTCCTTACTTACAGTTCGTTACCACGAACTGTTTGAAAACATTCCAATTTTCATGTTCTTTAAATCATTGAAACTATTTTGGCCTCAGGAAAAGCAATAGTACTGGATACCAATGCAGGACGGGGGCCAATACATCTTCTAAAGTCTACACTGAAGCGCTTAAGCCGGCTTAGAGCCGGACAGCAAGAAGTCCCTGGGACCCCCAGTACGAAAGGGGGCTTTGTGCAATCCTGGGCCCATTCTTCGTCACAACATGGTTTTCAGCACTTGGCGATGCTCTTGTATCAACAAGAGTTTAAATCCTGCACAGACAGTCTCAAGCCTATTACCTCCGACTCGTTATATATCCATGCCTACAAATATTATGCTCCTACGGGGAGGTAACCCATAGTAGATAAATTAGCTAGGAAGAGATTTCTCAGCCTGAAAACGCCGAAGCCTAGAAGAATTATCCATTACTCAGAATCCTGTATTAATGATGTGTTGTTTATTTCGATACAGTAACCCTTTTATGAAATTAAATAGGAAGCACAAGTTTTTCAACTTAAAGTAAGGACCTACATTAAAACTTTATATAAACAAATCTGTCAATATATGAGGGGGCTTCCTCCTCTTAAGCCCCTTTCTCTTTACGCTAAGGTTCAACTTTCTTCCCAACTCTTTAAGAAAGACTTCATAAACATTAGGACCGTTTAATTAGAATAAAAAGCTTTGTCAAAGAAAATAAATACGTTAGTTCAATGAGCAAGGGATTTAGGGGCGTGCAGCCCCTCTCGTGCATGGACTAATTTTTGTCTTTTGCAATGTTGTTCTGTACTTTAAGTTCTTTTAAATTTTACTTCTGATTGTTAATCAGATTATGCCAGAAAATCTGGCTCCCTCAAGATGGTTTCAGGAACCATCCCCTCTCTCCACTCTGCACTTACCGAAACTTTTTCATAACAGGTGATTGGAAATTTTATTAAAAAGCTTATTATTCTTGTTAAACGGCCATTGTGTTTCAGGAGTCGTTTTTAAGGAATTAGGACAAAAAGTCAAAATTTTAGCGTAAAGAGCAAGGTCTTGAGGAGCAGGCAACCCCTTCCACATGCCTTATAATTTTTGTCCGTTTAAGTTTTGATGTTGCTCCTTACTTTCCGTTGAAGAAACATTTTTTTTAATTATATTTCTGATCCCTTTTAAATAACGCAGAGAAATCCGGCTCCCCCTCCATGAAAAATTCCTTAAATTGCCTTTACCCACGGAAAAATTCCACCATGGAAAGTTGTTTTCAGGTAAAAATACCCCTCCCCTCTCCAGAAAATTCCTCCAAGACAATTCCATTCTAGCTGAAAATTCCACTCAGAAAATTTCTTGCGGATGATCTCGGGTGAAAAATTTTCTTAGCACACTTTCACTTAAAGAAGACTAATGTCTGATTGTTTTTAAAATCATGCCGGTAACCCCCCCCCCCCTCGGTGGAAAAGTTTCCCAGCAAAAGGGTATTTTCCAGCTAAGTTTTTTTTTGGGGGGGGGGAGAGAAGGGGTACAAAAGATACTTCAGAAACGCATCAAAAATGTGAAATTGATATCTACTCTCTTACGATTTCTGGGAATATTTCTGGTCTACGCTGTTATTATGAAGGTAAAGAATAGCACTAAACCCCAAAATAAGCAGAATTTATTCCGTACAGGAGGAGGACTGTCCCTTTTTTATCCACACCTCCACCTCAAGGTCGCAGAAACTTCGAAGTGGGCTCATTGGATCAGAAATTAAGAGTTTTAGTCCCTTTTTTTCAAATCCAGAGGAATTAAGAGACCAGCCAGCCGCATGGGGGTGGTATTTTTTGGGTGGGGTTGCGTGGGAGAATATTTTCTGCGCGGGAGGGGGTATTTTCCAGGGGATTAACGCCGGCCACCAAAAAAGGACAAGCAAAGATAAAAAAACCGCTAATATCTTTAGATGCGTCAAACGAGGCATGTTCAATGCCAAAAAAAAAGGAAAAAAAAAAGAAAAAAAAGAGGAAAATCAGAATTGCTCGTCATTAAAACTATAAGTAATTAAAACCTAACCTGCATTAGACGGGACTCTTATTACCTAGATGGGATTGGAGTAGCTTAAATACATTTGGTTTGCTTTTTTTGTGTGGAAGGGGGAGGGGGTAGTTGTTTTTGGTTTTCCCTTGAACAAAAAAATACTGTTTCTAGTTATGCAAATCAATATTAAAACGAACAAAAATATTTTACTATTGTAGCGTAAATAAAACCCAAAACGAACAGAAATTAAATAAACAATCGTAGCAAACAAAACATGTACTAATATAAATGAATAAATAAATCTTAAAACGAATAAAGCTTTAATTAATTATGCGAATCAAGATTGAAACGAACAAAAATCACTACAAACAAGAGTATGGGTAGTGCCTCCTTCCCTGTCTGTAAACGCTTTACTGAAAATGAATTATATTACAAATATTTTTTACGCACTTATTACAACATTGAAAATAAAAATGAAATTACAGTAAAATTAAATTTTGAAATGATGGGCTTTTCAGTAGCTGATATCATTATGTATCAAATATTTAGTTGAATCTTATTTCTTCCCAAAACTGTTCACGACAAATTTAGTTTCACTGCGAACAAGAATTTAGCTAATCTTTCCTTCCTCAACTGTAAAAATCTAAAGCCTACTGCGTCACTGGCGCTTCAGTGAACGCGAATTATATTAAAAATATTCTCTTTTCCAGTTTTTACAACATTGAAATGAAAATAAAAATTACACTATTAAAATTTTACTCATTTAATTTTATTTATTATAAAAAAGAATTTTACTTTTTCAGTTTTACTTATTCAAATAGGATTAAACCTTTAGCCTCCTTAAAGTATATCAAACGTTAAATACATAATAAATGCGTTCAATACCTTGTGGCAATTAAATGTTTCTCCTTGTACTATCAAATATTAGATAGATAGATAGACAGATAAACTTTTATTTTCACCAAAATCTTCATGGCACTGCCAAATTTCTTTGGTATAGTCACATTAAAAAGCATTAGTCATATTATACAAGCATAGTCACATTATAGTCACATTAAAAATTGAATATTTAACAAAAAAAAAAAAAAAAAAACCTCCTGATTTCCGTTGTACATATTTACACTAGGTATAAAACTTTTCGCTAACCGCTGATGGGCACAGCGTACCGGCTGAAGTTTTTCAACAGGCTCTGCAACCCTGCGCAGGAGTCGTTTTGTTGTTGATTAAGGAGAGAAAAGGTTTTGTGGATTGGGTGGATAAGAGATTGTCTTCCGAAATCCGTGCAGAGTTTCTCTCTTCTTTTTTTCAGAGTTTGCATTTTAAACTTTATCAGCAGCTTTTCATACAACATTTCTGCCTGCTTTGATACTATCATTAGAGCTCTTTCGATCCTGGCGCTTTGCTGAGTCGTCAGTCCAAAATGCCATACACGAGGTGCATATTCCAGAATTGGGCGAATAAAAGATGTAAATATTCGGAGGAGGTGATCTGGGGGGGGGGGGGCGCCATGTTTCGACATAAGCTCGAGCATCTGCAGCCCAGCATTACCCCTTTTTACTAGACTAGATGTGTTTGCTTCCCATTTTAAATAATAGGTAAATAATAACTCCCAAGAGTTTAATCTTCCTGACTTTAAGAGAATCAGAGATAATTGGTAGAAAATTTGGTTGAGAACAATTTAAAAATGAAATAGTTAAAATTGAAGATTTGCTGTCTTTTACCGTCATATTTGAACTGGAAGCTTTAGTCTTCACGTTATCAATTAAAAAGTTGAGCTTTGCTACATTCATTTGCTTCTCCAAGGGCAAGGTCGTCAACATATTTCCAGCGGTTTTCACAATCATTAGCAATATCACTGATCATAACTAGAAAAAGAATAGGACCCAGAATGGTACCTTGAGGTACACCACAAAAAAAGTGGCTCGGGTTCACAGAAAAATTTCTTATATTTTAAGATTTGGAACCTATTTATTAAAAAACTCTGAATCATTTTCACAAGAGCAGGATTCACTCTAAAATCAATTAAAAGCTTAGAAATTAAAATGTTATGATCAATCAAATCGAAACCCTTTTTAAAATCAGTTGTTATTAAGTTTAGCCATTTGCCAGGCTCATCAGCATGCTTAAAGACAAAATGTAAAAGACTGACTAGATAATGGGATGTTGATGTATTCTCTCTGTTACCGTACTGATGAGGATCAAGGAGGGGTTCAACTTCAGCTTTTAGCCAATTTACTACAAAACTTTCGACTTTTTTGGGCACTAATATCAACTTCTAAATTACAGTTAAAGTCACCCACGACTATGCACTGAAGGGACTCGCGCTCGGCTTTCTTAAGGCAACGGGCTAGTTTGGCAGCACTTATAGCAAAAGCACTATCAGATTTGTCGTCACGGTAATCAGTTGGAAGGTACACATTTATAACTAGCAGGTTATCTAGTCTAGTTGCAAGAAAATTGCCACTGTTAGCGTATACTTCGCACACGAGACGATTGCTAACCAACGTGGCAATACCACCAGACGGACGGCCCCGTGGAGATGAACGTTTTGCAGGCACAGATAACACAGAGTAGGACGGCTAGAGATTTAGTAGGTTTAGGCCAGCTTCTGTGATGAAATGTTCTTGCAGGTATATCACATTATATTTATTTACAAACTGGTCAACCACAAGAGACCACTCGGAAAAATTTCCGTTTATATTCCAAGAGAGTAGTGAAAGTGTTAGAGATTTCGTTATTCAGCATGTTAATGAGTTGCCTTTTGCTGGTTTTCCGGACACTTCACGCTATAGCAGGTATGACCCGCTTTCTTGCACGAAACGCAAAACATAGCACGAGTACACTTTTCTGCATCGTTCTTTTTGGGGACATGGTCACACGCGCCACATCTGGAGCAGTGAGGGCTATTGGTGCACTCGGCAGCTAAGTGACCTTGGTTGTGGCCCGAGTAGCAACGACGGGGTAAGAAACGGAATTCTTCAGTGGGCAGTTAATGTCTCATTTAAAAGCTAATTTTTATGTTTACGTGCTTATTATAGTTTTCTCTTGATACCACCGCCATGAAGTACAATACGGCACCATAAATGACAGTTTTTGGTAGCATATCTCGGTAGAAAGTCTAAGAAGCATGCGGGATCTCAAAAATAGGGACGAAGTCTTCGTGCTTTTGTTGTTTGTAAAGGGATCTCAATGGTCGAAAACCTTAGTGCTGTGTTTTACAATCCTACCTCTTGTATACTCTCTCCCTAGTGAGTGCCATAAATCGTGGTCTGACTAGCAGTAGTCGTAGGCAACTGCAACGCTGTAGAGACACGTTTAATGGCTCATTTTAAAGCTCTTCATCATGTATACGCGCTTTTTGTAAATTCGTCTCGATAACCATCATAAAGTGTCATATGGCATAAAAAAGGTCGTTTTTGCGTAATTTCTGGAGTAGAAATGCTGGGAAATGTGAAAAGCGTATCATTCAAACCTATTTTCGAAAAGCAATAACCTGAGGTTAACTGTCCCTTCTTTTTAGTTCTACTCCTTTGGAAACCTAGCAAAGAGCAAACCACAGTCCATAGTAACCGAAAGTTTAAAAACGTATCTTGAAAAAAAAAAAAAAAACTGTCAAGTGAGAATAATTGCCATTTGAAATCTCATTCTGAAATAGTAATTATTATTTTGATTAATCTTAATAGTAAACATTATTTCGAAAAGAAATTCATAGGAATCCAAACCCCCCGCTTTCGCAGCCTTTAAATAAAAAAAAAATTTAAACTGAAAGTAAGGAGCGACATTAAAACTTAAAACGAACAGAAATTATTCCGTATATGAAAGGGGCTGTGCCCTCCTCAACGCCTCGCTCTTTACGCTAAAGTTTGACTTTCTCACAACTCTTTTTTTAAACAATAAAAACTTTAGCGTAAAGAGCGAGGCGTTGAGGAGGGCAGAGCCCCTTTCATATACGGAATAATTTCTGTTCGTTTTAAGTTTTAATGTCGCTCCTTACTTTCAGTTGAAAATTTTTTTTTTATTTAAAGGCTGCGAAAGCGGGGGTTTGGGGGGCGGCAGGCCCCCAACTGTACCTCCTAATCCCTGTACGTTTTAAGGTTCGAACTTGTGACTCAGCCTCTTTAACTCTTTAGAAAACGTAGTTTTTTTCAAATAATTTCTGCACGTTTTTGTACAGTTTATTACTTATTATTGCTTGACTAACTGTTAGATGATTGTGTCTTATTCTTTTCTTTCTCGACAGGGTGTTTACAGGGTCGACCTTGTAACTCAGCCTCTTTAACTCTTTAGAAAACGTAATTTTTTTCAAATAATTTAAAAAAGAAACTGAGTTTCTTTTTTAAACTTTAAATTCAGTATATAAAAAATTTCCTCTGACGGTCAATCGAACCCGGGTCTTCCGCCTGACAGTCAGGAGTATCGACCGCTGTACTAAAGAGACACAATTGTAATTGTTTTTAGCAAGTGGAATCTATTTTTGACGCAAGCAAATCCCCACAAAACTTGATATTTGGTTTTTGGAAAACAGGGAAGGAGTGATCAGATTGAGCTGAAATTTCGAGGATAAGCTCCCAGGCCCCAGGAAAGCTTATCCTCTAAATTTCAGCCCGATCAGACAACGTTAAAGGGGGGATGTGGTGGGAAAAATTAACATGAGCTCTTATAGGAAAACGAGGTTTTTCGTAAATGTAAATTCGGGGGATAGTTTTTTCGGTCTAAAAATATCATACGCCCTAACAGGTCGAATTCCGCTTCGAATGAGTCCTCATTCACCCGGATCCGTTGCCAACTGTGGCCTGTAGGCGTCTATAACAAAAAAAAAGAGAAATGAACTTTAAGTGGCTATATTTGGTTTTTGGAAAACAGGGAAGGAGTGATCGGATTGAGCTGAAATTTCGAGGATAAGCTCCCGGGCCCTAGGAAAGCTTAACCTCTAAATTTCAACCCAATCGGACAACGTTAAAAGGGGGCTGTGGTCGGAGGGTCGAAACTTCCGGCCCACTTTTACCCATGAAGATAAAGTCGGAGGGGGGGGGGAGGGTGAAATTTTGCACGTTTCTTAGTTTGAGCTTGGGCTACAAAATGCGATTACCGCTGTCTCTCTGCGACCGCTAGGACCGGAAATCGCTTAACATTGTGGTGGGTCGCCTCTTTATAGAGGCACAAGTGTGCCTCCTTGATTATGAAATACAAACGATCAAGAACGAGAACCAATACTACCGCGTCCGGGGTCACCGACGAAGTTACCGCGTCCAGGGCAACCGACGAAGTTACCGCGTCCGGGGCAACCGACGATCTGACGACCGAGAATCTCGCAAATGGAGACCCTTTAACAACGTTGACAACTGCAGAGACTATGCTTTCCCCTAAATTGATTTTATCTATTGGAACCCTGAACGTTAAGACGCTTCCTAAACAAGGCAAAATAGATCTTATCCTAAATGAACTAAGCCGATATAAATGGGATATTGTGGGACTTTCAGAAACACACCTCCCTACCCCTCGCGTCCATCGCCAAGGTGTTGGCTTTTTGATGTCGAGTAAGGCACGAAGATCACTGATTTCCGTAACGCCTGTGTCAGAACGGTTGATTATGATACGAATGAAAGGATCCCCGATCAACATCACGATCATACAAGTCTACGTTCCAGACTGCAGCAAACCATATGAAAAGTCTGAAAATTTCTACCTTCAACTGCAAAGCCTAGTTGACGCAGTTCCCAAAAAAGACCTTGTTGTTGTCGTTGGCGACTTCAATGCTATTGTTGGTAACGCTTCTACTGGAAACGAAGATGTTATGGGTAAATTTGGCCTTGGACGACTTAACAAGAGGGGAGAACCCCTCATTGAATTTTGCAGAGACAGCGATCTAGTCATTACCAATACTCTCTTCAAACACAGAGAACGTCGTAAGGCGACATGGACCTCGCCAGATGGAAAAACCCGTAATCTTATTGATCACGTGCTCGTCTCTAGGCGGTGGAAATCGTCTGTGCTAGATACTGTCACCCTCGCAGGTGGCGATTTCGACAGCAACCATTCCCTGGTCATGTCTGCACTAAAGATACGCCTTAAATCTTCCGCAAAGCTGAATAAGAGACCCGCTCGTTTCAACACACATCTTCTCAAGACCCTCAAATCCGCCAGACCTACACTGATGAACTGTCTACTCAAATATCGGACCTTCTTTCTGATATTCCTATAACTCTATCTAAAGAGGACATCGATAAACTGGTCACAGACTTCTCTAAGATCATCAGCGAAGTAGAGATGTCCGCCTTAGGAACCAAAAAGGGTGATAAAAAGCCTTGGATAACCCACAAAATTACTTTATTATGTGCTGAGAAACGAAAACACAATAACAGGTCAGACCGAGAGAGCAGGGACAGATATAAGCAGTTGAAGCGTGCTGTAGAAACAGTCACCCGTAGAGCCCATCGCACCTACATTAAAGACAAATGCGAACAGTGTGAAGAAAGGCGACTCACACTTTATGTATAAGAGAGTTCGTAAGCTAAACAAACAAGAAAAGTCTCAGCTGTTGTGCATTGCTAGATAAAAACGTCTCCCAGAAACAAACCACAGAAAGTATCCGATCAAGATGGTTGGAGAATTTCAAAGAAAAGCTTAATCCTGATATCCTTCCTCTCCGTTGTGAGGTCGAAGACGCCATCCAAGCTCTCAAGACTAACAAGGCCCCTGGCCCGGACGGGATACAGGCAGAACTGCTGAAAGTCCGGTGTGAACCACTTATAGATCTTTTCCACAAGACTATATCCGCTGCCTGGCAAGAGGGTCATTTCCCAAATTCTTGGTGCGAAGCCACAATTGGTTCCGCTACACAAGAAGGGGTCAAAGGCGATATGTGATAATTACCGTCCTATTAGCCTAACAAGTCAAACTGCTAAGATCTTCACGCGAATTATACTCCAACGGATCAGAGCCGTGTCGTCCTTAGTCATCCAAGAATACCACGCCGGTTTTCACCCTGGGAGATCAACCGTTGACCAAATTTTCACTGTTCACCAGATTTTAGAGAAATATCTGGAATTCGGGTCGTGACCTGTATACTCTTCATCGACTTTAGGCAAGCATTTGACCTTATTTGGAGAAATGGCCTATGGCATATCCTCCTCCATTACAGAAACCCGCGAAACCTAGTCGACCTTATCAAAGATATGTACTCAAAATTTGGGAGCCGCGTCATGACTAGTGAAGGTCTCACTGACAGTTTCCAGACGTCCGCAGGTGTCCTACAAGGACGCCTCTTGTCTCCGGAGCTGTTCAACCTCTTCCTCACAGCACTCTTATACCTGGTGGAAAATAACTTGCGGCGCACATATAGGGGGTGTTCAGACAGATCAGCTAGTGTACGCCGACGATATCGACGAAATGGCTGAAATACCCGAGGATCTACAAGCCGTTGCTAACGACATCCTCAAAGCCACTAGTTCTTTTGGAATGATCATAAATGTATCAAAAACAAAAGCTACGTGCTGCTCACTAAAGCCGCAGGATACAGTTTAAGCCAGACCTGAAACTTAATGGAGAGAGTATCCAGTGGGTCGACGAGTTCCCTTACCTCGGTAGTTTGATCATCAGCGACAACAGTCACTCAAAAGACATTAAAAGTTCCAGTTTCAAAGCCCTTATGCCCATATGACGAAGTAAGGATTTGTCTCTGTGGCTTAAGACACGACTTTTCGATACCCTGATCATCCCAATCTACTCATGTGCACCATGGACGCTGAAGGTGGATGACTATCGTCGACTCGCAGCATTTGAAACTAAGTGCCTCCGCCGGATCGCCGGAATCACTTACCTTGATAGAATCTCAAATGTCGAACTTCTCGAGCGCCTTAAAAATATAACAAACAATTCTCAAGAAGATCCAGCAACTTCGATGGCTCGTTCACATACAACGGATGAGTCAGTACCGTCTCCCGAAATCACCTTCGAAGGCCAAATTCACGGTTCTCGTCCTCGTGGTCGTCCCCCAAAAAGGTGGAAGGAAAACTTTGCACCTCACCGCCTCTCGGACCTTCTTCACCTAGGAGGAGACCGTGAAGCATACAAAAGGCACATCCACGCCATTACGAATAAAGAGGCCCTAAGACGACCTTCAAGGACGGACGGGACCTAAGTCAAGTAAGTCAACTCCTAACAATAGAGTCAGATCAAAACAAGAAGTACACTATAGAACCGCCTTGTCCGAAACCCCTATTAAGGAAACTTACCGTTCCTTGGCTTGAACAACAGGGAAATGTATTCGCTTGGAAATCAAGAAAAGTGGCTGAAACCACGAAATTCTGCATATACGGCATTTTTTTTTCTTTTTCTCTCATAACGGGGCACTGGATCATCGTAGAGAGCTGTTTAATGGCTCATTTTAAAGGAAATTGATGGGGTTCAAAACTTTCTGTAATTTTTTTTTTTTTAATACAGTCAATTTTTTATGAAAAACTGCATTGTTCATGTACAAGATTGATGAATGATCTAAAGCCGAACTGGCCAAGGCATGACAAAAACAAAGAGACATAAATCTCAAGATAAAGAAAATGGACGGGACTACAGCCAGTAGAATGAAAAGACAAATTAAAACGACGCGGATGTTTCGCCTGTATTAAACAAGGAGTCTTTAATGCTAAGAACAAAGAAAAATCTAAAATAACCTAAAATTAAGCAAAATCTAAAACCAAGAAAAAAAAAACAATATATATACAATTGTTGCTAATGTGGTTGAGCACCGCGAACCTAAATAGAGCTGTTCAATGAGAACACTAAAGCCACTGGATAAAATAAAAGAGATTGAATATGACATTAATTATTTTGTTGTGATATAATCCTCTGATAAAGGTAATACGATTGTAGTAATGGACAATTGTGATTACGAACAGAAAATAAAAGCCTTTTTTTCAGATAGCACCACTTAAAAAAATTGGATTTTGGCCCCACTAAAAATGCATAAAGGCAACAAGAACTGACTTAAAGGCATTGAAAAATAATCTACATATAACCCCACAACTTTACAATTGGTTTTATTGAAGAGGTTGTTCTGCACCCAAAATCTTGTTTACACAAAATTAAAAAAAAATACATGTCCATTATATCAAATTTTCAATCGCATCTTTCCAAATTAGGAAAATGGTTGTCAGTGACGTTCCGCCCACTTCAGGGACTTGTACAGGCGAGATATCCACATCGTTTTAGTTTTCTTCTCCTGCTACTGACCGTAGTCCCGCTTGTATTCTTCATGTTGATATTTTTCTCTTTCTTTATTTTCTTTTGACTTACACTTTCCAGCTTGGGAATAAACACCTGAATTTTTAGTGTGCAACTGTTTCTTTCATTTCACGCCTTTGATACTACTTGCCAAATGATTTGAGTTTTCTTAAAATGTTAAAGCATGCTTCTGAGAAGCTCAATTTTTTTTCCAGTGATAGAGTACAGAAATTGCAATATTAAACGACATAAATTCTTATAAATTATATTTATAAGTCAGTTTGTTTGAATCAAAATCATACTGGGCCCCAAATATGACACGTATGCGACTGCAACTGCAACGTTGTAAATACCAATGCTGAGAGAACGGATTTTCCATCTCATGCAAAAATTTTGACAGTCGCTGCTCGCTAGTGAAAAGCACAGGGCGTTGTTGCCTCCTCTTAATGCCTCTAAAGCCAGTACTCAACACACGAACCAGTTCGGCAATTCCTTAATCCCGTCTTATACGAGGTGTTTTATTCGTATATGAGTGTTTTATACAAAATGAATCTTGAATCTCTATATTAGGGAAATTTACTTGCAAACTCCCAAATACTAAGTTCTGTTTATTTATCATTGAAATTTCAAATATGTCTTTTTTATAAATTATGAAATAAATAAACAAAATTAAAAACAAGAAAATTCACAACTCCTTAATTTTACAAATAAAAGAAAAAAAGTTATGTAGCTATCGCTTTTTTATCTAACCATCACATCAGCCTCAAAGTGACAAATAATGTTTTCTGAGAGGAAAATTATGACCACGTTTTATTCCTATGTCCTAATATAAATAAATTAAATTACAAGCCGCAATTAAAAAAAAGAAGAAGCCTTACCTGTTATGACGAATACTCACTCTAAGATAATAAAAATAACTGAAATACTATTTGAGGGAGGGTAGATACTGCTACCCCCCTAAAAATCAAGAAAGGAAACCAATCCTCAAAATACTGCAATAAAGATTGTCAACGTTCTTACCCCACAATCGCCCTCTCCAGTTCGCGGAAATTGTTGATTCTTGGTCCTGATGATAGAACATACGTAATTCTAAGTTGTTTAGTTCTTGTTTTTCGATGTAAAAAAGGTTTCTTTCTTAAAAATGGAAACTAGAAAGATATTTATGTATTGCTTTTATTTTTTTTTTATATAAGAGTATTCTCCCTACTTTTTTAATGATTTTTACAGTATCTTCGTTTTTTGCGCAATCTCCATGCTTCTGTTCTGTTCATTTACTTCTGTTCTTGGGTGTTTTGACTAACAGCTTTTCTCCTATCACGAACTTTTAGCTTGGAGTTAATTGGCGGAAACTAGAATGCATAGCTCTAGGCTGGTAGTTGTAGTGTAAGTTGGAGTGTTTAGCTCCTTTATTTTTACGGAATGTATATGTTTTAACATATACATTCCTGCCATCTAATGGATAAGTTCATAATGGTTCACGAATACTTCAATAAAGAAAAGCAAGACACTCATCCAGTAAAGATTACGAAAGTACATATAGGACATTGAGAATCAATGCTATTGCATATGTATTTTCGAAGCCCATGACTTCCCATGACGTACAAACAACAGTTCAAATAGGGATGCATCCATTTACTAGACAGTCACAAAGTAATGACAAAGGATTTATCCCTATTTGGACTGTTATTTGTACAATGTCATTGCTGATGTCAAGAATTATGTCAATGGCCAATCCAAATGTCTGTCATCTAGTAAGAAATTATTTTACAAAATGATTAAATATGACAGTTTCTCGTTTTCATTTATTAGGTTTAGTACTAAATTTTAACCTTTGAAAACAGTTATGTCTTTAAACATTTGGAATGAACATGCAAAGTTAAGAGTGCATTGATACTACAATCTAAAACGCTCAATTAACCAACTGAGCTTATGATAATCACGATGCTTACTTGACAGACACATGTGAGCACAGTCAGCTGTGGCTACCAGCAGCGAATGAGTAAAATAACTACTCCCAAATCAGACTGAAACGATTACTCCTGCCTTGAGAGATTTTTCGTTTAAATGAATTTTTGTTTCATCATGACTATAAAATTTATATCTGTGTACAAATGCTAAAATTCAAATAGAAATCCCGGTTCCTACTTCGTTTTTGTTCTTTTCCCTTTTCTAGTCGGAACTTCCTCTGCAGAAAGAAAACTCGATGCATATTGAAAGAAATAATGCCTGGTCGACCTTCCGACTTCCGAAGACTTGATTTTCTGCATATTTTAGCTTTTACATAAATTCTAAGGTCTAAAGATAAAAAAAGCTGCATTTGAAACTAGTCCTAAGGCTGAAATTCGAAAATTCTACCGAAATCTTTCGAAAACCGTAAAATCAGTATGATAATTTGATGAAATGACAGATAAACATAAGGACAGTTTATTTCTAAGGTCACAAATTAAAACTAAAAGCCACAATACAGTGCAAAATTTTATAGGTACACAAGGAATTCATGCCAGTGCGGGAATCACACAAAATTAGGAAGTTTACTGACTTGCCCAAGTTGTGAAACAAGCCGGTCCCTTCATCTGAACATCCGCTCTGCCATTAGTAGTTATAACAGTGCCATCTTTTTTCACGATAATGAAGGCCGGTATCCCAGATACCGAAAATGTTTTTTTCAATGTGCTAAAATTAGAAGATGTGTGTCATAATAATAAAAAAAAAAAAATGCATTAAAGCACAAACGGCTCCAAGAAATAACACAGAATGGAAGGATTTTAATAGTTAAAGAAAATACGAAACAACAACAACAAAGAAACTGCTCGTGCAGTAATTAAGGGAGCAGCTTTATTTGACTTTCAACGCGCGCAAATAACCAACAGAAGGCAAACAAAAATAATATAGCACCATAAAAGAGAATATTCCAATAAGAGAAGAGTCAATAGAAGATTAAAAAACGAAACTAAAAAAAATAAAAAAATGACAACATGTTACTAAATAGGGTTCGTCAGAGATACCATAAGCCGTTATGGGCTGAATATATTTGAACAACATTGTACCTACTTCACTTTTTAAACGTAATTCTGTCATTCATAGGGTTTTTATTAAGTCACATTTCAGTGTTATGGCCTTTTATCTTTTTTTTTAGTTTAGTCTTTTATCTTATTCCTTGAACTTTTTTCTGCTTTTAGCTATTTTTCTTGCCCTTTGAATAGCTGAGTGGAGGTCTTGGATGAAATACTTGCGGTTTTCTTCTTTTCTCACTGCATGTAAATTATTTGGTTTTTCTTTATTCTCAATACTTTAGCCTATATTCTGGTGTCAGAAATTATAAGAAGGAAAAAAAAGGATCATCAAGCGTTGTCGTTTTTTTTTTTGCAAACTTCATAATTCTTTTGTTCGCAGAAACTGAGATCGGACTTATTAGCATGATAATGAAAAATCCACGATCTGCAATTTTACCCTAGCTTCGTTTTGGAGCACTTCCCAAATCAAAGTTTCCAGACGTGTCTTAAAAAGTCAATTCCCTAAGCTATTTTGTTCAGGCATATTAAAACATATTAGAGGGTAAACAACTCCAAACTCTGTTAGAAGCAATACCTTAAAGTCAACTGAACCTACTTAACCTGTCAAGATTTTCCCAGGCTAACCTAGGCCTAATTTCTGTCAGTGGATTTTCAGTTAAGACAATTCTTTAAAGAAAATCCTTTTCACGTGAAAAATATGATTATGTAATAATTATAACACAAAGAGAAATGTGAGGGATATATAAAAAGATTGTAAAGAGAAAGTTATAAGAGAACTTGTTTTTTTTGTTTATTGCTAACTAAACTTTAATACAACTTTTTTTGCCCACTAAGTTCTAATGCAACTAGCATTTTTGTTAACTAAATTTTAAATACAAATCTTTTTTTGACATTTTGTACACAATTTGTTTTGTGTTCATTAAATGTTAATATATCTTTGTTTTGCTAACTAAATTTCAGTATAACTTCTTTTTGCTCATTAAAGCTTTAGTAAAACTTGTTTTCTGTTCACACTGTTCTGTTACATTTTGTTAACACTATCATAAGACATACATTGTCATTTCAAACTATCTACACACCTGGTTACCCACCCCTCCCCCCCTCCGGTTTTAATGATCATCAATTTATCTTCGTAATCAATTTTTCATTAGCTGCACTTTTTTTTTATAAGGCATGCCAATAACTTTCACGGCCTTCGGAAGAACGTCTTTGATTTTAGTTGACTTATTTTTGATTTAACGATTATTAGCGTAAGACGTTTATACTAAAAAGCATGGAAATTGGAATGAAATGTGTGAAAATAAATGGAGTTGAAGTCCCTTGCTATACAAGAAATTATTTATTCACTACAATAACTGAAACCAATAACAAAACAAAAAAAAAATAAATAAAAAAAAATCAATTTTGTAAAAAATTTGCAAATAAAAATTAGGAAAAATTTTGGATTTTGGTGGGTGGGTTTAGGCCTAAGCCCCTCTCCCCTGCTTACATCAATGAGGTGGAAATCTCCAATGAGCTGTTGCGACGGTAGTGAATTAAAGCAGTTTAGATATATGAATAGGTGGTAATATCTTAGTTAGAATAAAAATGACTTTGTTCTGAATAGATCCGAGGACAAAAATATAACCTAACTTCTTTTTGTGTCATAGTTTGTGTACGACTTTTATAACTCGCATAAAGGTCAGAAGCCCATTGATCAATTTCAAAACTCCAAAAACACATTTTGGATATGAATTTTACTTATACCTGATCTCGTAAAAATGTTCTATGCGTGCCATCAGTGTTGATATATTCTGGGAAACAGGACATGTGGGAAATGCAGTGGATATGTTAATATATGTCACATATGCAACATATGCAAATTAAATCTAGATTAATCAATTCAGGATAAAGAATGTTTGGCCTGTAATTCAAAAATAGTTTATCTTCTTGAGCATGTTATTTGTACTGGATATTCTGTCCATTTTACACATCCAAAAATATTTCAATTTTACATATACAGAGAACTTTAATACACCCGGTTTGAAAACAAAAACAGACGATGACTCTAGAAACCTGTAAGAAATTCAAAGGAGGGAATAGAATATGAAAAATAATTACAATTCTGTTTCTAACATTTTTCAATACAGAAATTGTACTTTTGGAAATTCTCTTCTTTACCTATGGGAAATCAGATGATTATTCTAAGCTATTAATGACTTATCGACTAGTTCCAGGTAAAAGTTCGGAAACAGCCAGGAAAGTAAATTCTTAATACTTGAGAATGATTAAAGATGACAACTTGGAACTTTTATTGAATGGATTCAGGATGGACACACAATTAAGACGTTCGCAATTGTCCTTCGAGAAAATTACTGATTTATCCCAAATTGTACTAATTTAAAACATATACGGTGATACTTGTTCTTTATTTGATGTATTCCCCATCATGTCAAAACGTTCACAGATCATTCATTCATTGCTTTGCGTCTAACTGGCTTAAGCTGGGATTATCCTAACTTAGATTAGGATTGGTTTGATTAGATAACCCTTTTGGATGGCACTGATAGGATAATCTCTCATGGATGACTTGGATTAGGTCAAATTAACGTAAATTACTTTAAGTTAGGTTAAATTAGTGTTCTGCACAATCGAAACCAATGTTCCCACTCATTAAGAATGAAAAATCTGAATCCTAAGAAATATGGTATGGAGTTCCTCAAGGCACAAATTTAGTACCTTTGATCTTTTTGATAATTTAAACCCTATCATAGCGCAAATACAAAGTCACTATAAATTTGTTGATGACCTTTCAAACATATCATTCCACACCCAAGCAAACCTAGGACAGGAAATCACCACCTCACCAATATTTTTCTAGGTAAAGCATGATCCTGAAGATGTAATAATTGCGGTTACTGAAACAAACTCGCCATATTCTATACCTTAGTTTCTCAAAACCCAGAACTCTGTGCCAAGAAGACGGACTTATAACTAAAGATGAAATAAAAATCCTAAGAATAATTTCGAAAGCAACCTGAAATGGGATTCACAGGGTTTTGAAATGGGTTTTTGATAATTCAGTTTTATATTTATTTCATTTTATTATGTGCTGTTCCTCTCGTTTAACGTTCAGTGCTGGATGTGTGTTATTATGGTAATAAGGAGTATTTTTAAATTGTTAAATTAACCTAAGTTACTTTAGGTTTAGTTTAAATTAAGTTAATTTACATTAAGTTGGCGCACCAACTAGCTAAAATAACAAATTCCTGATATACAGCAGGTGCCCCATTTTGACTACTTGGACAGATAGAGTGTTTTTGATTTACTTTAATGACTCAACATACTCTGGTTTCAACTTAATACCCTTAACCTTTTTTGAATATTGCACATACACCCTTTTGACAATCTGAATACAAACAGTGTCCTTTGATTTATCCCCCCCCCCACCTCAACTTTCATTTAAAGTTTCAACTTAGTGCCCTAAGCCGCTCTGAGACATTGCAAATACGTCCATTTAACGACCTTGATGCATAAGTGTCTTTTGATGTTCTTCAAATTCCCCTCAACAATTCCTGAAATTTCAACTTTATGTCCTTGGCAGTTTCAGAAATTCTGAGAATGTTTCTTTAGACGACCTTGATGCACAAAGCGCCTTTTTATTTTTTAACCCCCCCCCCCCCCTATCATTCCTCAACATTTTCAACTCGATACCCTTCGAAAGTCCTGAGATATCGCAGATATACTTTTTTTGACAACCTCGAAATGCACAATGTCTTTTGATTTAGTTCAGTATCCCCCTCAACTTGCACTGAAAGTTTCAACTTAATACCCTTCATTGTTCCTTAAATATTGCACATACATCCTTTTGACAATCTGAATGCACATATTGTCTTTTGATTCATTTTTTCAGCTTCCTTATTTTATCTTGAAAGTTTCAACTTAATACCCTAAGCCAGCGGTCACCAACCTGTGGTCCATGGGCCACTGGTGGTCTATAAAAATGTTGAGGTGGTCCACGAAGAAAAAAAGACCATTATTATATAATACCTCTTTTTTATATTTCATGAACATAAAAAAAGAAAACAAAATCAAGGAAACTCATCACAGGTTAAAAAGTTATGTTTATTATTATACAGCTTTATTGCGACTGAAAAAGCTAAACAAAATTGACATGGGGGTTTTGCTGATACATATAACGATTTCTGCTGCTGTACATTATTGAATCAACATACATCCATGTCAGGCTGCATTTAACGATTTTTACTGCTGTACGTTGTAGAATCAGCATACATCTATGACAGGATGCATTTCCGTTTGGCTTGTTATTTCTGCGAACAAGTTTCATTCTGTTTCCATTTTCAATCCAGTCTCCAGTATTAGTGTAGGTGGAACAACACGCTCCTGAATTTTCTGTGGCCCGGCATAAGCTCCTTGAAAGTAAACTAATACTTATGTGAGCAAGGGTTCTCAAAGTTGAAACAGGTGAAGTGCACAATTTAGTTAATGGACTTTCGTGAAACTATTGAGCTTTTACATGCAAGGGTATTTTAATTTTTTTTTTTTTTACTTTTTCGCCTAACTCGGTATTTTAAAACAAATTTGCGGCCCTGCTGATTGCCAAGCAATGTTGAATATGGAGCTTCAGAAAAAAAAAGATTGCCCCTTCCCCTCTGCGTATACGTTTATCTTGTTTGAAAAATTAGCTCCCTTCTAACTTTCCTGTTGGAGAGAAAAGATAGCTAAAAAACTCTTTGACAATTTAGGCATAAATTACTTAAATTCAATTCAACCATTTTATTAATTCAACTTGATAAATATACAAACGTCAGTAACAAAGCACTTCTCCTTTGTTTTGTAAGGGTTGAGTTTCAACGAGAATTACAAGAAGAACTTCTTTGCTGGCTAAGCTTGCTGGACAGAACAACTAGCTTCGAGATTTTAAAAGCACTTTATAGTTATTTTCTGAAGCACAAAATTGAGTGGAAAGTGTATTAGCATTTGCACAGGCGGTGCTGCAAACATGACTGGACATTGCTCAGGAGTTGTTGCAAGGGTAAAAATATTTGTCAACCCTATATCCTGTCTACCCATTGTATTATGCATTGTGAGCAGCGTTTGGTAAAAAAAAAAAAAAAAAAAAAAAAAAAAAAAAAAAAAAAAAAAAAAAAAAAAAAAAAAAAAAAAAAAAAAAAAAAAAAAAAAAATGACCCCAGAATAAACGAAGTATTGTCCAGTGTTATAAAAATTGTGAATGAAATTAGATATAAAGATCTGAACTCTTGAATGTTTGAAATGCTCTGCAAAGAAATGGGTTCCCAGTATACTCACCTTCTTCTTCACGCTGAGGCAAGATGGGTATCGAGGGGAAAAATACTGAGCCGACTGTTCGCCTTGCGTGAAGAAATTGGATCATTTTTTAGCAGCGAAATAATCAGAAATTTCAAGGATTTTTGTCCGATGGTGAGTGGGTAGCCAAGCTGGCATACCTGGCAGATATTTTTCTCTATTAAATGACCTAAACATATATTCGCAAGGACAACTTAAGGACATGTTTACATTACGGGGAAAGATAGATGCTTTTCGAAAGAAATACCACTGTGGCAATTGCGGTTGGCGGACGAGATCTACAAATGTTTATAAATGTTGAAGAATATATGGGAGAGAAGGATTCCATGGCTTCCTCCTTTATTGAATAAAATAAAAAATAAATAAATTAACCAAGGGAAGAAGATCCCAGACGTGGAAATATGTGGATAATAGATCCATTTGTATCTAAAATCAAGGAAGACAAATTAATCATAAAGGAAAAAGTAAGCTCCATCCATCTTTCCTCTGATGACACTCAAAATAAAATTCAAATCCTCTTTATCAAGAGCTAATTTTTTGGCTCTCTCAAAATTAATACCCATTAATGAGTGAGAAGTCAATAAAAATTTATATATATATATATATATATATATATTATATATATATATATAGTATATATATATATATATATATAGATATATATATATATAATATATATATATATATATATATATATATATATATATATATATATATATATATATATATATATATATATATATATATATTATATATATATATATACATTTCCTATTAACTATATTAAAACTTTCCTGATTATCATGTATGGATGCATTTACAGCAACTTTTTTTTTCCAAATCCATGTTAGTGGTCCACCAAATGAAAAAATGATACATTTAGTGGTTCATGAACCTCTAAAGGTTGGCGACCACTGCCCTGAGCCACTCCTGAAATTTTACATATAAGCCATTTCGACAACCTGGATGGATGTCTTCATTTTTCTAAATATCCTCTCAAACATTACCAACAAATTTCAAATTAACATACCAGAACTGGGAATAATTTTGGAGAAGTCATACTTTATTTTGACATTGAGCTCAGATCTTTTTAGACAGTTTTAAATTGTGCTTGTATAAACGATGTAGCCCTATCTTTTTCGAAAAAAAATACACTAAGCAATTAAAAGTGCTGAAGGTGATTCATCCCCTGGCCCTAATGATATTCCAGTGATAGCAAATAAAAAGCTGTGGTCATTTACAATGCCCTGACCCTGACGTTGGTTGGTAAAATATTATTGGGCCCACATCATGGGCCTTTTGCTTCCTCAATTTAAAAGGGATAAAGGCTGTACATGGTAATATAAGCCTGATTTTATGTACAAGTGAAATTTTAGAATGTATATAAGGGGATTACAGAAAAAAGAAGGAGGATTCAGGATTGTAAGTTGTAAGTTATGCCCAGGGGGTATATAAGGTTTTTTTATAGTAAGCGTGGTTTTATAAACGTCAGAGGGGGCTCATTTGATTGGTAATCAGAAGTTCTAGTGCCCTGTTTAAGGTTCAAAGTAATCGAAAGCGCGGATACCCCCCCCCCACACACACACACCTCTTATTTTCCGAGATGCATCTGATAGAAATTTCGGGATGACCACTTGCTTTAGGAGAAACTTAGAAAAAGGCTCATTCAATTGGAATTTGGAAATTCATTTGGCCCTTTTTAATAGTCAAAAGTGATTGGAGGGCAACAAGCCCCCCCCCATGCCCATCAATTTCCAAAACACATCTAATCAAAACTTTAAGACAGCCATTTTGTTTAGCGTAGTTTAGAGATCTGGAAATTATGTCTTTGAGGATGCCTCCCCTCCCCCCATGACCCTCAGCGCAAAGGTTCTAAGTTATGCCCTAAGGGCATATAAGGTTTTTATGGAAAAGGTGGCATATAAACTCCAGAGGGGGCTCATTGGTATGGAAATAAGATATTCTAGTGTCCTTTTTAATAGTCAAGTGATTGGGGCAGCCACCCCCCCCCCTCCACATAGTATTTTCAACAAATATATCTGACAGAAATTTTGTGATAGCCATCTGTTCAAAAATAATCCAAGATCATATAATAAGGCCTTTGGGGTTGACAGAATACCCCAGAGACTGGGGGGGGGGGTTGTAAGTTTTGCCCTAGTGTCATATAAGGTTTTTATTAAATAAGTGGCCATGTGAACTTTAGAAGAGGCTCATTTGATTGGAATATATAGTTCTAGTTTCCTTTTAAGAGTCAAACATTATGGAGAGATACTAGCCCCCCTCCCTGACATCCTATTTTCCCGAAACGAATTGAAACTGTTAGATAGCCATTTTGTTACTAATAGTCCAAAAATTATATAACAATGTCTTTACAGTGGACACAATCCTCTGGGCTCACAGGCAAGGGTTGTAAGCTATGCCTGGAGCATAAAAGGTTTTTATGAAACAGATGGTTGTATAAACTCCGGATCAGATTGAGCTCATTTGATTGAAAGTTGGAAGTTTTAGTGCCCATTTGAGAGTCGAAAGTGAAAGGAGGGCAATCAGCCCCCCCCCTCCCAAGCCTATCATTCCCAAAAACACATCCGATCGAAATTTTAAGAGAGCTATTTTCTTCAGCATTGTTGAAAAGTCCAGTAATTATGTCTTTAGGGATGTCAACCTCCTACAGTCCTCAGGACAAGGGCTGTAAGTTAGACAATGCGTTCACTGTTTACACATAGCATTCGTTATTGAGAAAGGAATGCATGTTTGAAGTTTACTTTCCAAGAAGACAAAGGGCATTCAGATGAGCCTTTCAGAGTATGTTGAGGGGAGTTTTGAACTAAATCAAAACCTGTTATGTGTATATAGATTGCCAAAAGGGTGTATCACAGGAATAACTGAGTATATTAATTTCGAAAATTCAGGAAATGATAAGGGAGATGATCAAAAAGGCAATATTTGCATGCTAACAATGCTACTATAACTAACACCCCTACTACTACTACTACCACACTACTCCATTTACAGTATTGAGGGGAAACTTGAACTAAATCAAAAGACACTACGTGCATACACATTGTGAAAACAGCATATCTCAAGAATTTATTTGGGTATTCAGTTGGAACTTTCAGAAAATGCTTAAAGGGGAAGGTCTTCTTACCAAAAGGCAATATATGCATACTACTGCTAATACTACTGTTACCTCTACATTTACTACTAATACTATTACTACTACTAATTCTGCTACTACTTCTATAGCAACTACTTGTAGGCCTAAGAGCATTGACCTAAATTTTAATAACTATATGAACATACAGGTTATCAAAAGGACATATAAGCAATATCATAGCAACAGCTAATTGT
Organism: Artemia sinica; assembly: GCA_027921565.1. Lineage (NCBI taxonomy): Eukaryota > Metazoa > Arthropoda > Branchiopoda > Anostraca > Artemiidae > Artemia > Artemia sinica. The sequence continues at coordinate 3,468,927 of CM051266.1, forward strand.
ATTAAGTTGAAATTTCTAGGACCTGATGAGAGGGATGTTCTGCTGACCAAAAAAAATATGGTAATACCACTGCTGCTAGTAGTACTACTGCTATTCAATACTATTACTAGTAACATCAATATTACTAATGTGACTACTGGTGTGCGTGTAGCTGAACCCCTGTAACTGAACCACCGTGGAACTGAACCCCTGTATAACCGAACCACCGTGAAACTGAACCCTCATGCAACTGAACCCCCTTTAATTTAACCCTCATGCAACTCAACCCCATTCAAATAAACCCCCGTGTAAACTGAACCCCCATATAAACCGAACCCCGTGCAACTGAACCCCTGTGCAACTGAACTCTCGTGCAACTGAACCCTCGTGCAACTCAACCACCGTACTTACATTGGGTATAACACAATAGGGTTATGAGCCATAGTTATTTAACTACGGTATAGTTATTTAACTATGGTATAGTTATTTAACCTTTAAAACTGTTTTAAATAAAATGGCTGTCCCAAAATTTAGATATGATGTATTTGGGGGAAAAATAGGGTGGGGTGGAAGCCCTCCAATCACTTTCAACTCTGAAAAAGTGCACTGGAAATTTTGATTTCCAATTGAATGAGCCCCCCCCCCAAAGTTTCATACAAAATTATTTCTACAAAAACCTTATGTGTTAGCAATGAGCAACTAGCTAAACTTACAGCCCTTGCCCCAGATGCTGGTGGTGGGGTTGTTAACCCCAAAGGCATGGTTATTTGATCTTCAGAGACTATTTTGAACACAAAATATTTATTTTTATTTTGGATTTGATGTATTTGGGGGGGGGGGGGGTGTCAGTTAAGAGGGAAAGGCTGATTGTCCTGTGATTACCTTTGATTCTTCGAAACTGAACTTGAACTTTCAATTTCCAATCAAATGAGCTTCCTTCAAAGTTCTTACGATTGTCCCTTCTATAAAAACCTTAAATTTTAACAATTGGTAACTTGCAATAACATACAGATTGCTGATACAGGTGTATCAGCAATTTTTTTTGGAATAGCTTTGCATATCAAGATGAAACTTCTGGGGCATTGACCTACTACTACTGCTATTAATACTGCTACTAATGCTACTAATTCAACACTATTACTACTTCTACTGCTCCTACAACGACCTCTGCTACTATTAAACTAGCACTATTAAGCCTATGCATATCAAGTTGAAAATTTGACAGAATGAGGTATTTGAGGTGAAACTTGAACTAAATCAAAAGACACTATGTGTCTCAAATCAAAGACATGCATGCAGATTTTCAAATACATATCTCAAAAAAGGGATTTGTGTATTAAGTTGGAACTTTCAGAGAGTGCTTAAAGGAAAGTCAATTCACCAAAAGGAAATATGTGCATGCTCAGGCCTGGATTTACATTAGGTCCTTAGGCCCGGACCTAGAAGTGCATAATGCTAGCAGGAGCAATAAATTATCACTGAGTATTTTTTTTCTGACCAAAACTGGACTGATGTGATTTATCATCGCCAGGTGCACTCTGCGTCATGCTGCCTATTCACAGAAAAGTGACTTTAAAACAAACACAGGAATTCCATGGTCACTTATAAACTGTCAGATGTCTCCCAAGAATGGTAGCTGAGAGTTCGGTATTACCCCTCTCTTTAATCACTTTCGCTCATCAGTTGTGTTCTGTTAACACACAGTTACATGGTTACATTGTTACACACAGTTTCAGTTACATGGGGTTGAGTTGCACAAGGGTTAAGTTACAGGGGTTCAGTTGCATGAGGGTTCAGTAGCACAAGGGTTCAGTTGCACAGGGGTTCAGTTACAATGGAACCGTGACTACTATTACAAACTATGCCTAAGGGTAGGAAGGTGAAATTTTCAGGAATTTTGAGGGGGAAGGTCAACTGTATCACAACACGCCGTCTGTATGCATTGTCATAAGGGTTTAACAGCAATATCTTAGGAACAGTTTGGTGTGTTTGGGTGTGTGTGAAGTTTAAACTAACAGGACTTGTTGTGAGGAATGTTGAACTAACCACAAGAAAATATTTGCATACCAATGCTACTGCTTCTACTCATACTACTATTACTGTTACTATTATTACTACTTCTATCAGTACTACTGTCACTAAAGCTTAGGTTACTACAATTAATGCTGCTACTACTACTACTACTACTAATGCTGCTATTGAAACTAAGGATATTAAGGTGAAAAATTTGGGATATATAGAAACTGTATGGAACTAATTCAAAACACACTATGCCCCCACAGGTTGTCAAGTGGATGCATCAGAAATGCTTCAGAAATGGTTAATGTTATCAAGCTAAAACTTTCAGCATGTGTTGACAGATATGTTGAAGAAACCAAAGGTGCTATGTGCATACTGATACTAATGCTGATACAACTATTGCTGCTTTGCAAGATAAGGGTATTAAGGTGAAATTTTTAAGGAATTTTTAGGCAGATGTTGAACTAAATCAAACTAAATGTGAAATCAAAACAATTTATGAGCATGTAGACTTTCAAAAAGGTGAAAAAGCAATATCTGTAGAACAACTTATATTATTAGTCTAGACCTTTAATGGTCAGTTGTGGGGGATTTTGAACTAGCCAGAAGGCACTATATATATTACTTTTAATACTACAACTACAGTTAATGTAACTAATGATGCTAAAGGTATTAAGATAAAACTTTTAGGGAAAGTTTAGGAGTTTCAATTAAACAAAAACTATATGCATGCCCGTTTTCAAAAGGAAGTATAAGCAATATCATAGGCAGCACCACTCTATAATAGCTAGAAATATCAATGAAAATTTTAAAGGAGCTAATTTGATTCAAAATTAAAAGTTTTGGTGCCCTTTTTAAGAGTAAAAAGAGATGGAGGGCAAGCAGCCCTTCTCTCAAGCCCAATCATTTTCCAAACGCATCCAGTCAAACTTTTAAGAAAGCTATTTTGTTCAGCATAGTAGAACAGTCCAGCAACTATGTCTTTAGGCATTTTGGGCATTTCAACCCCCACAATTATGCATTGGGCCAATTATGCTTTGAAAGTAAATGTTACTTTAAAACTAAATCAAAAGGCATTGTGTTTATGGTTGCCAATAAGACGCCTCAGCCATATATCAAGAATGACTGGGGGTATTAAGTTGAAACTTTTGGGGCTACTACTATTACTGCTTCTGCTCTTACAATTTAAAAAAATAAAATGAGTTTAAGTGTATCCAGGTTGTTAAAGAGCATAGGTTTTGGGAATAATATGAAATTTTCCAGGTCAACTTCAGGAGGTATAAAACTAATAGACTTTTTTTATAATAGACTTTATAACATATAATAGACTTATAATAGAATTATAATAGACTTTTTTGGGAATGATATTAAGTGTTATTTTTCAGGTAAACTTGAGAAGATATAAACTTAAATTAAGCAATACTATTTGTGTCAGGATTAAAAATTGTTGAAAAGATTCTCCAACATACGAATAGCAACCAAAACTATGGATTCTTACAGAAAAAAACAAAAAGATATAAAATATATTTTTTTCCATGAAAAAGACTATATCTATAAAAAAGGAACAGAAATTGATTTAAAAACTTTTTCCACAAAACAAGCTTTTCAAAGACAAGTAAAGAGCTCCATTAAGCCAAAAATGAGCAAAAATAAAGTCAAATAATCTTCTGAGCATAAAAACTACCACAAATAACTGTCAGTAAATAAATGAAACTCAAAGCAAACAGAAATTACAATAAATAACCAAGTCAAACTCAAAACAAGCAAAAATTAACATGAGTAGGGCTAATAACCCCCATGCCTCCTCAAGACTAGAACACAATTTGCATTTTACTGAAAAAACAAAAAACAAATGAACGTGAATTGTCAGTTTAACTGACATTTACAGATATTTCATCCTTAAGGTTTTGATATATTTTTATTTATGAAAGTAAAAAAAAGTGAAAACATTTAAAACCATTTTTTTTTAGTAAAATACAAATTATGTTCTAGTCCTGAAAAGGCAAGGGGTTATTAGCCCTACTCATGTTAATTTTTGCTTGTTTTGTGTCTGACTTGGTTATTTATTGTAATTTCTGTTCATTTTGAGTTTCATTTATTTATTGATAGTAATTTGTGGTAGTTTTATGTTTGGAAGATCATTTGACTTTATTTCTGCTCATTTTTGGCTTAATGGACCTCTTTACTCTTCTTTGTAAAGCTTGTTTTGTGGAAAAAGTTTTTAAACTAATTTCTGTTCGTTTTTTATAGATATAGTCTTTTTCATGGAAAAAAAAATAATATTTTATATCTTTTCAGTTTTTTTCTGTAAGAATCCATAGTTTGGGTTGCTATTTGTAAGTAGAAGAAACTTCTTTAACAATTTTTAATCCTGACACAAATAGTATTGCTTAGTTTAAGTTTATATCTCCTCAAGTTTACCTGAAAAATAACACTGGCTATTTCAAACTTTTGATCAAATATCTTTGGAGGTAAGGCAAGGGCAGGTTGTAAAAAATGAAAAGGGAGGGGGTCTTGTTGCCATAAATCACTTTTAACTCTGAAAAAGGGCACTTTAATGTTCAATTTCCAATCAAAACTCTAAAGTCTCTAAAGCCCTCCCTTCCATATGAAGTAGCTCTGAGAAAAACAAACAAATAATACATTGAAGACTTTTGAGTCTTTACTACAGGTAATGGCTACAGAGTTGCCTTTGATTGCAAAAAGGTTTTTGAATAAATGAGATGCAAGATAATAGATTATGCTAATGAATAGAATTTGCTGTGTTTAAGAATATTAGCAACTAATTCCATACATGCAAAACCGTGCCTTTTGAAATAAATCATCTTTCAATCATAAGTATTATTTGTCACAAATGTTACATGGTATCCAGAAATGCCCTGCCTGATTTAAGTTGAAATGGGCCAAAATACAATTCAAATACTAATTAAATCTTTACCCAGCAACAGGATCACCCAGGGGAACAGCATACCAATCCCCATGAAGTTCTTGCATATATGACTTCATTTCTTGTTCACTTCTATCAGATGAAACAAAAATGATTTCAAATGGAGCATCATTGTCCTTCAGTTCCTAGGAAAAATATTAATACAGAATATTTCTGATACTTAAAGTTGATTGAATTATTTGAATTTCAGAGAAATTTGCTAATCTGCAGACACAATCAGGTTGTAAATGTGGTGTAATTACCACTGAAAAACTTTGTTTGTGTTTGAGATGAAACAAAGGTAACGGTTTTTTAACAAAATTAAAACGTTCTTGCAAAAAAAAGTAAATTTGTAATTTATAAGAATCAGTCATTAGCTTATACAAGATGTCAAACTTGAAACAAGCAAAGATTACATTGAATAAAACATAAGTGCAATGGTGCCACTTCCCTCAAACCAGCCAAACACTTTACAGTGAACCCCCTAAGGTAACATTTAGACTTTACTGAAGGCTGAAAAGAGGGGGGGGGGCAATGTCATAGTTATTTTTGGCTATTGTTACTTCACTTTTTATTGCATTTGCATATTCTTTGTCTTCAAATCAAACAGTTTGTGGTAATGAACTGTAAATAAGGAGCAAAACTGGATCAATAGTAACTGAAACTGTAAAAAACGGAATTTTGATACCAATAGATGTATCAAAGAATTGGTTTATTATGCTGATTGCAAATATATAAATTTCATTAAGTTTAGTCTTACCCACCAAAGGTTATGTGCCTCATTAAATTTTCTTAATTTTCAAAAAAGGGGGGAAACAGCCCCTAAAAGTCAAGTGATCTTAATAAAAATTGTACCATCAGATTCAACATATAATAGAACACTATTGTATAGGTTTCAAGCTCCTATCTACAAAAATGTGGAATTTTGTATTTTTTGCCAGAAGAAAGATCACAGATGTTTCATCCCAGTGGTCATAGAATATCAGGAGAGGGCTCATTCAAACAGAAATTAAAAGTTCTAATGCCCTTTTTAAGTGACCAAAACATTTGGAGAGCAACTAGGCCCCATCCCCCATCCCTTTTTTCCCAAAATCACCTAATCAAAATTTTGAAATAGCCATTTTGTTCATCATAGTTGAAAGGCCCAATAACTTTGGCTTTGGGTATAACAGGACCCCCCCCCCACAGCCCCAGGGTAAAGGTCTTTAAGTTAAAAAATTTACCCATTGTTTACATATAGTATTTGTTATTGGTATGCATGCATATAATTTTTTGGTGTGGGGGGGGGGAGACAAATTTTCTGCTGGGAATTTTTCCATAGGGAGGGAAGTTTCCAGGGAGTGAACTTTTCAGGGGAAATTTTACACTGTGGGAATTTGCCAGAATTCTAATACAAAATTCTTTTTATATGTCTTGTTTTCTCTTTTCCATCTCAATTGTACACATGCAGTGGTTAAGAGTAATTATCCAGAGTAAATTTTACTGGGAGATCAAATTGTTCTTGAGGATATTTCCATGGGGAGGGGGTTTCTCCATGGAGGTGGGGTCAGATTCCTGGCATTATTTAAAAACAATCAGAAATTAAATAAAAACAAGCTTTTTCAACTGAAAGTAAGGATCAAAATTAAAACCAAAAACAAACAGAAATTATTATGTATATAAAGGGGGTTGCCCTGTCCTCAACACCTTGCTCTTTATGCTAAAGTTTGAATTTTGTCCCAATTCTTTAAGAGTAACTCCTCAACCACAAGGGCTGAATTAGAAGAATAAGATTCTTTTTTAAAAGAACTAAAACACTTTAGCCTAAAGAGTAAAGTTTTGAGGAGGAGGGAACCCCTTCATATACATAATAATTTCTGTTTGTTTAAGTTTTAATGTTACTCCTTACTTTCAGTTGAAAAAACTTGTTTTTTTTTATTTAATTGCAAAAAGAATGTCTTTGAATTCACAGTTATATACTTGATTGGTCAGATCTCCCTGTATACCTACAATATATCCTCAATGTAATACCTTAGATTAGGTACTTTAAAGAGGAAATGTTAATAGAAAAAATTTAAAACATTCAAGAAGAAAAGTTACAATTCACAACTTTGGATGAACCCAGTTATGGAACTCTATCAGACATATCTAGTGAGTTAACTGTAAGTTATTATTTTGTTCTGTATAAATATATAAGTTTTGATTTTAATGCTCTAGTATTTCTGTTGATGATGATTGCTGTGTATGTGGTCAAAATATCCAGATTTTTGTATCTGTTTACACTGTCTAATAAATGAACTTATCACCATTTGAATATTTATTTGTTTGTTATAGAGAGGAAGTGTTGTCTTGGAACAAAAAATACCTAATTTAAGGAATTACATAATTTTTTTTTTACAAAAAATTGAATTTTCAAACCTCCTCCTATTAAACAATTAAGATAATTGAAACTACCACCTTCTTCAGTCCTTACTTGTGATCTAGATAATTTTCTCAAATTCTAAAATGAGGAGCAAAAAATTTTGAAGTTAGAGGCAAAAAGTAACCAAAACATACCAAAAGCATAAATTACTGCTCTTGTGTACAAAACTGTGCCCCATCCTGCAGCAATGGTCAGAAAATGGGTTTTATTCAATCTTTCATTCATAGCCAATAATGCAGTTTTATCTGAAAAGTGGTAATTTACCCAACCAAACCCACATAAGGGGTTGATGATAAAAAAGAAATGTGTTTTTTCTCTATTTGGAATTATGAAGGCATTCTTTCCTGAAAAAGTAAAAAAAAAAACATGAAAGTTCTTGCTAGTTGTGAATAAAAACACATTAAAATTAGCCTTTGTACAGTTGGTTGAAATGGTTTATACTTTTGTTTTTCAGTCAGTTTTGACATGTTTTGTGCTAAACACAATTGCACAACCATTTTTTTAATGGAAGATTCTGTCAAAAATGGATAATGAAATAAACAAAGTTGGACAGTTAAATATTCAAAATTGGATTATATTTAGTGTAAACTGAATGCACAAATATTTTTTTTTTTTTTTTTACTTTATAAAGAGAAGCAAGAGATGATGAAAATGTTTTGATTTATGAGTTTTTGACCTGTATTCAAGCCCTAGAGGTAGGAAAGAAGCAGATATAGGAGCTTGAAAATGATCTTCCCATGACAAATTTGGTAAATTTCCACCAAATCATATTATTGAGTTAGGAATAAAGTGAATACACCATTTGATGCTTTTTTTTATGCTGATTACAAATATAATAATCATTTCTATCAGAAATGAATTCAGCCCCCCCCCCTTATATATGCCACTTCAGGGTATATATTTCAACATTAGGGGGTGGGGGGTGTTGGTAAAGTTTAACTTACATCCCATTTACATCAGAAACAAAATTTGCCCCCCCCCCCTAATGTGAAATATATACCCTGAATTGGCTTATATAGAGGGGGGGGGGGGCTGGAAATTCATTTCCGATAGAAATGATTATTATATTCATAATCTGCATAAAAAAAAAGCATCAAATGGTGTATTCACTTTATTCCTAACTCAATAATATGATTTGGTAGAAATTTACCCAAAATTTATAGACCTTTTGCTATGTTAAAAATATTAATTTGGGTTAATAAAACTTCCAAGAATAGGTTCAATGCCTAAATTATACCATGGAAAGGTGTTTTTAAGCTTCATTTCTACTCTTTTCCTATTCCAAGGGCTTAGAAAAGATAAGTAAGCTGTAGCTGCCTTAACAATAGCATGCATGCAAGAGTAATCAACTGGTAGGCCTAGGCTAGCCTAACTGAAAATTAAGGTAAAATGTTATTTTGTCAAAATTCTACCAAATCATATTATTGACTTATGCATAAAGTGAATATATCACTCAATGCCTTTTTTTATTCTGATTACAAATATAATAATCATTTCTATTGGAAATTAATTTCAGCCCCCCCCCCTATATATGCCAATTCAGGGTATAGGCCTATATTTCTTCATTAGGGGGTGGGGGTAAAGTTTAAACTTACCTCCCATTTACATCAGAAACTAAATTTGCCTCCCCCCTAATGCAGAAATATATCCCCTGAATTGGCATATATAGGGGGGGGGGGGGCTCTGAAATTCATTTCTGATAGAAATGATTATTATATTTGTAATCAGCATAAAAAAAATGATCAAATGGTGTATTCACTTTATTCATAACTCAATAATATGACTTGGTAGAACTTTACCCAAAATTTTAATATGTAGGCTAATAGACCTGTCATGTTGGCAAATTTCAGAACCCTCAAGAGGAAGGAGTGGAGGTAGGTACTTCGAAATAGCCTACCTTCCCACGACATAGGCTACTTTAGCCTTTAGACCCATACCTGAAAGTTTCATTTTCCTAACCCAACCCCTTTCCAAGATAGCCAAAAGCGTCAATATATACCAAATCATATTATTGAGTTAGGTCTAAAGTGAATACACTATTCAATGCCTTTTTATGCTGATTACAAATATAATAAGCACTTCTATCAGAAATGAATTTCAGCACCCCCCCCCCTATATATGCCAATTCAGGGTTAGGTATAGCCTATAGGCCTATGGGGGGCGGGGGGGAGGCTGAAATTCATTTCCAATAGAAATGCTTATTATATTCGTAATCATCATAAAAAAAGGCATCGAATGGTGCATTCACTTTATTGAAACTCAATAATATGATTTGGTATATATTGACCGCCAAAAGTTATTCATAAATATTCAGCAATATTTATGGCTAAAATATTAAGGCTTACTTGATAAAAATCAGCTAAAACAGGGGTAAACTGTTTGCAAGGAGGACACCAGTGGGCAGAAAAGTAGTACCCTATAACTTGCTTATTTGCCAATGCTTGCTCTGCGGGTACAAGATTGCCCGACTTTTGCATTAGCATTTTTCCAGCTAGCACATTCATCTTTGGTAAATTTCTTTAGTTTCTTCTATGGGTGTGTTCCAGCTTCGACAAAAAGTTACTAAAAGTTACGGAAAAGTTACTAAAAGTAACTTTTTCCGTTCCAGCTGACGTTATTAAGGGGTTTTTCCGCCGTCCAGTTGTTAGCTAACAATGTTAGCTAACAAAAATTTGTTTGGACGGCGGAAACAGAATTGTTAGCTAACCGAAATTGTTAGCTAACAATTCGCGGAAACATGATATTAGGCGGGAAATTCAAACGAAAATTCTGATCAAGATAGTGTTGCAGTGAGTTTATATCAACTTGATAATACCCAACTGACGCCAAAGCTTTGAAATTCAAATAATAGAAAGTTGCAAAGTGTTCGTAGCTTATATAAAATAAAATTTGACTATTAATGCCAGCAAATGAAACAAAGGCACAAAGCATTTGTTAATTGGCAAACTATATTGAGTTTAGGCGAAAACTAAAACAACCGGTACATAAGCTTTCATAAAAGTAACTGTTTAAAGCTTTTACATAAATTATCCCATGTATGAAGGAAGTGTAACCTTAAATTACCTTAAATCGCACTTGCTAGCGATATGGACGAGTCCAGTGTACGCCAGTTAGTGATGATAGGGCCGCGGGACATCAGCTTCATCCCATTGCGTGAGCCATAGTTTGGTTTCCCATTCCTTATCGAGATTGGCTTTGAAACTGTCAACGGATGGTGAACTCACTGTCGTTTCGCTCAGATCGTTCCAGAGGCTTATGATGCGGTTGGAGAAGAAATGGTTCCTCTTCCTTGCATTAGCACGCTTCCGAAAAAGCTTCGCTGAATGACCCCTGGTTCTTGACAACTGGGCAGGCTGAAAGAGGTCCTTGTCGTCAGACTTGAGCAGTTTGTAGGTCATTATCATACCACCTCTTCGCCGACGGTATGTCAGAGTTGGTAGCTTGAGGCTCTGCAGTCGGTATTCATACTCCATGTCTCTGAGCCCCTTTACGCATTTTGACGCCCGTCTTTGGACAGACTCGAGAGCCATCTGGTCTGTTTTATTAATTGGCGTGGCGACACACATTCCAAATTCTAATCTTGGTCTCACCAGGCTCTTGTAAAGTTTTGTGATTATTGCAGGGGATCTACTTGTCATTGTACGTTTGATGAAACCGAGAGTTTGGTTCGCCTTTGCTACTGCAGCTCGGGTGTGGCAGTTGAAATTAAGGTCTTCGTCTACAACGACCCCCAGATCTCTTTCAGAGGAACTCTCAGAGAGTGGCTGCCTCACACCGGCATTTGCTGACATCGAGTATTGCCATCGTGGGTTATTTCTTCCAAAATGGAGAACCTTGCACTTTTCGACATTAAACTCGAGCCTCCATGTCTTGGCCCATTCGCCAAAGCTGTCAAGATCTGACTGTATTGAGACCTGTTTAAAAATGGTAATTTGATTGCATAAACGAAACTGTCAGTTTTTTGATCATATCAAATTGCTATGACTTTTAAGTTGTCCACATTTCTTTTTACAACTTAATTTACATCTTTTTGACCCAGTAAAACTGAGGAATGAATTTAATTAAAGAAAAATTTATCTTCACTGAAGGTGCAAATCAAAGAAAATTCCAATTTAGGAAAAAAGTATCCATTGCCAATAAATTGGGGGGACTATAATGTTGGGAGAGTTTTTTCTCATATAGAGAGAAAATCAGACCAGTTCATCAAATGACCAAAAATTTATTTTCACTGAAGGTGCAAATCAAAGGAATTTTCAATTAAGGAGAGAAGTATCCATTACCAATGAAATGGGGGGGGAGGCAACTAACGTGTAAAAAAAATTAGGCAGGTGGCATTTTCGTTGTTATTTCTATTTTTTCAGTGGAAGAATGGATTTTTTTTTATATAATTAGATTACCAAAAAAAATGTCTCAAAATCTAGAAGGGGGAGGGAAGAAAATCTTAGATGAGTCGTTGCCCTGTGCCCTAATTGATTCCGTTGCCAGTAAGTCTTAAAAATGTCTAGAAGGAGGAGGTGAAAATTATAGATGGGTGTTCCCCTCCCTCTATTGACACCACTGCCTGTAAGTCTCAATAATTAAATTGATAAGCAAAGAGATTGAATAGAAATAGCCAAACAGTGCGTGGTAACGAACTGTAAGTAAGGAATGACCCGGCTCAATATTAACCGAAACTCTAAAAAACGGAATTTTGATACCAATAAATACATTAAAAGAATTGGATTTTTATTTTGATATCAAATATGTAAAATTTATCAAGTTTAGTTTTACCCATCAAAAGTTGCGAGCCTGAGAAAATTTGCTGTATTTTCGAAGAAAGGAGGAAAACCCCCTAGAAGTCATATAATTTTAATGAAAATCGCATGATCAGATTCAGCATATCAGAGAACCATATTGTAGAAGGTTTCAAGCTCATATGTGCAAAAATGTGGAATTTTGCTTTATTTCTGCCAGAAGAAAGATCACAGGTGCATGTTTATTTGTTTTTTCCAGGGGTGAGCGTATCGACCCAGTAGTCCTAGAATATTGCAAGAGGGCTCATTCGAAAGTAATTTAAAAGATCTAGTACTCTTTTTAAGTGACCAAAAAGAGGAGCGAAATTAGGCCCCCTCCCACGTTGATTTTTTTCCCAAAGTCACCCAATCAAAATTTTGAGATACCCTTTTTGTTCAGCATAGTCGAAAAATCTAATAACTATGTCTTTGAGGATGATTTAATCCCCCACAGTCCCTGGGGGTAGGGTTACAAGTTATACACTTTGCCCATTGTTTACACATAGTATCTGTTATTGCGAAGTATACAGACCTTTCCAGGGGCATTTTATCTAGTGGGGGGTCGGGGGAGGATGCTACATTAGAGGATCTTTCCATGGAGGAAGTTTTCATGAAGGAAGGGAATTTTCCATGAAGGGGGTGCACGGTTTTCCAGCATTGTTTAAAAAACGATCAGAAATTAAGTAAAAAAAAAAATAACTGAAATTAAGAAGCGACATTAACTGTTTTCAAAAGAGCCATTTATTCTAAATAAACGGCCTTTGTGATTTAGGGGTCATTCTTAAAGAATTGGAAAAAAATCTAACTTCAGAGTAAAGAGCGAGGTATTGATAAGGGGGGCGAACCACCTCATATACGCAATAATTTCTGTTCGTTTAAGTTTTAATGTTTCTCCTTACTTTCAGTTGAAAAAAACTTTTTTTTTATTTGTTTAATTTTACATAGCGCATTCACAAAAACTATCACAAGTAGGGAGGAAATTAACCAAATTCATAAAATTTAGAATCGATTTGCATGACTGAATCCTTTGGATCCTTGACTATATTAAACAGCTATGACTTTTAAATTGTCCATATCTGTTTTAACGACATTATTTGCATCTTTTTGACACATAAAGCTAGAACGCTTATATCCTTGACCATAAATTAAACTCAACTAAAAGTACAAAGATTAGCATCAAAGGAATAAAAAATTATTTATTTTCTTATTTAGTAAAATTTTGTTTCGTTTTGTTTTGGCTTTCTCAGCATTAACTTATTTTTAACGGAGCGTTTTAACTAACAGTCGAAGCCTTCAACTTTTTGTGTGAGTTTCAATATCTTTTTGTCAATAATAGGTAAGATTGTAACAGAAATTATTACCCATACGAAGGAAGTTGTCCTCACCTCAATATCGTGCCCTTTACGAAAGTTTGACGTTTTGTTTCAATCATTCAGGAATGACTCCTGAAACACAAGATCGATTAATAGAAGATTTTTTTAAGTTGTAAAAACAACTTTAGCGTAAAGTACGAGGTATTGAAGAGGGGCAATCTATTAAGCGTAATAATTTTTGTTCCTGCAAGTTTTAATGTTGTTCCTTACTTTCAGTAGAAAAATTTGCTTTTATTTATTTAATTTCTGATCGATTTTTTAATAATACCGGGAATTCCAGTTCCTCTTCCATGGAAAATACCTTCCCCGACAGAAAATATCTCTGTAAAGATCTCCTCCCACACCCCCCCCCCCTCACTCTCCGCCGAAAGGTATCCGTATACTTCCCAATAACCAATACTATATGTGAAAAATGGGCAGTTCAAAGCGCGTACCCCTTCCCTGGCCGCCTCGCTCTTTACGCTAAAGTTTGACTTTCTCACAACTCTATTTTTTTTAAACAATCTAAAACTTTAGCATAAAGAGCGAGGCGTTGAGGAGGGGACAGCCCCTTTCATATACGGAATAATTTCTGTTCGTTTTAAGTTTTAACGTCATTCCTTACTTTCAGTTAAAAAAACTTGTTTTTTTTTATTTAATTGTCAAAAAGAGAGAAAACACCCCTTAGAAGTCAACTAATCTAAAGAGAATTACACCATCAAATTCAGCGTATCCGAGAACCCTCTTGTGGAAGTTTCAAAATTCCCATCTACAAAACTGTGGGATTTTGTATTTTTGCCAGAAAAAGAATCAAGAATTCGTGTTTTTTTTTCTTTTCCCCGGGGTGATCGTATCAAAAAAATAGTCATAGAATATCAGGAAAGGACTTATTTGAACGGAAAGTAAAAGTTCTAATGCCTTTTTTAAGTGATCAAAAGGATTGGAGGGCAAATTACCCCCCTTTTTCCCTCGAGTGTCAATTGATTACAATTTTTAAAATTTTGAGATATTCATTTTGTTTGGCATTGTTGAAAAGTCAAGTAACTACGCTTTTGGGGAAAACATTATGCTTTTGGGGAATTTCCATGGGATATATTTTCCAGAGGGAGCTTTCTGCGGGAGCAACTTTCTACTAGGGTATGGAGGGGGGGGGGTTATAGAAACCTTTTCCACTGAGAGGGGATTACCGATAGGATTTTAAAACAATCACAAATTAGTTTTTTTCAAATGAAAGTGTGCTAAGAACAATTTTTCACCCAAGATCCTCCACAAGAAATTTTCTGAGTGGAATTTTTCTCTAGAATGGAATTGCTTGGGATGAATTTTCCTGGAAGGGGGGAGGGCGTTATTTCACGTGAAAAGAACTTTTTCCGGTGAAAACACAGTGCTATTTAAGTAATTTCTCTTACTTACAATTAAAACTTACAAAACTTACTGAAAAGTTATTAAAACTTACAAAACGCTCCTTACAGGCAAAATGGCAGGTACAGCTGACTCAGAGATGAGATGTATTCTAGAAGAGCTTCTTTCTTCCTCTGAAAGTGATGACTCAGATGTAGTCATGGAAGAGTACTCACGGGTGACAGTGTCTGCTTTTTCTAGCTTAAACCGTGAAATTCATGTGAGACAAGAAAATTACATCAAAGACGTGATCGCAAAGTATTCAGATACAGACTTTAAAAAGCACTTTAGAATGAACCCAGATACATTCGAAAAGCTACTAGACTTTATTAATCTGCCTGAATCAGACTATTGTGGTGGTAATGTGCCTATTCAGAAACATGAAATGCTATATATTACTCTGTGGTATATGGCTAACCAAGCTTGTACCCTCAGACAAATAGGAGATAAATTCAATCGCTCAATAAAATGTGTCTGGGCTGTTGTTGGGTGGGTTTGTTCTCATATAGAGAGAAAATCAGACCAGTTCATTAAATGGCCAAGTAAATTAAGTCTAAATACAGTAACTAGAAAATTTGCTGATCGCAGTGGTTTCCCGGGAGTTCTTGGTGCCATTGACGGCTGCCATATAAGTATAGTAGCACCATCTGAACAACAAGCTACATATCTAAATAGAAAAATGTTTCATTCTATTGTGCTTCTTGCCGTACGTCTTCCGAATAGAGAATTTTCATTCATTCATGTGGGGTTTCCTGGTAGTGTACATGATAGTAGAGTACTGAGAAATTCGGGTCTCTACCACCAAGCATCCCAGGCAAATTCAACTCTATTTACTAGTGCTGATTATCACATTATTGGTGATAATGCCTTCCCTGCACTTACATGGTTAATACCAGCATTAAAAGAAACTGAACTTATTGATGAAAAAAGAAAAAGATTTAATAAGAAGCTCTCAAAAACTAGGGTAGTAATTGAAAACGCATTTAGTGATCTACTCAATAGATGGCGAAGATTGAGATTTATACACAGTAAGGTACTTCGAGCAATTAGTATAGTCGTAACTGCATGTTGCTTGCACAACTTTTGTGCATGGCAGAATGACAATGTAATTGAAAATGAAGAAGAGCAAAATTTACAGGATATAGAGGAAGAATATCCTCCTACAAACTCATCTGATGTTTTACATACAAATGATGGTCAAGCAAAACGACTAAGTTATATTGATATGATAGGATAGTTTTATGCATTTATAATGTTATTATTTATTTATTTATTTATTTATTTCCCTCAAAAACGAGGAGTATAAAAGATAATTAAATAACTCTTCAAAAATCCAAATAACACACCATCAAACATAGCAACAATTTACAAGTTGCCCAAAAGAAAACTTAATCAAATGCAACAAATAGTAATAATGAAATCATGCACTTTTTAAACTATAGAAAAAAAAGGAAAAAGATTATGAACATAAAGTATATTTTCAGATTTACGGTAAAAATTATTTATTTTTACCTTGGCTATTTCCAACGGCTCTTTAATTTTAAATTTTGAAACTAATTCAGAATTACTAAAGGAAATTGGAAAACCAAGTAAAAACTTACAATATTTAAAATAACAAACGCGAATTGCTGAAAAATCACAAATTTTAAAATCTCGAAGAAGAAGGGAAGGATAAAGAACATGCGGGAGGGCAACTGCATTAAAAAGAGAACCTAGAATTTCACGACGATAAACACCACGTAGCCGTATTATGGAACCAAACGCCTTTCTAATTTTTTCTTGAATATGTAAAATTAGCATCGACTTAGATTCACGAGCTGAAGCAGAATAAGGTAACCCAAGATAAACAACAGCATCAGAAACCGGAAATGATATATTTCTATCGCAAATTAATTCAGCTCGGTCATTAACATTAACGGGAAAATATTGACATTTTTTAATACTAATAGAAAGGCCACGAACATTAAGCAGACTAGAAAGGGAATTAAAATTCTTAATTAGACTAGCTTTAGAACGGCTCAATAGGATAATATCATCAGCATATGCAAGAAAAGACACATCCCGTCCCCAAGAAATAAGGGTTGTAGATAAAGAACGAAGACACTCCGCCAGACATGCGTTAAAAATATAAGGAGATAAAACCCCACCCTGTCTCACGCCCCGACCCACGGAAATTGGATTAGAAAGAGAATCAGAAGTATGTGCAAAAATTTTTATCCTAAGCCCCGAATACCAAGATCTAAGAACTCTAACCACAGAAAGGGGAATCCCACCAGAAATAAGAGCTGAAAGAGCGGAAGCATGCGAAATATTGTCAAAAGCTCCTTTTATATCAATTAATAGTGTATAAAGTGGGGAGCCAGTAGATCTTGACTCCTTAATTATAGTATCAAACGTTGCATGCGCATGGTCGCAACCCATTCCTTTTTTGAACCCTACTTGATTAAGACCAACATCCAAATAATCAAAAAGATCCTTTATACATAATTCAAAAAGTTTACCAATCATAGAACCCTTCGTTATCGGCCTATACGAATCACAAGAACGGAGATCTCTTTTACCAGATTTTAGAATAGGAGTAACCACCCCAATCCTAAAAGACGGAGGAACAATACCAAACTTGAGAATAAGATTAAAAAAAGTCAAAAGAAGAAGAAGAAAAGAAGTTGGAGCAAATTTCACATGATTTGAAAAAATCCCATCATGGTCTTTAGAGGATTGTGGCTTTAATTTACGGCATGCACCCAACAAAGAATCAAACGAAATAGAAAAATCATGCGAATTAAAAGAACTGTTTAAAATTATATCAACATGCGAAAGTTGTTCAGGATCATCACCAGATTTCGAAAGGTTTGCAAAATGAGTTTCCCACTCAACAAGAGAAGGGCCATTCTTTTTAGAAGGTTCATTAACTCTCTTTGTTGAACGTAGAGCTTTCCAAAGTTTCTTTTTATTCATATCAACTTCAGACGAAGCATCCATAAGCAAAATATTATTATGACGACGAAGCTCCGACTGGAAAATTGCCTTCTTTTTTTTCATGCATAGAAAAGCCGGATGAAGATCACGCGGTTTTCCACTATTTTTCCAATGTCTAAAAGCTAATTTAGATTCATGATTAGCATGTACAAGAAACGGATTTGACGACCAAAAAGGTTTTTCAACATTGGGTTTACACTTTTTAACTCCAAAAGTTTCTTTAGCACCATATTTTAAGCAATGTAATAACTGAAGATATATGCAATTAAGCTCAAGCTCTATGTTATCATTATGACACTTCAGAATATCAGGTACAACTACTTTTCGAGCTAAAGAATCAACTTTATCTTGGTAAGCCGGAATCAGTTTTTCATCCCAGATAATTCTCTCAAAATATTTAGGGCGAATTGGAATAAAATTAGAAGCAGAAACAGAATCATGAATTACAGAAAACGATGTCAAAAACTGAATAGGTAAATGATCACTTATCGGGAAATCCGGGATAACTTTTACTATAATAGATGGGGAAAAATTAAAAAGTACATGGTCAATATTACTCGTACTCCCACTCCAATGAGAATAAGTAAAATCAAGTGTCTTACGGCAGATATTAAAATTTGGTAAAGACGAAAATAAAATTGTGCTACGTTCATTTACACTCTCAAGATCACAGTTAAAATCACCAAAAATAAAAATACGTAAACTCGAATCTAATAGGGCAATAAAGCTACTAAGTCTATGGCAAGCTGACGTAAAGGCTTCAAAAGACGAATCAACATGATAGTCAGTAGGCAAATAGCAATTGACCAAAACACAATCAAAAAGTTTGCAGGCAAGAAAAGACTCATCAGCACAAGATAAAATAGCACTAAATTCTTTAGGAACAAATGTAGCAATGCCACCCGCAGGGCGGCCTCCGGTAGGCCTCGCAGGAACGGTAAATATATCATGTAGACTTGAAAGGGAACTTAACATATTCAAAGAATGGTCCAACAAATGATGCTCTTGCAAACATAGTATTGAACTATTTTCAGAAACAAATTCATTCAGCACTACAAATTTGCCAATGACTCCATTCGAATTAAAGGACGTAATCGTAGAACCAATATTCATTTAAAAAGCTTTTTCATAGCAGGGCAACTGAAACTGTAAGACGGGTGGTTAGTTGAGTTGCAATTTGCACAACAAATGGGGTTAGTACATGGAGTATTCTTCGTTGATCTATGATTTCCACTGCAACGAGCACACTTCAGAGTAGAAGAATCACAGTTTTTTTCGGTGTGAGAGGGACTTTGACATGCGAAACATCGTTTTGGAAGCACCTTGTCTTTCTCAACTCTGTAGAGCTCGTAACCGAACTTAATCCCATGGACGATATAATATTTTAAAAATGCTTCGGACTCAAACGACACCTTTATTGTTCTCGACATTCCAAGGCGCCTGAACTCCAGAATCCCAGGCAAAGTGGCTGCTAGAGCTTCAATGTCGAACTCGATATCCACACCACGGATTATTCCGAAAAACTTAGGCTTTCTAGTATTGATAAGACAATCAGGGAAGGAATCCTTTAGATCACAAGAAAACTTTTTCCCAGATTCAGCCGCCACAGTGATAAAAATCAAATCATTGGTCTTTTTTATTTGCTTGATACAGCCCGAGCCGAATTTGTCCAATTCATTTTTCCTGGAAACAGGGTCACGTAACGAGGCTGGCGGATTAGCGATAGTAATAGTCTCTACTGAATCAGAGCTGATGGGGAGAGGAGGCCAATCAGGTGAATTTAAAGGGGAGGGGGAGGGGGAGCCCAAGTTGGCTGAACACTTCGACAGCGAGGACTGTAAGTCTTGTTCAATTCTTTCAAGAGAAGTAATGGATTTCTCCAGCTTTCTGCCATAATCACTAACAAGTCGATCCAAACGTACATTGGAATCAGATTTTAATAAAGGGCAGTCTCTGAATGAGCGAGGCACTAATACAGGCCATTTGAAACCTTTCTGGTCAAGATCCGAGACCATCTTCATAATATCTTTTGCTGTAGCAAGTTCCGCAGCGTTGCCACGTCTCATTACTCTCTTTATAGGAATTCCAGAAAATTTCCAAAGCAGATTTTTCGCATTCACCAAAGCCTCAAGGCTGTAAAAGTTCGCCACAGTTTCAATAAGCTCCGTTTCTGGAATACCATTCGCAAATGCATCGCAAATAAAAAACAGGGCAGAGTTCACAATTACATGAGAAATCCCATCTGCAATTACGAAGGTTTTTGAAAAATCACAGAATGAATCAGAAGAATCATCGCAGGCAAAATTATTCCGCTTTACCTGTTCATTTGGGCAATGATTATCAGTCGAATCGTTAATCACAGGTGCTTCCTGGCTAACAGCCAAGAGAGGGTCTTGAGACGCAGGGGTTACGGCATTCAGTGGCGTCAGCATATTTATTGAAGAATTTGGGTGCTCACTCTCTATTGGGTCACTAGAAAATTCGGTAGCGGCTTTGCAAATAGAACAGATCCAGTTAGGAGTATTCTTTCTATCGGAAACGGTGATCCCTGAACAAGAGGGATGAAACAAATTGGAACACTTAGTGCATTGCAACAGCGTGCCTTTCCCCAAAGAACGTTCACAGTTAGGGCACACTTTTGGAGACATCATTGGCTTGAAGAAAAAAAAAAAAAAAAAAAAAAAAAAAAAAAAAAAAAAAAAAAAAAAAAAAAAAAAAAATGTTTTGAAAAAAACATGTTTGAAAAAAAAAAAAACAATTATTTGATCAATAAAAGTTGTAAAACCTCAAAAGTAACAAAAATCTCAACAATCTTAATTGAAATTGGAAGGCAAAGGCTTGCATTGCTGACTATATGATGGACTCTTTAGTTCACCTGGTAAATTGCAAGTGCACAAGATTTTACTTAAGCCAAATATGAAAAATATTGTACAAATCATGATATTTGAGGAAGAATTGGTCAAAAGTGCTGCATGCCCAAGCCTGCTTTCCCAAAAATTCAAACCTAAAAGAAGTGCAATCTTATTGTTTTAGGAATACTTGAAACTGAACAAAATTAAGGTGCATTGTCATAAAATAAATATACTAAGAAATACTATAAAACAAGTTTCAGATATAAACACAAGCAAATATCAAAACTATAAAAAAATAAAAAACCAAAAGAAAAATAAATAGTTAAACGATTTAGAAGGCAAAATAGAAACTTTATTCATCTTCACTACTCTCTCTCTTTCTTGTTTTTCCTCTTTTTGTTTTAATGAGTTCATCTATTTTTTTCATTTTTTCCTCATGTCTCCTCTGTCTTCCCTGCTCTTTTTTAATCTGTGCATTTTCAAAAGACTGCCTGAATAGTCTCATCTCTTTTAAAAATTCATCAATTTAGTGATTTTGTTTTCTTTTTTTTGAACTGCTAGATGCTTCATTTACTGTAACATTGCTTTCACTTATGATACTGGTGTTCAAATTTTGCAGTATTCCAGGTTGAGCTTCATTTCCTGTAACATCATTTTCACTCATACTGGTGTTCAAATTTTGCAATGTTTAAGGTTGATTATCACTCCCAGTACTAGAAGTTCCAGGTTGAACATTAGGACTCACAATAGAATCATATATTTTGGGGGGATTGATATTGTGTTTGTCCCCCCATAATTTATCCATCTCTTCAAAAAACCTTGGAGGCTTTTTATATTCTGATCCTGTGTTTTTGCAGGAATCAATATACTGTTTATAGGTGTGCTCCAGGGGCCGAGCTTGTGCCCATACTTTGTTTATCCCCACCTCCCCTTCCATAACTTCAAATCCCTTCAGTCTCAGATTGTTTGCCACTTCTGCCAACACCATTTTTTTTTTATTAATTTATTTTGTAATTTTGCCTTAATGGCATCAGTTGCCAATATTTCAAATAAGGCAAGTTTTGCTTGATTGTCTCTTGCTTGCTGATCAGGGTCCTTTGAGTTGCACCACAGTCTAAGGGTGCTGGTACCTCCTGGACTTTCTTCAGAACCATAATCAAAAATACTGAGAAACTGCTCTTCACTGATACCATAGGCTGAGTAGTTTGACTGGCTCACAATAAATTTGTCTCCAGACATGTCAGCATCTGAAATAGAATAAATCCTCATTAAACTAAATGAGGAAGCTTAGTATGGTGCCTATGCTGAACCAGTGGCTACAATAATCATGATGACAATCATCATAGCCAAGATTTCACAGAATACTATGGAAAAAATTTTCAGAGGGATAGTCATAGCAAGAACTTGAAATTACAATGTATGAAACATAAGCTATTTTAGAACAGGCATGCAGTAAAAAAAGAAAAAAAAACACTTGAGCAAAAAAGTGTAGCTCTGACCTTGGATCAAGACAATAGTAACATGTACTAAATTAATTTTTTTTTAATTAATTTGACAGGTTAAACTGAACTTGATACAAAAGTAAAGGAAAAATAAACCATACAAAAACCAAATCCAATCTATAATTTTAAAATTTATTCAACTGTAAACTTTTCTGTGAATATACGATCCTTTTTAAGCAACAGAGATTTAGCCTGCATGACAGCATGAGGGAGTAGGTAGACTATTATGAAGTGACTTTTTGATAGAACAAAATATTAATTTACAAAAACCCTCAAATTCAACAACATTTTTTTTGGCAGATGCATCTGATTTACGGTGTTTCTTTAAGTACCAGTTGGTACTATTTGTTAAGGGGAATTAACAAATAGTTTGACTGTTCTACACACAGGTCAATTTAGCTCTCAAGTATAGAGGCCAAATAGATATGCCCCCTTTCCAGTATTTGACTGCAACAAAAAAACACACAAATTATATAACTTGAAATTAAAAATTGAAAAAAGATCAAGTTTACAACTACATGCAAATGTAAAAAACATTAGATTACAATCAAAAAGACAACAATACAATTCTTTTCCAGTTGATTTCTATAACACACCATTCAACTCCTTCTGAAGACTAGTTAAAAATCTTAGGTTATCTACTATTAATGTATACATGTATTCTACATAAAAACGAGATTAAAATAGTCTTTTTTATTTCCTTTTATATATAAAAAATGATTTTCTAAATATAAAAACTAGAATCATAGCCCACCCATAATGTATTTAGTAGGCCCTAGATAAAATATAGGCTACTAGTTCAATTTATCTAGCACTTTCCCTTTAGAAGCTTTACAACTACAGTGATACCATATTTCCTGACAAGTTATTTGTTCAGCCTAGAATAGCAACAGATATATAGCTAAGTCCATGTTCCTGTCAAAGAGTTGTGGCTTACACTTGTTGCAATAATGACCATAAGGCATGTTTCTTTTAAGACAACTCTAATGCTACACTGATACCATATGTCCTGCCAAGTTATCTGTATAACTTAGAATAGCAAGGGATACATAGTCCTTTGGTCTCACTAAAGAGTTGTGGCTCACACTTGTTGTTATAATGACCCCAAGGCATGATTCCTATGGAAGAGCTGTAAATCTACACTGTTATTATACTTCCAGCCAAGTTATTTGTATAGCCTAGAATACCAAGGGATAAATAGTTTATGGTCCCATGAAAGAGTTGTGGCTCACAATTGTTGAAATAATGACTTTTTTTCTTTAAAAGTTCTGTAACTATACTGTTACCATATTTCCTGTCAAGTTATTTGTTTAGCATAGAATAGCAACAGATATAAAGGCCAAGTTCCCACTAAATAGTTGTGGCTATCAATTGTTGCAACAATGACCCTAAGGCATGTTTCTTTTAGGAGAGCTGTAACTCTACACTGTTACCATATTTACAACCAAATAATTTGTATAGCCTAGAATAGCAAGGGATAAAAAGTCCATGGTCCCACTAAAGAGCTGTGGCTCACACTTGTTGCAACAATAACTTTAAGGCTAGCCTATATCAAGAAAATTATTGAATTTAAAACAAAACAACTAAAACTCTCTTATGACTTCTCATTAACTCTAAGGTCAAATAGGAAGATACCATTTGTTATGCTCCTTCTGAGCATATTAATTGATTTTATTGTAAATTCTGTTTTAAACCTTTTTTGGAACCCTCAAAATGATAATTGATTTATGTGATTTTTGGTTTAAAAAGAATTAAAACATTGGCTTCAAACTTACTTTTCAGTATAATTCCATTTTGTTAAAGTTATACAATTGGCAAACAATGATTTCTTCATTTTTCCATGTGCCATGTTTCTTCTGACAGCTTTGATATTTTTTGACATATAGGTGAAACAGCATTTTTTAAGTGGCCTAACAGAATAAGAAAAAACATGGCAGATTTGTTTTGATTTTTTTTTTATCAACTTAATCTTGACAAATCAATGTTTTTGAATTATACTACTTTTACAAAATGGATTTGTAATGAAACAGTAAGTTTGAAAAAAATATTATAAACCATTTTTATTTCCAAGAAACATAGAATGAAATTATTTTGTTCAAGGGTCCTAAAAGAGCTTAAAATTGAATTTTGCAAGAAAGTCAGTTATTGTATTCAGAAAGAGTATAAAAATGTATCCTACTGTGTCAGAGACAACCTTGCAAATGAAAACAGATGCCAATAAGCATCACAAGCAATGTATTTTGCAGCAGGACTTAGCATTGGAAAAAAAAACACTGCACTTGAATTGCTTCAAAAGCTCATTGAAAAATTTTAATTAGTTATTTTAGTTTTTTCTTAATGAATATAAAGAATAAATGAACTTAAATAGATTAACCTTTTTAATCTTTTCTGAACAGGGAATAGTAAACAATCACAGCATAGGAATTTTATTTGAGTTTATTTTTTATTACATACCCAGGACAGCAAAAATAAAATCTTACTGTTACTGCTAAATTAAAAAAGGACAGCAAAAACAAAATTGTAATGTTACTGTTAAAGTAACAAGGAAAGTGAGAACAAAATCTCACTGTTACTGTACTATTACTGAAATGTACTGCTACTATTAAAGTACCAAGGAAAGCAAAATCAAAATCTTACTGTTAATGATAGTGTGCTGTTACTGTTAAAGTAACAAGGACAGTGAGAACAAAATCTTACTGCTACTGTTAGAGTACTATTTAAGTTACAAGGACAATGAAAACAAAATCTCACTGTTGCTGTACTGTTACTATCAAAGTACTAAGGACAGCAAAAACAAACCCATATCTAGTTCCCAGAGTGAGAAACCCATTGTTTATACAGTATCTCATATAAGTACCAGGTAATGCCTATCTGATCTTTGCACTACAGTTCTTGCTTGGGTTTTCTGGATTCTAAACAAGTATCAGTTATCTTAATATTCCACTTAATGGTCAGTATAATTGTTTTCAAAATTTCTTCTGTTTTAAGGCATTTTAGTGAAATTCTAAGCCAACCATGGACATATTGCTGTCACAAATGGTTTTGCTCAGATGGGCTGGTGGAAAACATATAAATTTTCTTTTTTATTATTTCAAGACTAGAATATCACAAAGCTAAACATTCACAGTGTTTGATTGTATCTTAAGTATATACAATCCCTGATGGAGTTTTGTTGATTCCTGTCTTAAAATTAATTTATCTAAATAAAATATATTGTTTATGGGACAGTAGTGAAAATGGCAGCAACTGTGATTTGATTTGTTATTTTTTCAATGTTTCCTTTTTTCAAATAATTGTTGTTCTCTGGTCACATTGGTGGTCCTGGCAAAGTGGTTGACACTGGGTTAGGAATCCTTTGTCCAAGGGGCACATGTTTAATTCCTGACACTGCTAGTTTATTTGGTTTTGGATAGGAATCAGTGATGTGACTCTGTAAGCTCAGCCAGAGTTAGCCCAGATTTAAATGGGTACACAGAGAAATCTGGAGAATATAAGCAAAAAGGGCATGCTAAAGCATGGGATGTCTGTCTTCTTGCTTCCTGTTTCACTTCCTGGCTAAAGGAGCACAAAATGCAGATCAGTACTGCCAGTTTGGACCTTGAAAGTCTAGTGCCACTATACTAACATATTGGACTTCAGTTTGCACACATCATTGTATCTTCAGTGATTTTTAAAAGCATTTATACAATTAGCCAACCAGGTCTCAAAGCATGATTAGTATTAAGTAATTTTTCATACCATTCTGACTGTATTTAAAACAAATGTATTTTGCTGTGTTTAGATAAGAGATTTTAAAGCTATGAAGTATTGAGAAGCACTTTCTCCTGTTTTGCCAACTTTTTTGGCAAGAAAAATTTTTAATCACCTTAAAATATTTTTTGGACTCTTTACCAGTGGTTGTCCTTTCTAATGCACTGATATGATAGAAATATATTGTGATCACTAAAAATTCTGAAAATCTTACCTATTTTACCAGCTCAAGATTGTTCCAAAAGATGTTAGAAAATATTGTAGGCCTACTGACTTAGCTACAAAAACCTTCTTTTAAATCCAATAAATGAAAGCAGATTTGAAGAAATACAAGTAAGATGGTCCTTCCTATTGCCTGAATTGTCGATATATGGGCATGAATGTGGGTCATGAAAGATGGTGAATGTAATGAGGGATGAATGTTTTGCAAGATTTTTAAAATTTAGGACAATTGCTCAGGTTGGCAACTGAGCACAGAAGTAAAATTTTGTGATTTGTTTTTCTTAGTTTCTGTTATGCTTAAGTTATGCAGAGTATTTTAAAGTTAATTTTTGTTTTCTTTTTTCTGAATTACCATGACCCCAGGGCTTTAATGCAATAAGACCTACCTATGTACATTCATTTTCCTAGGCAGCACGCCAGCGCTGCCTAAGTAAAGAATGATGTGGGTACATTATGTTTTTTTGTTTTTTTTTTTGGTTCTCCATACCTGGGCACTTTGTATCAAAGGAGTTGTTGTAGAAACTTCAAAAAGGGTTCATTCGATTGGAATTGGAGTGGCTAGTACCCTTTGTAATAGTCAAAAGTGACTGGAGGGCAACTAGCCCCCCTCCCTACACCCATCAGTCCCCCAAACACATCCAATCAAAATTTTGAGATATCCATTTTTTTCAGTGTAGTTGATTTCCAGATAGAAAATATGTTTTGAGGAGGACACTCCCCCACAGCCCTCCAGGCAAGGGTTTTAAGTGATACCCTGGGGGCATATAAGGTTTTTAAAAAGGCGTTGTTGTAGAAATTTTAACAAAAGCTCATTCAATTGGAAATTCAAAGGGCTAGTGCCTTTTTAATAGTCAAAAGTGAACACATCCAATCGTTCACATCATTCACATCATCAAACACATCATTCCCCCAAACACATCCAATAAAAATTTTGAGATAGCCATTTTGTTCAGCATAGTTGATTTCCAGATAGAAAACATTTTGAGGAGGACACTCCCCCAGTGTTTTATTGAAATCTTTGTCATAGAAACTTGAAAAGGGCTCATTTTAATTGAAATTCAAAGGGCTAGTACACTTTTAAATAGTCGAAAGTAATTTGAGGGCTACTAACCCTCCTAACCTAACATAAACCAGAGATAATACATGCACAGAGGGGACACACAAACAGAGACAACACCCACAAAGATGACAAACACACATACAGACAACAAACACACAGAGACAACAACACAGACAAAACACACAGAGACAACACACACACAGAGATGATCACACACACAGAGACAACAAAAACGCAAAGACAACACACACAGAGAGATGACAAACACACAGATAGATAATACACATAGAGATAAGTCTTTTACTGAAATCTTGGTCATAGAAACTTGAAAAGGGCTCATTTGATTTGAAATTCAAAGGGCTAGTACCCTTTTTGATAGTCAAAAGTGATTTGAGGGCAACTACCCTTCCCCTTTCACAGCCACCTTTTCCCCAAACACATCCAATCAAAATTTTTAGATAACCATTTTATTCAATGTAGTTGAAAAATTTGGAAATTAGGTCTTTAAGGATGACAAACCCTCCCTCCACAGCCCTCAGGGTAAAGGACGTAAGTTATGTCCTGGGGACATATAAAGTTTTTATTGAAAGTGTTGTCATAGAAACTTCAAAAGGGCTCATTCAATTGGAAATTGAAAGGGCTAGTGCCTTTTTTAATAGTTGAAAGTGATTGGATAGTGACTAACAACCCTCTCATGCCCACCATTTTTCCAAACACATCCAATCAAAATTTTGAGATATCCATGTGGTTCAACCTAGTTGAAAGTTCTGGAAATTAGGTCTTTTAGGATGATAATTTCCTCAGAACCCTCAGTGCAAGGGTTGTCAGTTATGCCATGGGACATTAAAGTATCAAAGTTGTTATAGAAATTTCAAAAAGGGCTCATTTGATTGGAAATCGAAATTCCCCTTTTTAATAGTCAAAATTGAGTGGAGATTAATTAACCCCCCTCTTACGCGCACCATTTCCCCAAAAACATTCTATCATAGTTTAGAGATAGCCATTTTGTTCAACATAGTTGAAAGTTCTGGAAATTATGTATATAAGGATGACAAACCCCCAAGAGCAAAGGTTGTAGTTTATGCCCTGGGGGCAAATAAGATTTTATAGATTCAGTTGTCATAAAACTTCAAAAGGGGCTTTTAACAGTCAAAAGTGATTGGAAGGCTTGACATTTTTATATTATAGATCAATGTGGGTATAATGTATTTTTTTGTGTTGTTTAGAACAGGGCACTTCGTATTGAAGGAGTTGTCATGGGAACTTCGAAAAGGGCTCATTGATGCTGCTGCTTTTAAATAGTTGAAAGTGATTGGAAGGCAACTAGTCCCCCTTCCACTCCCACCCTCCCCTTTGGCCATTATGTTTAAAAACTAAATGTTGCCTTAAGATTAAATCAAAATGCACTGTGATAATTGCTAATTCCCAATAAGTCATCTCAACAGTATCCCAAGAACAACTGAGGGTATTATGTTCAAACTTATGGGGCTACTTCTGGTCTTAAAATTTAACCAAATCAAAATAGCATAAGTGTATCCAAGCTATCAAAGAAAGTAAACAGATTTTTTTGCAAATGGTATCAAGTTTTCCATTTCAGGTTAACTTGAGGAGGTATGAAACTAAATTAAACAGTACTATTTGTGTCCAGTTTTATAGATTACTCAGGTCCTCAGTTTTATAGATTACAAGCAAGCGTTCGATTCTGTTGATAGAAGAGCTTTAGTAAAGGTTTTATCCTTGTATGGTATACCAGACAAATACATTAAAGTGATTTGTGCTATGTACAAGCAATAACACTGCTGCGGTTAAGGTAGGAAATGAGGTTAGCAGCTGGTTTTGTATTAAATCAGGAGTTAAGCAGGGCTGTGTTCTATCTTCCTTTGTATGGATTATTTTGATGGACTTGGTTTTAAGGAGCACAGGAAAGGCAATGGGAGACCATGGAATCAAATAGCAAGGAAAAAGTCTCATGGACTTGGATTATGCTGATGATTTAAGCATCCTAGATGAAAGTGTGAGCAAAATGAATGAAGTTTTAGAGGTTTTACGAGTTCATGGTGCTAGAATTGGTTTGAAAATTAATGTTAGGATGACTAAATCGCTAAGGCTAGGAATAAGAGAAGATGGAAAGGTGACGTTGGGTAATGAAAAGATTGATCAGGTGGGCAGCTTCACTTACCTTGGTAGTATTATTAGTAAAGATGGTGGGAGCAGTGAAGATGTTAAAAATAGAATAGCCAAGGCTCAGGGTGTTTTTTTCACAGTTAAAAAAAGTCTGGAAGAATAGGAAGATAAGTCTGCAAACCAAGATTAGAATATTAAAAGCTACAGTGATGACAGTGGTCAAGTATGGCTCTGAAGCATGAATGCTCCGAAAAGCGGATGAAGATTTGCTAGATGTTTTCCAGAGAAATTGCTTAAGGATTGTTCTGGGTACCCGGCTGACTGGCCATATTTCAAACAGTAGGCTATATGAATAATGTGGTTCAATACCGCTCTCTAGGGCTATAATGAAAGAAAGGTTGAGGTGGTTAGGGCACATTGTGCAGATGAAGGATGACAGATTACCAAAGATTGTTCTTTTTGGCCAACCATCTAGGGCTAAACGGAAAGCAGGTCGTCCCTGTCTGGGGTGGGAGGACGTCATAAAGAAAGATTTACAGGAAATGGGAAGTTCGTGGGCGGGTGTAAGGAGGGAGGCTTTGAATAGATTGGGGTGGAGGAGGATCGTGCGTAGCTGTGCTGGCCTCAGGCGGCTTGGTGCTGTGGTGAGTTGTTAGTAGTAGTAATAGTATTTGTGTCCAGATTTTTAAAAGGGTGTATGTTGTTAAAACTTGCTGAAAATTTTTCTCCAGCACACAAATAGAAGGCCAAACTATAAAGTTTTAAAAGACGAAAAGATTTAAAGTATTATTTTCTTTTTCATTGAAAAGACTGTCAATATAAAACGAACAGAAATTAATTTAAAAAACTTTTTCTACAAAATAAGTTTTTCAAAGAAAAGTAAAGAACTCCATTAAACAAAAAAAGAGCAAAAATAAAATCAAATAATCTACCAAGCGTGAAACTACCACAAATCAGTATTGATAAATAAATGAAACCCAAAATGAACAGAAATTACAATAAATAACCCAGTCAAACTCAAAACGAGCAGAAATTAAGTTGAGGTGCAAAACCCCTATGCCTTCCCAAGGCCAGAACAAAATTTGCACTTTACTGAAAAGTGTTTTTACTTTTATAACTTTAATAAATCAAATAATATTAACATTTTGATTACTAAATATCAGTATATGTATATTAAACTGACAATGTACATTCATTTGTATTTTTTCAGTAAGTGCAAATTTTGTTCTGGCCTTGGGAAGACATAGGGGTTTTGCACCCAACCTATGTTATTCTCTGCTCTTTTTGAGTTTAACTGGGTTATCTATTGTAATTTCTGTTTGTTTTGGGTTTCATTTATTTATTGATGCTGATTTGTGGTTATATGATGCTGATAGTTTCATGCTTGGTAGATTATTTGATTTTATTTTTTCTCTTTTTTTGTTTAATGGAATTCTTTACTTTTCTTTGAAAAAACTTACTTTGTAGAAAGTTTTTCTTTAATTGATCTTTAGAAAAACAGGAGTTCTATGTTTCCTTGCTTCAGTAAATTTAAATGTTATTTTGAGACCAGGGATTCCAAAGTAGGTCAAAAACTTGCAAATGGACCTCTAGTATGAATAAGTAATTTGTAAGAAATGTATATCAATTTAAAGATTAAAAAAAAACTTGTAGAAAACTAACAAGACAAATGAATAAATAAAAGTACACTTTTACATCCATTTAATGAAGTGTCACAAATATAGGTCACCCTTTAGATTGAAATGTACAAAGCTACAGTTATGTATCCGTTTTCTTTCAACAGACTGAAGGAGCAAACCTCCAAGCTTTGACAAATTCAATCTCACCTTTGGGCTCTTTGCTTTTCAAATGGGACTTTTGTTTGATTTTTTCCGTCCAACTAAAAATAGTAGGGACAGCATCAGGTACAAGTGTAAACTTCTGATAAAGAGAATTCAGGTCAGATTGTTGACCATTGAGTTTATTCCAGATAGGAAATATTATTGCTTTATTCTAAGAAGTAGGGTTGTTGATTTGTTGATAATTTACAATGTTTGTATTTTAGATAGTGGGGTTATTTGGGTTCAAGTGACCTTGGGAAGGATTATACGTATGAATTTCTGAAGCGCTTAGGTAGTCCATCTTTTGCCTTTGTTATAGCAAGTTGTTCTTGTGCAAGTGCTAAAATATCCTGTTTCCAACTACATTTGTTAGTGTGGTTTGTTTATACTATGTAAGTGTTTACTTATGCAAGTATTTTATAGTGTTTATATTATGTAATTGTTTACTAGTTTATGCTGAAGAATGTTAGTAGGTGAGAAGTGAATAATATGGGAAGGGTATTGAATTTTTGAATTCAATTAAAATTTGAAGGTTTAATGCAAAGGGGATTAGCCAAATCTGGGAAATATAATTTCAAAAAGAGGGGGGAGAAATCTGTAAACTTCTGATAAAGAGAATTTGGGTTGGATTGTTGACCATTGAGTTCATTCTAGATAGGAAATACTATTGCTTTATTCTAAGAAGTGGGGTTGTTGATTTGTTGATAATTTACAATGTTTGTATTTTAGATAGTGGGGTTATTTGGGTTCAAGTGACCTTGGGAAGGATTATACGTATGAATTTCTGAAGCGCTTAGGTAGTCCATCTTTCGCCTTTGTCATAGCAAGTTGTTCTTGTGCTACCATATTTTTTCTGTGTGAATTCTCACATTATTCAATAAATACCTTATACCAACGTTTACTGACTATCTTCAAATTTATGTAAACCATTACATCTGCTAATTATAAAAGGGCATATAGAAAGAACTCTAAACACAGAGGTTTACACAAGTGACCTTCCACTGAGCCTAAATACCCTGGGGAAAATCATGCAGCTCTCTACTATAATTTACACCTAACCATTTATTAACTGAGAGGGAGGCAAAGGGGTGATTATATATAAAATAAAATGTGATCATACTGGTGCTATTATCTACATTTAATTTACTGAAAAGTCAGTAGCTACTCATATCCAGGGGATGGTAACCCTTTGTTGATTGAGAGGGAGGTAGGGAGGAGTGATCATATATAAATAAAACATAATTATAGAGTAAAATTCTACTTTAGCTACTTTTGGCTATCTTGGAAAGGGGTTAGATTAGAAAATTGAAACTCTCAGGGAGGGTCTACAGGCTAAAGTATGTCCCAGGAAAACAAATATATTTCAGCTTCACAAATTTGGTCAATCTCAATTAATAAGGTTTTAAAGATATGCAAATACATTTCCTAAATTTTGGAGAAAGCATTGATAATGCTTAAAATTCTACTCAAATAACAGCAACTGCATTTTTCAGAACTAAAGCCGGAGAGAAATAAACTGAAAATTTCAATAGCCTAAGTACAGACCTGTCATGTAGGAAAATTTCAGAACCCTCTAGAGGGAGGAGTGGAGCTAGGTACTTCAAAAAAACCTTTGCAGGACATACTTTAGCCGATAGACCAATCCCTGAAAGTTTCATTTTCCTAACCTAACCCCTTTCCAGCATAGCCAAAAGTAGCCAAGCTAAAGTAGGATTTTACCAAATCTTTATGTCTTGAAGGAATATAATAATAATCTGTGTTTAAAAGTCTTCTAAAACCATATACAAAAATACAACTACTAAAGAAAAATTACACTCCATTTGACATCCTTCCCTTCAATAGCCTACAAAATTTCCTAATACCACAATATAAAGGGGATACCTAGACCTCATTATCCCACAAAGCAGCCTATCAAGTTTAGCAGTAGAATTCTACTTTAGCTACTGTTAGCTATCTTGGAAAGGGGTTAGGTTAGGGAAATGAAACTTTCAGGGATGTGTCTACAGGGTAAAGTATGTTCTGGGAAGGTATTTGGAAGTACCTACATCTACTCCTCCCTGTAGAGGGTCCTGACCTTTAAAAATCTGTCTGCTACAAAAGTGAAACTTCGCAAAATAGATTTTCTGCTTAAATGAAGCACAACAAAATTGGTTTCAGCTTCAACGCTTAGCTCAATCCCAATTTTTAAGGTTTTAAATAATTGCAAATAAATTTCCTAAATTAAAAAAAAATCATTGGTAGCCTATGGCCTAAAGTTTTACTTGAATAACAAAAATTGCATTTTCAGAACTAAAGCCATGTAAAAGAAACCAATAACTTAAAATTAAGGTAAAATATTGTTTTGTTAAAATTTCAATAGGTAGCCTATAGACCTGTCATGTAGACAAATTTCAGGGCCCTCTGGAGGGAGAAGGAGTGGAGGTAGGGGTAAAATTCTACTTTAGTTACTTTTGGCTATCTTGGAAAGGGGTTGGGATAGGAAAATGAAACTTTCAGGGATGGATGTACATGCTAAGGTTTGTCCCGGGAAGGTACTTTGAAGTACCTACCTCCACTCATCCCCCCCCCTCTATATAATGGTAAATTACTGCACATTACTAGTTGTTTTTAACTCATATTTCATCCTATATTACTATCATAAATATAAATCACTGCTTACCTTACACAACTTCTGCTTTTAACCTTGTTCATTAAAATATATTCCAAAATCCTATTTAAATCCTAAGCCATTTAATTTTCAACCCATGCCAACTTTCTTTATGGTATATGAAACCAGGTTTGTTGTGATGTCACACTTGTCTTATCAGAAACCCTTACCCTTAAGGGTAGCAGGCACATGCCAAACAACTCTGTTGATAAGACCATTTAAACTTTATTAATTAGGGAAAGGATTTGACAAGAGAGACCAGTAAAAATAACCCAATCCTTTTTAAAGGACAAATTATGTCATGGGAAGATGTTTTTGAAATTCCCCTTCCATCCAAACCTAAAATTCTACTTTAGAAGCTTTTAAAATATTTCTAAAGTACTAAAAGATAGAGTGCTAAAAACATCAGAATCGACTTCAGAGGACACGTTATATCACGGGAAGAGGTTTTTGAAATCACCCTTCCCCCCAAACTCAAAATTTTCCAAATTTCTACTTTAGAAGCTTTTTTAAATATTTCTATAGCACTAATAGATAGAGTGTTAAAAACATCAGAATCGACTTCAGAGGACACGTTATATCACGGGAAGAGGTTTTTGAAATCACCCTTCCCCCCAAACTCAAAATTTTCCAAATTTCTACTTTAGAAGCTTTTTTAAATATTTCTATAGCACTAAAAGATAGAGTGCTAAAAACATCAGAATCGACTTCAGAGGACACATTATATCACGGGAAGAGGCTTTTAAAATCCCCCTTCCCCCCAAACTCAAAATTTTCTAAAATTCTACTTTAGAAGCTTTTTAAATATTTCCAAAGCACTAATAGATAGAGCGCTACAAATATCGGAATCGACTTCAGGGGACAAATTATGTTATGGGAAGATGTTTTTGAAATCCCCCTTCCCCCAAACTCAAAATTTTCCAAAATTTTACTTTCGAAGTTTTTTAAATATTTCTAAAGCGCTAAGACATAGAGCGCTACAAACATCAGAATTAACTGTAAAGGATAAATTATGTTATGGGAAGATGTTTTTGAAATCCCCCTTCCCCCCAAACTCAAAATTTTCTAAAATTCTACTTTAGGAGCTTTTTAAATATTTCTAAAGCACTAAGACATAGAGTGCTAAAAACATCAGAATCGACTTCAGAGGACACGTTATATCACGGGAAGAGGTTTTTAAAATCCCCCTTCCCCCCAAACTCAAAATTTTCTAAAATTCTACTTTAGAAGCTTTTAAAATATTTCTAAAGCACTAATAGATAGAGTGCAAAAACAACAGAATCGACTTCAGAGGACAAATATTGTTACGGGACGATGTTTTCGAAATCCCCCTTCCCCCCAAACTCAAAATTTTCCAAAATTCTACTTTAGAAGCTTTTTAAATATTTCCAAAAGGCTTTTAAAATCCCCCTTCCCCCCAAACTCAAAATTTTCTAAAATTCTACTTTAGAAGCTTTTTAAATATTTCCAAAGCACTAATAGATAGAGGGCTACAAATATCGGAATCGACTTCAGGGGACAAATTATGTTATGGGAAGATGTTTTTGAAATCCCCCTTCCCCCAAACTCAAAATTTTCCAAAATTTTACTTTCGAAGTTTTTTTAAATATTTCTAAAGCGCTAAGACATAGAGCGCTACAAACATCAGAATTAAATGTAGAGGATAAATTATGTTATGGGAAGATGTTCTTGAAATCCCCCTTCCCCCCAAACTCAAAATTTTCTAAAATTCTACTTTAGGAGCTTTTTAAATATTTCTAAAGCACTAAGACATAGAGCGCTAAAAACATCAGAATCGACTTCAGAGGACACGTTATATCACGGGAAGAGGTTTTTAAAATCCCCCTTCCCCCCAAACTCAAAATTTTCTAAAATTCTACTTTAGAAGCTTTTAAAATATTTCTAAAGCACTAATAGATAGAGTGCAAAAACACGAGAATCGACTTCAGAGGACA
Organism: Artemia sinica; assembly: GCA_027921565.1. Taxonomy (NCBI): domain Eukaryota; kingdom Metazoa; phylum Arthropoda; class Branchiopoda; order Anostraca; family Artemiidae; genus Artemia; species Artemia sinica. Next base: position 3,504,688 of record CM051266.1, read on the forward strand.
AATATTGTTACGGGAAGATGTTTTTTGAAATCCCCCTTCCCCCCAAACTCAAAATTTTCCAAAATTCTACTTTAGAAGGTTTTTAAATATTTCCAAAGCACTAATAGATAGAGCGCTACAAATATCGGAATCGACTTCAGGGGACAAATTATGTTATGGGAAGATGTTTTGAAATCCCCCTTCCCCCAAACTCAAAATTTTCCAAAATTTTACTTTCGAAGTTTTTTTAAATATTTCTAAAGCGCTAAGACATAGAGCGCTACAAACATCAGAATCAACTGTAGAGGACAAATTATATTATGGGAAGATGTTTTTGAAATCCCCCTTCCCCCCAAACTCAAAATTTTCCAAAACTCTACTTTAGAAGCTTTTAAAATATTTCTAAAGTACTAAAAGATATAGTGCTAAAAACATCAGAATCGACTTCAGAGGACACGTTATATCACGGGAAGAGGTTTTTAAAATCCCCCTTCCCCCCAAACTCAAAATTTTCTAAAATTCTACTTTAGGAGCTTTTTAAATATTTCTAAAGCGCTAAGACATAGAGTGCTAAAAACATCAGAATCGACTTCAGAGGACACGTTATATCACGGGAAGAGGCTTTTAAAATCCCCCTTCCCCCCAAACTCAAAATTTTCCAAATTTCTACTTTAGAACCTTTTTTAAATATTTCTAAAGCGCTAAGACATAGAGTGCTACAAACATCAAAATAATCTTTAGAGGACAAATTATATTATGGGAAGATGTTTTTGAAATCCCCCTTCCCCCCAAACTCAAAATTTTCCAAAATTCTACTTTAGAAGCTTTTAAAATATTTCAAAAGCACTGATAGATAGAGTGTTAAAAACATCAGAATCGACTTCAGAGGACACGTTATATCACGGGAAGAGGTTTTTAAAATCCTCCTTCCCCCCAAACTCAAAATTTTCCAAAATTCTACTTTAAATATTTCACGGTAAATATTTCTAAAGCGCTAAAACATAGAGTGCTAAAAACATCAGAATCGACTTCAGAGGACACGTTATATCACGGGAAGAGGTTTTTAAAATCCTCCTTCCCCCCAAACTCAAAATTTTCCAAAATTCTACTTAAGAAGCTTTTAACATATTTCTAAAGCACTAATAGATAGAATGCTAAAAACATCAGAATCGACTTCAGAGGACAAATTATGTTACGGGAAGATGTTTTTGAAATCCCCCTTCCCCCCAAACTCAAAATTTTCTAAAATTCTACTTTAGGAGCTTTTTAAATATTTCTAAAGCACTAAGACATAGAGCGCTAAAAACATCAGAATCAACTTCAGAGGACACGTTATATCACGGGAAGAGGTTTTTAAAATGCCCCTTCCCCCCAAACTCAAAATTTTCCAAATTTTTACTTTAGAAGCTTTTTTAAAGATTTCTAAAGCGCTAAGACATAGAGCGCTACAAACATCAGAATCATCTTTAGAGGACAAATTATATTATGGGAAGATGCTTTTGAAATCCCCCTCCCCCCAAACTCAAAATTTTCCAAAATTCTACTTTAGAAGCTTTTAAAATATTCCTAAATCACTAATAGATAGAGTGTTAAAAACATCAGAATCGACTTCAGAGGACACGGTATATCACGGGAAGAGGCTTTTAAAATCCCCCTTCCCCCCAAACTCAAAATTTTCTAAAATTCTACTTTAGAAGCTTTTTAAATATTTCCAAAGCACTAATGGATAGAGCGCTACAAATATCGGAATCGACTTCAGGGGACAAATTATGTTATGGGAAGATGTTTTTGAAATCCCCCTTCCCCCAAACTCAAAATTTTCCAAAATTTTACTTTCGAAGTTTTTTTAAATATTTCTAAAGCGCTAAGACATAGAGCGCTACAAACATCAGAATTAAATGTAGAGGATAAATTATGTTATGGGAAGATGTTTTTGAAATCCCCCTTCCCCCCAAACCCTTAAGAAGCTTTTTAAATATTTCCAAAGCACTAATGGATAGAGCGCTACAAATATCGGAATCGACTTCAGGGGACATATTATGTTATGGGAAGATGTTTTTGAAATCCCCCTTCCCCCAAACTCAAAATTTTCCAAAATTCTACTTTAGAAGCTTTTAAAATATTTCTAAAGCACTAACAGATAGAGTGCAAAAACACCAGAATCGACTTCAGAGGAAGAATATTGTTACAGGAAGATGTTTTTGAAATCCCCCTTCCCCCCAAACTCAAAATTTTCTAAAATTCTACTTTAGGAGCTTTTTAAATATTTCTAAAGCACTAAGACATAGAGCGCTAAAAACATCAGAATCGACTTCAGAGGACACGTTATATCACGGGAAGAGGTTTTTAAAATCCCCCTTCCCCCCAAACTCAAAATTTTCTAAAATTCTACTTTAGAAGCTTTTTAAATATTTCTAAAGCGCTAAGACATAGAGCGCTACAAACATCAGAATCAACTTTAGAGGACAATTTATGTTACGGGAAGATGTTTTTTATGTCATGGGAAGATGTTTTTGAAATACCCATTACCCATTGAAATTTTGACAAAACAACATTTTACCTTAATTTTCAGTTATCAGTTTCTTTTTCTCTGGCTTTAGTTCTGAAAATGCAATTTCAGTTATTTGAGCAGAATTTTAAGCCATATCAATGTTTTATTTCCAAAATTTAGGAAATGTATTTGCATATATTTAAAACCTTATAAGTTGGGATTGAGCAAAGTTTTGAAGCTGAAAACAATTTTGTTGTACTTCATTTAAACAGAAGATCTATTTTGCAAGGTTCCATTGCTATAACTCACAAATTTTTAAAGGTTATTCAAAGTTTTAGAAATCCCCCTTACCATTCATCCCATTCCCCCTTCATACTCTAAAATCTGGTTAATAATTTGAAATTTGAAAAGCCTTATTTTCCACGGGGGTATTTTTTGGGGGGGAGGGGGGATTTTCCATGAGGGTATTTCCTGTGGGGGGGGGGGGTATTTTCCGGGGGATTTTTCAGCGGGTATTCGCCAAGAACCACAAATGTGATGGTATGAGTTTTATTAAAATCTTTTACTTTTAGGGGTTGTTTCCCCCTTTTACGAAACTCAGACAAATTTGTTAGACAGGCAATTTATCAACCAGATTTTAGAGTATTATTCCGGTGCAACACGTTGCAACAAAATGGTCAGCTTAGATTAGTATAAGCAGGGGCACCGCGAGCAGGTTGCTGACCACCGCCCCGCCCACCCCCTCCCCCGCTATCAAATCTCCTTTCAACTAACCTTTGCACCCTCGAAAGAAAATTTTTATATAAGTTCCAACATTTTTTACATATTTTAAATCACGGATGTAAAAAAGAAAAGCAAAATTTTTCAACATTATAGGATTAAGCTAATTGAATGTTTTATGTGGCTACCCAACTCAAAATGTTAAGGGGTTTCCAAAAAAAATAATCAAAACGAATATAGATTATTCGGTACTTGTGCATTATAAATAACCCACCGATATAGACTGTACAAGGAAACCAGACAAACGAGTATTTTTTAGACAAATGGATTGCAAAGCGTGATTTCTTATTGCGTTTACAATATTTAAACTGTTGTTTTTTTGGGTTTAGGGAGGGAAAAAGGTACCTGGGTTAGGTTATGTATTTAATATATGCTATGATTTACCCCCCACCCCCTAATGTGCAAATATATAGCCCAAATATGTTTCTAAACTATTATATTTTCATCCTATTTTATTTTATTTCATTAGCAGTAACCAAACTTAACTTCTTTTGTGTATAGTGGTGGGTTATTTATAATGCACAAGTACTGAATAATCTATAGTCAAATATTTACTTCTGCCCCCTCTCTCCCCCTCCCTATTTACACTTTAATAACGTCTCGTAGCTTCAAGAATGAAGATTACGACACTAAACTATTTGGACAAAAACATTTGAATTGCTTTAAGAACAAATGGGGTTAGATAACCCCATTTTGATTCTGATGTTTTTAGCGCTCTATGTCTTAGTGCTTTAGAAATATTTAAAAAGCTCCTAAAGTAGAATTTTAGAAAATTTTGAGTTTGGGGGGAAGGGGGATTTCAAAAACATCTTCCCATAACATAATTTATCCTCTACATTTAATTCTGATGTTTGTAGCGCTCTATGTCTTAGCGCTTTAGAAATATTTAAAAAAGCTTCGAAAGTAAAATTTTGGAAAATTTTGAGTTTGGGGGAAGGGGGATTTCAAAAACATCTTCCCATAACATAATTTGTCCCCTGAAGTCGATTCCGATATTTGTAGCCCTCTATCTATTAGTGCTTTGGAAATATTTAAAAAGCTTCTAAAGTAGAATTTTAGAAAATTTTGAGTTTGGGGGGAAGGGGGATTTTAAAAGCCTCTTACCGTGATATACCGTGTCCTCTGAAGTAGATTCTGATGTTTTTAACACTCTATCTATTAGTGCTTTAGAAATATTTAAAAAAACTTCAAAAGTAAAATTTTGGAAAATTTTGAGTTTGGGCGAAGGGGGATTTCAAAACATCTTCCTATAACATAATTTGTCCCCTGAAGTTGATTCCAATATTTGTAGCGCTCCCCGTAACAATAATCTTCCCGTAACAATATTTGTCCTCTGAAGTCGATTCTGGTGTTTTTGCACTCTATCTATTAGTGCTTTAGAAATATTTTAAAAGCTTCTAAAGTAGAATTTTAGAAAATTTTGAGTTTGGGGGGAAGGGGGATTTTAAAAACCTCTTCCCGTGATATAACGTGTCCTCTGAAGTCGATTCTGATGTTTTTAGCACTCTATGTCTTAGTGCTTTAGAAATATTTAAAAAGCTCCTAAAGTAGAATTTTAGAAAATTTTGAGTTTGGGGGGAAGGGGGATTTCAAAAACATCTTCCCATAACATAATTTATCCTCTACAGTTAATTCTGATGTTTGTAGCGCTCTATGTCTTAGCGCTTTAGAAATATTTAAAAAAAACTTCGAAAGTAAAATTTTGGAAAATTTTGAGTTTGGGGGAAGGGGGATTTCAAAAACATCTTCCCATAACATAATTTGTCCCCTGAAGTCGATTCCGATATTTGTAGCGCTCTATCTATTAGTGCTTTGGATATATTTAAAAAGCTTCTAAAGTAGAATTTTAGAAAATTTTGAGTTTGGGGGGAAGGGGGATTTTAAAAGCCTCTTCCCGTGATATACTGTGTCCTCTGAAGTCGATTCTGATGTTTTTAACACTCTATCTATTAGTGCTATAGAAATATTTAAAAAAGCTTCTAAAGTAGAAATTTGGAAAATTTTCAGTTTGGGGGGAAGGGTGATTTCAAAAACCTCTTCCCGTGATATAACGTGTCCTCTGAAGTCAATTCTGATGTTTTTAACACTCTATCTATTAGTGCTATAGAAATATTTAAAAAAGCTTCTAAAGTAGAAATTTGGAAAATTTTGAGTTTGGGGGGAAGGGTGATTTCAAAAATCAGTAAAATTCTACTCTAGTTACTTTTGGCTATCTTGGAAAGGGGTTGGGTTAGGAAAATGAAACTTTCAGGGATGGATGTACATGCTAAGGTTTGTCCCGGGAAGGTACTTTGAAGTACCTACCTCCACTCATCCCCCCCCCCTCTATATAATGGTAAATTACTGCACATTACTAGTTGTTTTTAACTCATATTTCATCCTATATTACTATCATAAATATAAATCACTGCTTACCTTACACAACTTCTGCTTTTAACCTTGTTCATTAAAATATATTCCAAAATCCTATTTAAATCCTAAGCCATTTAATTTTCAACCCATGCCAACTTTCTTTATGGTATATGAAACCAGGTTTGTTGTGATGTCACACTTGTCTTATCAGAAACCCTTACCCTTAAGGGTAGCAGGCACATGCCAAACAACTCTGTTGATAAGACCATTTAAACTTTATTAATTAGGGAAAGGATTTGACAAGAGAGACCAGTAAAAATAACCCAATCCTTTTTAGAGGACAAATTATGTCATGGGAAGATGTTTTTGAAATTCCCCTTCCATCCAAACCTAAAATTCTACTTTAGAAGCTTTTAAAATATTTCTAAAGTACTAAAAAATAGAGTGCTAAAAACATCAGAATCGACTTCAGAGGACACGTTATATCACGGGAAGAGATTTTTGGGTAAAATTCTACTTTAGTTACTTTTGGCTATCTTGGAAAGGGGTTGGGATAGGAAAATGAAACTTTCAGGGATGGATGTACATGCTAAGGTTTGTCCCGGGAAGGTACTTTGAAGTACCTACCTCCACTCATCCCCCCCCTCTATATAATGGTAAATTACTGCACATTACTAGTTGTTTTTAACTCATATTTCATCCTATATTACTATCATAAATATAAATCACTGCTTACCTTACACAACTTCTGCTTTTAACCTTGTTCATTAAAATATATTCCAAAATCCTATTTAAATCCTAAGCCATTTAATTTTCAACCCATGCCAACTTTCTTTATGGTATATGAAACCAGGTTTGTTGTGATGTCACACTTGTCTTATCAGAAACCCTTACCCTTAAGGGTAGCAGGCACATGCCAAACAACTCTGTTGATAAGACCATTTAAACTTTATTAATTAGGGAAAGGATTTGACAAGAGAGACCAGTAAAAATAACCCAATCCTTTTTAGAGGACAAATTATGTCATGGGAAGATGTTTTTGAAATTCCCCTTCCATCCAAACCTAAAATTCTACTTTAGAAGCTTTTAAAATATTTCTAAAGTACTAAAAGATAGAGTGCTAAAAACATCAGAATCGACTTCAGAGGACACGTTATATCACGGGAAGAGGTTTTTGAAATCACCTTTCCCCCAAACTCAAAATTTTCCAAATTTCTACTTTAGAAGCTTTTTTAAATATTTCTATAGCACTAATAGATAGAGTGTTAAAAACATCAGAATCGACTTCAGAGGACACGTTATATCACGGGAAGAGGTTTTTGAAATCACCCTTCCCCCAAACTCAAAATTTTCCAAATTTCTACTTTAGAAGCTTTTTTAAATATTTCTATAGCACTAATAGATAGAGTGTTAAAAACATCAGAATCGACTTCAGAGGACACAGTATATCACGGGAAGAGGCTTTTAAAATCCCCCTTCCCCCCAAACTCAAAATTTTCTAAAATTCTACTTTAGAAGCTTTTTAAATATTTCCAAAGCACTAATAGATAGAGCGCTACAAATATCGGAATCGACTTCAGGGGACAAATTATGTTATGGGAAGATGTTTTTGAAATCCCCCTTCCCCCAAACTCAAAATTTTCCAAAATTTTACTTTCGAAGTTTTTTAAATATTTCTAAAGCGCTAAGACATAGAGCGCTACAAACATCAGAATCGACTTTAGAGGACAATTTATGTCATGGGAAGATGTTTTTGAAATCCCCCTTCCCCCAAACTCAAAATTTTCTAAAATTCTACTTTAGGAGCTTTTTAAATATTTCTAAAGCACTAAGACATAGAGTGCTAAAAACATCAGAATCGACTTCAGAGGACACGTTATATCACGGGAAGAGGCTTTTAAAATCCCCCTTCCCCCAAACTCAAATTTTTCCAAAATTTTACTTTAGAAGCTTTTAAAATATTTCTAAAGCACTAATAGATAGAGTGCAAAAACAACAGAATCGACTTCAGAGGACAAATATTGTTACGGGACGATGTTTTCGAAATCCCCCTTCCCCCCAAACTCAAAATTTTCCAAAATTCTACTTTAGAAGCTTTTTAAATATTTCCAAAAGGCTTTTAAAATCCCCCTTCCCCCCAAACTCAAAATTTTCTAAAATTCTACTTTAGAAGCTTTTTAAATATTTCCAAAGCACTAATAGATAGAGCGCTACAAATATCGGAATCGACTTCAGGGGACAAATTATGTTATGGGAAGATGTTTTTGAAATCCCCCTTCCCCCCAAACTCAAAATTTTCCAAAATTTTACTTTCGAAGTTTTTTTAAATATTTCTAAAGCGCTAAGACATAGAGCGCTACAAACATCAGAATTAAATGTAGAGGATAAATTATGTTATGGGAAGATGTTCTTGAAATCCCCTTCCCCCCAAACTCAAAATTTTCTAAAATTCTACTTTAGGAGCTTTTTAAATATTTCTAAAGCGCTAAGACATAGAGTGCTAAAAACATCAGAATCGACTTCAGAGGACACGTTATATCACGGGAAGAGGTTTTTAAAATCCCCCTTCCCCCCAAACTCAAAATTTTCTAAAATTCTACTTTAGAAGCTTTTAAAATATTTCTAAAGCACTAATAGATAGAGTGCAAAAACACCAGAATCGACTTCAGAGGACAAATATTGTTACGGGAAGATGTTTTTGAAATCCCCCTTCCCCCCAAACTCAAAATTTTCCAAAATTCTACTTTAGAAGGTTTTTAAATATTTCCAAAGCACTAATAGATAGAGCGCTACAAATATCGGAATCGACTTCAGGGGACAAATTATGTTATGGGAAGATGTTTTGAAATCCCCCTTCCCCCAAACTCAAAATTTTCCAACATTTTACTTTCGAAGTTTTTTTAATTATTTCTAAAGCGCTAAGACATAGAGCGCTACAAACATCAGAATCAACTGTAGAGGACAAATTATGTTATGGGAAGAGGTTTTTGAAATCACCCTTCCCCCCAAACTCAAAATTTTCTAAAACTCTACTTTAGAAGCTTTTAAAATATTTCTAAAGTACTAAAAGATATAGTGCTAAAAACATCAGAATCGACTTCAGAGGACACGTTATATCACGGGAAGAGGTTTTTAAAATCCCCCTTCCCCCCAAACTCAAAATTTTCTAAAATTCTACTTTAGGAGCTTTTTAAATATTTCTAAAGCGCTAAGACATAGAGTGCTAAAAACATCAGAATCGACTTCAGAGGACACGTTATATCACGGGAAGAGGTTTTTAAAATCCCCCTTCCCCCCAAACTCAAAATTTTCAAAAATTCTACTTTAGAACCTTTTTTAAATATTTCTAAAGCGCTAAGACATAGAGTGCTACAAACATCAAAATAATCTTTAGAGGACAAATTATATTATGGGAAGATGTTTTTGAAATCCCCCTTCCCCCAAACTCAAAATTTTCCAAAATTCTACTTTAGAAGCTTTTAAAATATTTCAAAAGCACTGATAGATAGAGTGTTAAAAACATCAGAATCGACTTCAGAGGACACGTTATATCACGGGAAGAGGTTTTTAAAATCCTCCTTCCCCCCAAACTCAAAATTTTCCAAAATTCTACTTTAAATATTTCACGGTAAATATTTCTAAAGCGCTAAAACATAGAGTGCTAAAAACATCAGAATCGACTTCAGAGGACACGTTATATCACGGGAAGAGGTTTTTAAAATCCTCCTTCCCCCCAAACTCAAAATTTTCCAAAATTCTACTTAAGAAGCTTTTAACATATTTCTAAAGCACTAATAGATAGAATGCTAAAAACATCAGAATCGACTTCAGAGGACAAATTATGTTACGGGAAGATGTTTTTGAAATCCCCCTTCCCCCCAAACTCAAAATTTTCTAAAATTCTACTTTAGGAGCTTTTTAAATATTTCTAAAGCACTAAGACATAGAGCGCTAAAAACATCAGAATCAACTTCAGAGGACACGTTATATCACGGGAAGAGGTTTTTAAAATGCCCCTTCCCCCCAAACTCAAAATTTTCCAAATTTTTACTTTAGAAGCTTTTTTAAAGATTTCTAAAGCGCTAAGACATAGAGCGCTACAAACATCAGAATCATCTTTAGAGGACAAATTATATTATGGGAAGATGCTTTTGAAATCCCCCTCCCCCCCAAACTCAAAATTTTCCAAAATTCTACTTTAGAAGCTTTTAAAATATTCCTAAATCACTAATAGATAGAGTGTTAAAAACATCAGAATCGACTTCAGAGGACACGGTATATCACGGGAAGAGGCTTTTAAAATCCCCCTTCCCCCCAAACTCAAAATTTTCTAAAATTCTACTTTAGAAGCTTTTTAAATATTTCCAAAGCACTAATGGATAGAGCACTACAAATATCGGAATCGACTTCAGGGGACAAAAATTAGGTATGGGAAGAGGGGGGGGAAAAGGAAAAAGAGGACAAAAAAAGATAGAGACTGGGAACCACACAAACAAAAGGTGGGACAGGGAAGAAGGGGGGGGGGTAAATGAGGGAGAAAGATTGAAGGAAGGATAAGAGAAGGATGAAAAAAAAAGGAAGAAGGTAAAAGGCATCGAGTGAGGAGAAAGGAGGGGGAGGGCAAGATGGTGGGAGAACAATAAAAACATAGGAAAAAACAAAACAGGGTGAGAAGAGGGGCGAAGAGATGTAAAACAGAAAAATGGAGGGTTGTAAAGACTGAGACTGAGAAAAAAGAGGCAGGAAGAGAAAAAACTGAGGAGGAAGGGTGAAAGAGAGGGGTTACGTGGGATAGGAGTGTTGTGGAAGAAAAAGGTACGAAAAGAAAGAAAAAGGGTGAGGAAAATGGAAAAGAGGAGAAAGAGAAAGGGAGGAAAAAAAGATGGAGAATACGATAAAAAAGAAAGAAGGGTAGTGAAAAAAGAAAAAAAAGAACGAGAAGGCTGAAGCAGGAAGCAAGAGGGTGGAAAGGTGAAGAGCGGAGGGGCGTAAACAAGAAACAGTGAAAAAAAAAAATAACAAAAGGGGATAAAAAGGAGAGTGTAGGCAGACAGGGGGAAGAAGGGAGAAAGAATATTTCTAAAGCGCTAGCAATAGAGCGCTCAAACATCAGTGAATCATCAACTTTAATCCTTCTAACATAGAGAGAACAATCCAAACAATCAAATTACACAACGCAGACACCAATTTATGTTACGGGAAGATGTTTTTTATGTCATGGGAAGATGTTTTTGAAATACCCATTACCCATTGAAATTTTGACAAAACAACATTTTACCTTAATTTTCAGTTATCAGTTTCTTTTTCTCTGGCTTTAGTTCTGAAAATGCAATTTCAGTTATTTGAGCAGAATTTTTAGCCATATCAATGTTTTATTTCCAAAATTTAGGAAATGTATTTGCATATATTTAAAACCTTATAAGTTGGGATTGAGCAAAGTTTTGAAGCTGAAAACAATTTTGTTGTACTTCATTTAAACAGAAGATCTATTTTGCAAGGTTCCATTGCTATAACTCACAAATTTTTAAAGGTTATTCAAAGTTTTAGAAATCCCCTTACCATTCATCCCATTCCCCCTTCATACTCTAAAATCTGGTTAATAATTTGAAATTTGAAAAGCCTTATTTTCCACGGGGGTATTTTTTGGGGGGGAGGGGGGATTTTCCATGAGGGTATTTCCTGTGGGGGGGGGGGTATTTTCCGGGGGGATTTTTCAGCGGGTATTCGCCAAGAACCACAAATGTGATGGTATGAGTTTTATTAAAATCTTTTACTTTTAGGGGTTGTTTCCCCCTTTTACGAAACTCAGACAAATTTGTTAGACAGGCAATTTATCAACCAGATTTTAGAGTATTATTCCGGTGCAACACGTTGCAACAAAATGGTCAGCTTAGATTAGTATAAGCAGGGGCACCGCGAGCAGGTTGCTGACCACCGCCCCGCCCACCCCTCCCCCGCTATCAAATCTCCTTTCAACTAACCTTTGCACCCTCGAAAGAAAATTTTTATATAAGTTCCAACATTTTTTACATATTTTAAATCACGGATGTAAAAAAGAAAAGCAAAATTTTTCAACATTATAGGATTAAGCTAATTGAATGTTTTATGTGGCTACCCAACTCAAAATGTTAAGGGGTTTCCAAAAAAAATAATCAAAACGAATATAGATTATTCGGTACTTGTGCATTATAAATAACCCACCGATATAGACTGTACAAGGAAACCAGACAAACGAGTATTTTTTAGACAAATGGATTGCAAAGCGTGATTTCTTATTGCGTTTACAATATTTAAACTGTTGTTTTTTTGGGTTTAGGGAGGGAAAAAGGTACCTGGGTTAGGTTATGTATTTAATATATGCTATGATTTACCCCCCACCCCCTAATGTGCAAATATATAGCCCAAATATGTTTCTAAACTATTATATTTTCATCCTATTTTATTTTATTTCATTAGCAGTAACCAAACTTAACTTCTTTTGTGTATAGTGGTGGGTTATTTATAATGCACAAGTACCGAATAATCTATAGTCAAATATTTACTTCTGCCCCCTCTCTCCCCCTCCCTATTTACACTTTAATAACGTCTCGTAGCTTCAAGAATGAAGATTACGACACTAAACTATTTGGACAAAAACATTTGAATTGCTTTAAGAACAAATGGGGTTAGATAACCCCATTTTGATTCTGATGTTTTTAGCGCTCTATGTCTTAGTGCTTTAGAAATATTTAAAAAGCTCCTAAAGTAGAATTTTAGAAAATTTTGAGTTTGGGGGGAAGGGGGATTTCAAAAACATCTTCCCATAACATAATTTATCCTCTACATTTAATTCTGATGTTTGTAGCGCTCTATGTCTTAGCGCTTTAGAAATATTTAAAAAAACTTTGAAAGTAAAATTTTGGAAAATTTTGAGTTTGGGGGAAGGGGGATTTCAAAAACATCTTCCCATAACATAATTTGTCCCCTGAAGTCGATTCCGATATTTGTAGCCCTCTATCTATTAGTGCTTTGGAAATATTTAAAAAGCTTCTAAAGTAGAATTTTAGAAAATTTTGAGTTTGGGGGGAAGGGGGATTTTAAAAGCCTCTTACCGTGATATACCGTGTCCTCTGAAGTAGATTCTGATGTTTTTAACACTCTATCTATTAGTGCTTTAGAAATATTTAAAAAAACTTCAAAAGTAAAATTTTGGAAAATTTTGAGTTTGGGGGAAGGGGGATTTCAAAACATCTTCCTATAACATAATTTGTCCCCTGAAGTCGATTCCGATATTTGTAGCGCTCCCCGTAACAATAATCTTCCCGTAACAATATTTGTCCTCTGAAGTCGATTCTGGTGTTTTTGCACTCTATCTATTAGTGCTTTAGAAATATTTTAAAAGCTTCTAAAGTAGAATTTTAGAAAATTTTGAGTTTGGGGGGAAGGGGGATTTTAAAAACCTCTTCCCGTGATATAACGTGTCCTCTGAAGTCGATTCTGATGTTTTTAGCACTCTATGTCTTAGTGCTTTAGAAATATTTAAAAAGCTCCTAAAGTAGAATTTTAGAAAATTTTGAGTTTGGGGGGAAGGGGGATTTCAAAAACATCTTCCCATAACATAATTTATCCTCTACAGTTAATTCTGATGTTTGTAGCGCTCTATGTCTTAGCGCTTTAGAAATATTTAAAAAAACTTCGAAAGTAAAATTTTGGAAAATTTTGAGTTTGGGGGAAGGGGGATTTCAAAAACATCTTCCCATAACATAATTTGTCCCCTGAAGTCGATTCCGATATTTGTAGCGCTCTATCTATTAGTGCTTTGGATATATTTAAAAAGCTTCTAAAGTAGAATTTTAGAAAATTTTGAGTTTGGGGGGAAGGGGGATTTTAAAAGCCTCTTCCCGTGATATACTGTGTCCTCTGAAGTCGATTCTGATGTTTTTAACACTCTATCTATTAGTGCTATAGAAATATTTAAAAAGCTTCTAAAGTAGAAATTTGGAAAATTTTCAGTTTGGGGGAAGGGTGATTTCAAAAACCTCTTCCCGTGATATAACGTGTCCTCTGAAGTCAATTCTGATGTTTTAACACTCTATCTATTAGTGCTATAGAAATATTTAAAAAAGCTTCTAAAGTAGAAATTTGGAAAATTTTGAGTTTGGGGGGAAGGGTGATTTCAAAAATCAGTAAAATTCTACTCTAGTTACTTTTGGCTATCTTGGAAAGGGGTTGGGCTAGGAAAATGAAACTTTCAGGGATGGATGTACATGCTAAGGTTTGTCCCGGGAAGGTACTTTGAAGTACCTACCTCCACTCATCCCCCCCCCCCCTCTATATAATGGTAAATTACTGCACATTACTAGTTGTTTTTAACTCATATTTCATCCTATATTACTATCATAAATATAAATCACTGCTTACCTTACACAACTTCTGCTTTTAACCTTGTTCATTAAAATATATTCCAAAATCCTATTTAAATCCTAAGCCATTTAATTTTCAACCCATGCCAACTTTCTTTATGGTATATGAAACCAGGTTTGTTGTGATGTCACACTTGTCTTATCAGAAACCCTTACCCTTAAGGGTAGCAGGCACATGCCAAACAACTCTGTTGATAAGACCATTTAAACTTTATTAATTAGGGAAAGGATTTGACAAGAGAGACCAGTAAAAATAACCCAATCCTTTTTAGAGGACAAATTATGTCATGGGAAGATGTTTTTGAAATTCCCCTTCCATCCAAACCTAAAATTCTACTTTAGAAGCTTTTAAAATATTTCTAAAGTACTAAAAAATAGAGTGCTAAAAACATCAGAATCGACTTCAGAGGACACGTTATATCACGGGAAGAGATTTTTGGGTAAAATTCTACTTTAGTTACTTTTGGCTATCTTGGAAAGGGGTTGGGATAGGAAAATGAAACTTTCAGGGATGGATGTACATGCTAAGGTTTGTCCCGGGAAGGTACTTTGAAGTACCTACCTCCACTCATCCCCCCCCTCTATATAATGGTAAATTACTGCACATTACTAGTTGTTTTTAACTCATATTTCATCCTATATTACTATCATAAATATAAATCACTGCTTACCTTACACAACTTCTGCTTTTAACCTTGTTCATTAAAATATATTCCAAAATCCTATTTAAATCCTAAGCCATTTAATTTTCAACCCATGCCAACTTTCTTTATGGTATATGAAACCAGGTTTGTTGTGATGTCACACTTGTCTTATCAGAAACCCTTACCCTTAAGGGTAGCAGGCACATGCCAAACAACTCTGTTGATAAGACCATTTAAACTTTATTAATTAGGGAAAGGATTTGACAAGAGAGACCAGTAAAAATAACCCAATCCTTTTTAGAGGACAAATTATGTCATGGGAAGATGTTTTTGAAATTCCCCTTCCATCCAAACCTAAAATTCTACTTTAGAAGCTTTTAAAATATTTCTAAAGTACTAAAAGATAGAGTGCTAAAAACATCAGAATCGACTTCAGAGGACACGTTATATCACGGGAAGAGGTTTTTGAAATCACCCTTCCCCCCAAACTCAAAATTTTCCAAATTTCTACTTTAGAAGCTTTTTTAAATATTTCTATAGCACTAATAGATAGAGTGTTAAAAACATCAGAATCGACTTCAGAGGACACGTTATATCACGGGAAGAGGTTTTTGAAATCACCTTTCCCCCCAAACTCAAAATTTTCCAAATTTCTACTTTAGAAGCTTTTTTAAATATTTCTATAGCACTAATAGATAGAGTGTTAAAAACATCAGAATCGACTTCAGAGGACACAGTATATCACGGGAAGAGGCTTTTAAAATCCCCCTTCCCCCCAAACTCAAAATTTTCTAAAATTCTACTTTAGAAGCTTTTTAAATATTTCCAAAGCACTAATAGATAGAATGCTACAAATATCGGAATCGACTTCAGGGGACAAATTATGTTATGGGAAGATGTTTTTGAAATCCCCCTTCCCCCAAACTCAAAATTTTCCAAAATTTTACTTTCGAAGTTTTT
The DNA here is from genome assembly GCA_027921565.1 of Artemia sinica. NCBI lineage: Eukaryota > Metazoa > Arthropoda > Branchiopoda > Anostraca > Artemiidae > Artemia > Artemia sinica. Next base: position 3,520,296 of record CM051266.1, read on the forward strand.
TAAATATTTCTAAAGCGCTAAGACATAGAGCGCTACAAACATCAGAATTAACTGTAGAGGATAAATTATGTTATGGGAAGATGTTTTTGAAATCCCCCTTCCCCCCAAACCCTTTAGAAGCTTTTTAAATATTTCCAAAGCACTAATGGATAGAGCGCTACAAATATCGGAATCGACTTCAGGGGACATATTATGTTATGGGAAGATGTTTTTGAAATCCCCCTTCCCCCAAACTCAAAATTTTCCAAAATTCTACTTTAGAAGCTTTTAAAATATTTCTAAAGCACTAACAGATAGAGTGCAAAAACACCAGAATCGACTTCAGAGGAAGAATATTGTTACAGGAAGATGTTTTTGAAATCCCCCTTCCCCCCAAACTCAAAATTTTCTAAAATTCTACTTTAGGAGCTTTTTAAATATTTCTAAAGCACTAAGACATAGAGCGCTAAAAAACATCAGAATCGACTTCAGAGGACACGTTATATCACGGGAAGAGGTTTTTAAAATCCCCCTTCCCCCCAAACTCAAAATTTTCCAAATTTTTACTTTAAAAGCTTTTTTAAATATTTCTAAAGCGCTAAGACATAGAGCGCTACAAACATCAGAATCAACTTTAGAGGACAATTTATGTTACGGGAAGATGTTTTTTATGTCATGGGAAGATGTTTTTGAAATACCCATTACCCATTGAAATTTTGACAAAACAACCTTTTACCTTAATTTTCAGTTATCAGTTTCTTTTTCTCTGGCTTTAGTTCTGAAAATGCAATTTCAGTTATTTGAGCAGAATTTTTAGCCATATCAATGTTTTATTTCCAAAATTTAGGAAATGTATTTGCATATATTTAAAACCTTATAAGTTGGGATTGAGCAAAGTTTTGAAGCTGAAAACAATTTTGTTGTACTTCATTTAAACAGAAGATCTATTTTGCAAGGTTCCATTGCTATAACTCACAAATTTTTAAAGGTTATTCAAAGTTTTAGAAATCCCCCTTACCATTCATCCCATTCCCCCTTCATACTCTAAAATCTGGTTAATAATTTGAAATTTGAAAAGCCTTATTTTCCACGGGGGTATTTTTTGGGGGGGAGGGGGGATTTTCCATGAGGGTATTTCCTGTGGGGGGGGGGGTATTTTCCGGGGGGATTTTTCAGCGGGTATTCGCCAAGAACCACAAATGTGATGGTATGAGTTTTATTAAAATCTTTTACTTTTAGGGGTTGTTTCCCCCTTTTACGAAACTCAGACAAATTTGTTAGACAGGCAATTTATCAACCAGATTTTAGAGTATTATTCCGGTGCAACACGTTGCAACAAAATGGTCAGCTTAGATTAGTATAAGCAGGGGCACCGCGAGCAGGTTGCTGACCACCGCCCCGCCCACCCCCTCCCCCGCTATCAAATCTCCTTTCAACTAACCTTTGCACCCTCGAAAGAAAATTTTTATATAAGTTCCAACATTTTTTACATATTTTAAATCACGGATGTAAAAAAGAAAAGCAAAATTTTTCAACATTATAGGATTAAGCTAATTGAATGTTTTATGTGGCTACCCAACTCAAAATGTTAAGGGGTTTCCAAAAAAAATAATCAAAACGAATATAGATTATTCGGTACTTGTGCATTATAAATAACCCACCAATATAGACTGTACAAGGAAACCAGACAAACGAGTATTTTTTAGACAAATGGATTGCAAAGCGTGATTTCTTATTGCGTTTACAATATTTAAACTGTTGTTTTTTTGGGTTTAGGGAGGGAAAAAGGTACCTGGGTTAGGTTATGTATTTAATATATGCTATGATTTACCCCCCACCCCCTAATGTGCAAATATATAGCCCAAATATGTTTCTAAACTATTATATTTTCATCCTATTTTATTTTATTTCATTAGCAGTAACCAAACTTAACTTCTTTTGTGTATAGTGGTGGGTTATTTATAATGCACAAGTACCAAATAATCTATAGTCAAATATTTACTTCTGCCCCCTCTCTCCCCCTCCCTATTTACACTTTAATAACGTCTCGTAGCTTCAAGAATGAAGATTACGACACTAAACTATTTGGACAAAAACATTTGAATTGCTTTAAGAACAAATGGGGTTAGATAACCCCATTTTGATTCTGATGTTTTTAGCGCTCTATGTCTTAGTGCTTTAGAAATATTTAAAAAGCTCCTAAAGTAGAATTTTAGAAAATTTTGAGTTTGGGGGGAAGGGGGATTTCAAAAACATCTTCCCATAACATAATTTATCCTCTAAAGTTGATTCTGATGTTTGTAGCGCTCTATGTCTTAGCGCTTTAGAAATATTTAAAAAAACTTTGAAAGTAAAATTTTGGAAAATTTTGAGTTTGGGGGAAGGGGGATTTCAAAAACATCTTCCCATAACATAATTTGTCCCCTGAAGTCGATTCCGATATTTGTAGCCCTCTATCTATTAGTGCTTTGGAAATATTTAAAAAGCTTCTAAAGTAGAATTTTAGAAAATTTTGAGTTTGGGGGGAAGGGGGATTTTAAAAGCCTCTTACCGTGATATACCGTGTCCTCTGAAGTAGATTCTGATGTTTTTTAACACTCTATCTATTAGTGCTTTAGAAATATTTAAAAAAACTTCAAAAGTAAAATTTTGGAAAATTTTGAGTTTGGGGGAAGGGGGATTTCAAAACATCTTCCTATAACATAATTTGTCCCCTGAAGTTGATTCCAATATTTGTAGCGCTCCCCGTAACAATAATCTTCCCGTAACAATATTTGTCCTCTGAAGTCGATTCTGGTGTTTTTGCACTCTATCTATTAGTGCTTTAGAAATATTTTAAAAGCTTCTAAAGTAGAATTTTAGAAAATTTTGAGTTTGGGGGGAAGGGGGATTTTAAAAACCTCTTCCCGTGATATAACGTGTCCTCTGAAGTCGATTCTGATGTTTTTAGCACTCTATGTCTTAGTGCTTTAGAAATATTTAAAAAGCTCCTAAAGTAGAATTTTAGAAAATTTTGAGTTTGGGGGGAAGGGGGATTTCAAAAACATCTTCCCATAACATAATTTATCCTCTACAGTTAATTCTGATGTTTGTAGCGCTCTATGTCTTAGCGCTTTAGAAATATTTAAAAAAACTTCGAAAGTAAAATTTTGGAAAATTTTGAGTTTGGGGGAAGGGGGATTTCAAAAACATCTTCCCATAACATAATTTGTCCCCTGAAGTCGATTCCGATATTTGTAGCGCTCTATCTATTAGTGCTTTGGATATATTTAAAAAGCTTCTAAAGTAGAATTTTAGAAAATTTTGAGTTTGGGGGGAAGGGGGATTTTAAAAGCCTCTTCCCGTGATATACTGTGTCCTCTGAAGTCGATTCTGATGTTTTTAACACTCTATCTATTAGTGCTATAGAAATATTTAAAAAAGCTTCTAAAGTAGAAATTTGGAAAATTTTCAGTTTGGGGGGAAGGGTGATTTCAAAAACCTCTTCCCGTGATATAACGTGTCCTCTGAAGTCAATTCTGATGTTTTTAACACTCTATCTATTAGTGCTTTAGAAATATTTAAAAAAGCTTCTAAAGTAGAAATTTGGAAAATTTTGAGCTTGGGGGGAAGGGTGATTTCAAAAATCTCTTCCCGTGATATAACGTGTCCTCTGAAGTCGATTCTGATGTTTTTAGCACTCTATTTTTTAGTACTTTAGAAATATTTTAAAAGCTTCTAAAGTAGAATTTTAGGTTTGGATGGAAGGGGAATTTCAAAAACATCTTCCCATGACATAATTTGTCCTCTAAAAAGGATTGGGTTATTTTTACTGGTCTCTCTTGTCAAATCCTTTCCCTAATTAATAAAGTTTAAACGGTCTTATCAACAGAGTTGTTTGGCATGTGCCTGCTACCCTTAAGGGTAAGGGTTTCTGATAAGACAAGTGTGACATCACAACAAACCTGGTTTCATATACCATAAAGAAAGTTGGCATGGGTTGAAAATTAAATGGCTTAGGATTTAAATAGGATTTTGGAATATATTTTAATGAACAAGGTTAAAAGCAGAAGTTGTGTAAGGTAAGCAGTGATTTATATTTATGATAGTAATATAGGATGAAATATGAGTTAAAAACAACTAGTAATGTGCAGTAATTTACCATTATATAGAGGGGGGGGGGATGAGTGGAGGTAGGTACTTCAAAGTACCTTCCCGGGACAAACCTTAGCATGTACATCCATCCCTGAAAGTTTCATTTTCCTAGCCCAACCCCTTTCCAAGATAGCCAAAAGTAACTAGAGTAGAATTTTACTGAGGTAGGTACTTCAAAATACCTTTTTGGGACACACTTTAGCCTATTGACCCATCCCTGAAAATTTCATTTACCAAACATAACCCCTTTCCATGATAGCCAAAAGTAGATAAAGTAGAATTTTACCAGTTTAGCCTATATTCAAACTATAAAACTATACCCAACCCAAAAAGCCTGCTGATGTAGGCTAACTAAAATATCCTTTAGGGATAAGTTGTGTCAAAAGTTTGTGACTACATCATCAATTCCAAATATTTCCTCTACTGGTCAGTGGCTTTAACTAAAATATTTACTGGAACTTATACACAGAAAGTTTTTCTGAATACAAAATAAATGATCCTCAGGCTAAAATTTTTCAAATTCTTGGTCCTAATTTTTTCTATCTGAATAAGAACTTAGTTACTTCAAAATCGTTGCAGGTGAATGTAAAATTTAAGTAACTTCTGTAGTAACTTTAAAGTTACTTGATTTTTCAGCTGGAACACCCCAATATGTCAATGATCTTTTTGTATTTTTTCGGCAGGGTTGCCGGAAAGTGAAACAAAAAAAACCACAGACCCTTTGAAAAACACGCCAGAGCCCTTGAACTCAAGGGTTGTCACCACGGTAGATTCCTAAAGTGCTAAAATTGCCCAGATTTGTCCGGAGGGGGGGGGGGGATTTTCCACAGGGATAATTTTCCATGGAGAGAGAAGCTCCTGGTGGGGGAGGGGGGGGGTAACTTTCTAAGACAAATTTCACACTGGGCAAATTTCCCAGAATTCTAATACAAAATTCTTTTTAGTGGCCTTACTTTCTCGTCGCTGATTCAATTTTACATGTGGAGATCTTTAAGGAAAATTTCCCAGAAGAAATTTGATATCGGGTTGGAATTGCCCAGAGTATCATTCTGTAAGGGGGATGGGGGTATTTTCCGCGGGATAGATTCTCCATGGGGGAGTTTTCCAAGGAATAAGCTTTCCAGACGGAATTTTTCGCGGGAGGAACTTTCTACTAGGGGACGGGAGGGTGGTTATTTGCGGGAAGAATTTTCTACTGAGGGGGATTTCTGACGTGATTTTAAGAACAAAAAGAAATAAAAATATTGACAAAATGAAAGTGTGCTAAGAAACAGTTTTCAACTGGAGCCCCCCGCAAGAAATATTCCAGGGGGAATTTCTATCTGGAATGGAACTGTCTGGGGAGAATTTTTTAGTGGAGGAGGGACGATATTTTACGAAGAAAGAAATTTCCATGTTGGGGTTTTCCTTGGAGGGAAGGAATCGCCTATGGAGGGGGAGTCAGATATCCTATCATCATTTAAAAACGATTAGAAATTAAATAAGGAACGATATCACAGCATAAACAAACAAAAGTTATTATGTAAATGAAGGGGGCTTAATCCTACTCAATACCTTGCCCTTTACGCTAAAATTATTTTAGAACCTTTGAAACGGCCTATTATTCTAATTAAATAGTCCTTGTGTTTGAGGAGTCGTTTCTAAAGAATTGGAGCAAGAAGCCAAACTTTAGCGCAAAGAGTGAGCTATTTAGGAAGGGATAATCTCCCTCATGTACGTAGTAATTTAATAATAATAATTTAATTTCAACCCTTCATACAAATATAGTGTAAATGCTCGAAGGCGTTATAAAAACGAAGAAATCATACACACTACAAAACAAAATTAAACTGCGATAAGTATGGAAGAGAGAAAAACAAACGAAATCGAAATCATGATTTTGCTGCACAAGACTACGCAAAGGAAAGTCCTGGATTGTTCTGTTTCGACTTTTGAAACGGGTAGACAACTCATTCATTTTCTTACTTATTTCAAAAATACGGTATCTTTACGAGACATAAGAGTTTCTGAATCCTATGGGAATTCCCAATAAATATTTACAATATCGAAAAAGATTTGAAGGAATTTGGTTATGTTCGGTTTTACTAAAGCAATTCCATAAAGGGTTTAAAAAAGACATGTGACACGAACATGGCATTACAGAGACGACCGAGCGTAATTTTGTCAAATTGAACTTTAATTCGTACTAACATACCGTAAGTTTTCCGCAGTTTTTCTTTAAGTGCCGCAATAACTAGATTTTTAGTAGCTTTGATAGAATTCCCATATCGGAGTCCCAAATACTCAAACGTCCACAACTGTCTTCCCAGAAACATCAACAGCATGATTTGGCAGTATTTCATCGTTCAAAACGACAAATTCTTCATATACGGCTCTATTGTTAGCCCAATATCTCCAAGTGCAGACGACACGGCATTAATAGCTTCCTGTAGAGATTCTGAATCATCACTTATCAAAAGTAGATCATCTGGGTAAAATAGATGACTAGCATCAATTTCATGTTCTACCACAAATCCTTCTATCGATTTGGTTGCAAAACGTAATTCATTGTTAAATACCACAGGGCTGATTTCTAAGCCTTGTTTAACACCTCTACGCATCTTTATAGATTTGTCTCCAAAAGACACGGCAAGACTTTTGGGAAAATCTGACCAGCCTCTCTTACGGGTATTCAGCTTTATTTTTTCTGACAGAACAGCAACGGATGCAGCCCTTCAATGCTAAAATTAAACATACATTTTCAAATAGCATTCTAACATTTTAGAGTAACAACTCAATTAAAATGTATTTCAATATACCAGTAGCGAATCACAAATCTTCAATAAAGTTATCTAACTATTAATGTTTGAAGAAATAAAAGGCAGCTACAACCCCTTCTTTCTTTCGTAGACCCAGCTGCGAAACACAGGTTTCTTAAAGAATCCAAAAATAAGATAAGCTAACCCAAAGAGAAAATGATTCTCAAAAATCACGTAAACCACATGTCAAACGTCATAAAAGGGTGCCAACCGTTGGAGAACATACCAAGCGATCTAGGGATTATGCCATACGCTGTAAAGGTTTAGAATTGGGTCTTTTCAAAAGGGAACATGCTAGAACTAAAAAAAGACAATTTTAGACTGCAAATTTGACCCCTATTTTCATGTTGTTTTTTTTTTCACGTTTTTCCAATGGTCTCATGTAGTCTTAAACTAAGTAAAGAAAAGTAAAGTAATATTCGATGAAAACTAATTCAAAAAGATAAAAATGGGGAAAAAAACAAGGAAATATGATTCATAGATGCTTGGTGCATATTATAAAGTAAGAATGCTATATTTTTTGGTTATTTTCTTTGTATAGCCTAGGGCTATTTGAGAAAATTTGAGGGGTGTGTTGACGAATTGTGGAAAACGCAAACCAAACCGTGGGAGTAAGCAAAAAATTAGCAATATAAAAATGTGTCTGTTTTTTTTTCTAGAATGTCTGCTTCTGAAGAAGGCCAATCCTGAACCTTTATCCCATGCGCGGAAGAACAATGTAAAGCGTGGCAGGACTTTGCGGAACATGTGACACTCCGAAGATAAAGACTAGGCCTCATTAAGTGAGCAATCACTTGAGTTAACTCTCGAGCTACCAAGTAGCACCTCCTTGAAGAAAAATTTTGGCATAAACTAGCGCTATATCTCGGAATAAGGGGGGGGGGGTGTACTGGATGCGATTCTGAACACAAAATAGGTAGTAACTTTCTGAATGTAATGAAGTAAGATTTTTTTATTTATTATACTGTTCAGTTTGGATAAGAAATCTTCCAATCAATTGCTAAATTTAGCGATACCATCTACTGGTAAAAATAGAAGAGCAAGACCGTCACAATAAACACAAAAAATCAAAATTTGTTTCCAATCTATACGAAAAACTGAATAAGGTGGCCTACGTAGACGCATAGGATAGCAACCAGAAAGAAAAAAAAGAAAGAAATATACGGTCTGTTTCCCCATTCAATACTCTTTCCAAATATGCGGTATACAATTTGTGTAGCACAGTTTCTGAATTGTGTTATTTCTAAATTGTTTTCCACCCCCCTCCACCTTTGATAATATCAGTTATGGCCATAGCCTATATACGAAATTTTAGTGATTTTTTGGTAAAACTATTAATTTTTTTTGGGCCTATTTCTCACGAACATTTGGCTTATAATACCCAGTAAAGCCAAAAAAAAAAAAAAAAAAAAAAAAAAAAAAAAAAAAAAAAAAAAAAAAAAAAAAAAAAAAAAAAAAAAAAAAAATGCTCAGGCACATAGCCTATCAGTCCGAAACCTAGCCTATTGTCCTAAATCCCTCAGAAAATTATTGAAGGTATTAGCTTATGGTGTGGTTTTTAGACACTTTCCCTTCGGCTAAAGGTTTTGGTAATAATTTCTGGGATCTCAGCACCGAATGTTAAAAGCGATGATAAACAAAATTAAAAGACACTATTTGCATCAAGGTTGTCTAAAACGAGATGTATTTTATTTCAAGAACCATTAGGAAATGGTATGAAGTTGAAAAATTCATAGAATGCTGATCTTAGTTGTTAATGGACGTAGATGCAATATCTCGGAACGGAAAGATTATAAAGTTGATATTTCAGGAAATGTCGATGGGAATGTTGAACTAAATCAAAAGACACCCTATGCATTCTGGTTACCAAACGACATGCCTAAAGTTTATCATAAATAGGTAAGGGTATTAGGTTTAAACTTTCAGGGGACGATGAACTTAATCAAAGTATAACTATATGCATTACAATTATCAAAAAGGCGTATCTGCGACTCTGAGCATGGCCTGATAATATTTAATTGGAACTTTCAGGTGATGCTTAACTAAATCAAAAGATGCTATGTACTCCTAACTTGTGAAAATTGTGTGAGCAATATCTTAGGAACAGTTAAGAATATTAAACTTTAATAGAATGCTGAGGGGGATGTTGAACTCAATCAGAAGACATTTTGTGTGCCCAGGTTTTCAGAAGGATGTATTTAGAATATCTCGTAACTGGCTAATGGCATTTATTTGAAACTTTCAGTGAATGGTGAGGGGATAATGAAATAAATCAAAAGATACTAAGTAAAACTAACAAATTAGAATCTGATATTTTAATTCTTAACTCGGAGACGTGACAACTGCAGATGTATTCATTAGAGAAACCAATAGCCAAACTTTGGAAATCAAAAATGAACAGAAATTAATTAAAAAGTATTTTTTTCGAAACAGAAGTTTCCCAATGAAAAGTAAAGAGTCATATTAAGCTCAAGACCAGCAGAAATACAGTTCTATAATAATTCAATCTCAGAACAACCAGGAATTATTATTAAAGAATGAATAAAACCTAAAACGAACAGAAATTAAAATAAATGATCATATCAAATATTAAGATAGCAGGCAGTGATACAGATGAATGAATAAATCTTTAAAAGAGTAGATATTATGCTAAATATTCAGGTCAAACGAACAAAAATTATATCAAACAAGTGTTTGGCTACCACCCCCTTTTCTTCCCCTAACCGTAAAAGTTTTAAAGCCTATTGTGTCATTTACGCTTTATTGAAAAAAATTATATTATAAACATTTTCTTTTATATTTATAACATTAAAAAAAACATACAGCGAAATAAAATCTTGAATTGCTGAGTTTCCAGGAGTTACTATCATGGTATATTTAATGTTCAGTTTATCTTTATTATTTCTTTCCAGTTATCTTGATTATTATAATGACTTATTTTTCATATGCCATTAATGTTTTGAACAACAAAACCACACTGTTCTGGACTTGGGCGAATCTCCAGCATTTTTATTGGGGGGGGGAGGGGTAAGAGGGACCCATATCAGGATAGTAAAAGGACGTGGGATGTATAATATTTTTTTCTCCACATTATTGGGGGGGGGGGGAACTGCCCCACCCCCTTGCCACTCCCAAACGACGCCCCTGGTTCTGGATAAAATATAGCCTACTGCTTCTAAATCGAAAGTATAAAACTAAACAATAAATAACCTCTAAACTGAATAAATATATCATCCTAACCTCATTGATGGATTGTACACGTGGATCTTTCTTAACTAAGCCAGGACGCCAATAGGTGGGGAGGGGATAATACCCCATAGAATTAGTAAGCACTTTTTTGGTTAAAAATATTCCTTGTTTTTGGTATTTTTGTACTAAAAATTATAAAAAGTCCCCCTTAGATTTTGAGAAATACCTTTTTCTGTGTAGTCTGTAATAAAATTCTTCCCATTTCCCTAAATTTTGTTATTTGGTGCCTCTAAACTATACAATAAGGATATTCACTTCGCTCTTGTATAGATTCATTAAAAAAAACAAACTAAATTTAAGATCAGCAGATACAAATACCTGTTAAAAATCAAACTCAAAACGACCATAAATTATTATTAAAGAATAAATGAAACCCAAAACGAACAGAAATTAAATAAACAATAATAGCAAAAAACATACAACAAGTAAGTAGCAGGGACCCAATAGATACAAGGAATACATAATTTATGCATGTTTTTTGGCCTGTTTGTTGATGGTTATTTGATGGTTTCGTTCTGTTTGATGGTTATTTGATGTTTTTTTCATGCTTATTTAATGGTTCCTGTTCTGTTTGTTGATGATTGTTTGATGATTATGAGTGCTGGTCAATTTGTTTGTTGTTTTCATGGATGTCCATATAAGTCCAACAACAATTGCTGAATGTTTCTTGGATGTAGACATAAGTCCAACAACAATTGGTGGATGTTTTCATGGATGCCAACATAAGTCCAACAACAGCTTGGATGTAGGGGAATTCTAAGTGTATTGATCCACTAAGGGGACAGGATTTCTGGGAAATTAATTTGCATAATCGACGGAGAATTCTATCATGAGAGGATTTCATTTTTAAATATGGCTTCTCTGGTCTTTAGGTCTGAGAGATAAATTAATATTCTATCGAAGCCATAATATTGTAACTAGGAACACCATACCTTAGATTTTTTCAGAAATTCATACGAGATCAAGACAGATTGAATATATTTTACGCGGGAAATAGTTTCCTGGGAATTTTAAATGTGACAGCGTAGGGATGCCGAAACAAAGGAAGACGCAGGAATTACTTTTAGCGGACTATTTGGGCGAAACAAATTAATCGGCATTTTAGGGATTTTTCGGGCGAAACAGTTTGAGACATTTTAGAAGATGATTTGGGGTGAAACTCTGTGGTCGTTATAATACACAAGTTTCATTTGAACAGTGTTGCAAGGTCCCCTACCCAAGCCGCAAAGGAGCCCCCGCCCAAATTTTTTGCCCCCGCCCCATTTTGTTTACACTTTTTTTGGCGCACTTGAGACACAGTAGGACCCCCTTCCCCCCGGGCACCCAAAGAGCCCCCCTCCCCCCTCCGCTTCCCGTTTTTTTAATACTTTTTTTGCGCACTTGAGACACGGAAGGGCCCCCCTCCAACGTTTTTAGCGTAAAGAGCGAGGCGTTGAGGAGGGGACAGCCCCCTTTCATATACGGAATAATCTCTGTTCGTTTTAAGTTTTAATGTTGCTTTTTACTTTCAGTTAATTTTATTTTATGCAACATGCCGATCAGGTTTGACATTCTTTTTACTGGCGCAACAAATTGACATAGCAAAAACTGGTAAATACAATAAGAGGTACAAAAACGGTGGGGCTACTTGACCTCCCATTCTGTACATAGATTCAGACATACAAACCGAGAAAGACAGGCACTTTAGACATACATACTAACAAAGACAGACACTTCAGACATACAAACCAACAAAGACAAACACTTCAGACATACAAACAAAGAAAGAAAGGCACTTTAGACACAAAAACCAACAAAGACAGACACTTCAGACATAAAAACCAACAAAGACAAACACTTCAGACATACAAACAGAGAAAGACAGGCACTTTAGACATACAAACCAACAAAGACAGACACTTCAGACATACAAACCAACAAAGACTTACACACTTAAGACAAACACTTAAGACAGACAAACAGAGAAAGACAGACACTTTAGACATACAAACCAACACAGACAAACACTTCAGGCATACAAACAAAGAAAGACAGGCAATTTAGACATACAAACCAACAAAGACAGACACTTCAGACATACAAACCAACAAAGACAAACATTTCAGAATACAAACAGAAAAAGACAGGCACTTTAGACATATAAAACAACAAAAAAGGCACTTCAGACATACAAACCAACAAAGACAAACACTTCAGACATACAAACAGAGAAAGACAGGTACTTTAGACATACAAACCAGCAAAGACATACACTTCAGACATACAAATCAACAAAGACAAAAAATCAGACATATAAACCAACAAAGACAGACATTTCAGACATGCAAACCAACAAAGACAAACACTTCAGACATAAAAACAAAGATAGACAGGCAATTTAGATATACAAACCAACATAGACAGACACTTCAGACATACAAACCAACAAAGACAAACACTTCAGACATACAAACAGAGAAAGACAGGCACTTTAGACATACAAACCAACAAAAACAGACACTTCAAACATACAAATCAACAAAGACAAACACTTTAGACATACAAACAGAGAAAGACAGGCACTTTAGACATACAAACCGACAAAGACAGACACTTCAAGCATACAAACCAACAAAGACAAACACTTCAGACATACAAACAGAGAAAGACAGGTACTTTAGACATACAAACCAACAAAAACAGACACTTCAGACATACAAACCAACAAAGACAAACACTTCAGACATACAAACAGAGAAAGACAGGTACTTTAGACATACAAACCAACAAAGACAGGCACTTTGTCTGTCTTTGTTTGTCTTTGTTAATTGTTGATGTGTCTTTGTTGGTTTGTATGTCTAAAGTGCCTGTCTTTGTTGGTTTGTATGTCTAACGTACCTGTCTTTCTCTGTTTGTATGTCTGAAGTGTTTGTCTTTGTTGGTTTGCATATCCGAAGTGTCTGTCTTTGCTGGTTTGTATGTCTAAAGTGCCTGTCTTTCTCTGTTTGTATGTCTGAAGTGTTTGTCTTTCTTGGTTTGTATGTCTGAAGTGTCTGTCTTTGTTTGTTTGTATGTCTAAAGTGCCTGTTTTTCTCTGTTTGTATGTCTGAAGGGTTTGTCTTTGTTGATTTGTATGTCTGAAGTGTCTGTTTTGTTGGTTTGTATGTCTAAAGTGCCTGTCTTTCTCTGTTTGTATGTCTGAAGTGTTTGTCTATTTTGGTTTGTATGTCTGAAGTGTCTGTCTTTGTTGGTTTGTATCTCTAAAGTGCCTTTCTTTCTCTGTTTGTATGTCTGAAGTGTTTGTCTTTGTTGGTTTGTATGTGTGAAGTGCCTGTCTTTCTCTGTTTGTATGTCTGAGGTGTTTGTCTTTGTTGGTTTGTATGTCTAAAGTGTCTGTCTTTGTTGCTTTGTATGTCTAAAGTGCCTGTCTTTCTCTCTTTGTATTTGTCTTTGTTGGTTTGTATGTCTGAAGTGTCTATCTTTGTTGGTTCGCATGTTTAAAGTGCCTGTGTTTCTCTGTTTGTATGTCTGAAGTGTTTGTCTTTGTTGGTTTGTATGTCTGAAGTGTGTGTCTTTGTTGGTTTGTATGTCCAAAGTGCCTGTCTTTCTCTGCTTGTTTGTCTGAAGTGTTTGTCTTTGCTGGTTTGTATATCAGAAGTGTCTGTTTTTGTTGGTTTGTATGTCTAAAGTGCCTGTCTTTCTCTGTTTGTATGTTTGAAGTGTTTGTCTTTGTTGGTTTGTATGTCTGAAGTGTCTGTCTTTTTTGGTTTGTATGTCTAAAGTGCCTGTCTTTCTCTGTATGTATGTCTTAAGTGTTTGTCTTTGTTGGTTTGTATGTCCAAAGTGTCTGTCTTTGTTGGTTTGTGTGTCTAAAGTGCCTGTCTTTCTCTGTTTGTATGTCTGAATTGTTTGTCTTTGTTGGTTTGTATGTCTGAAGTGTCTGTCTTTGTTGGTTTATATGTCTAAAGGGTTTGTCTTTCCCTGTTTGTAAGTCTGAAGTGTTTGTCTTTGTTGGTTTATATGTCTGAAGTGTCTGTCATTGTTGGTTTGTATGTCTAAAGTGCTTGTCTTTCTCTGTTTTTATGTCTGAAGTGTTTGTCTTTGTTGGTTTGTATGGGTGAAGTGTCTGTCTTTGTTGGTTTGTATGCCTAAAGTGCCTGTCTTTCTCTGTTTGCATGTCTGAAGTGTTTGTCTTTGTTGGTTTGTATGTTTAAAGCGCCTGTCTTTTTCTGTTTGTATGTCTGAAGTGTTTGTCTTTGTTGGCTTGTGTGTCTGAAGTGTCTGTCTTTGTTGGTTTGTGTTTCTGAAGTGCCTGTCTTTGTCTGTTTGTATATCTGAAGTGTTTGTCTTTTTTGGTTTGTATGTCTGAAGTGTCTGTCTTTGTTGGTTTGAATGTCTGAAGTGCCTGTATTTCTCTGTTTGTATGTCTGATGTGTTTGTGTTTGCTAATTTGCATTTCTAAAGTGTTTGTCTTTGTTGGTTTGTATGTCTGAAGTGTCTGTCTTTGTTGGTTCGTATGTCTAAAGTGCCTGTCTTTCTCTGTTTGTATGTCTGAAGTGTTTGTCTTTGTTGGTTTGTATGTCTGAAGTGGCTGTCTTTTTGGTTCTTATGTCTAAAGTGCCCGTCTTTCTTTGTTTGTATGTCTGAAGTGTTTGTCTATTTTGGTTTGTATGTCTGAAGTGTCTGTCTTTGTTGGTTTGTATGTCTAAAGTGCCTGTCTTTTTCTGTTTGTATGTCTGAAGTGTTTGTCTTTGTTGGTTTGTATGTCTGAAGTGTTTGTCTTTGTTGGTTGTATATCTAAAGTGCCTGTCTTTCTCTGTTTGTATGTCTGATGTGTTTGTCATTGTTTGTTTGTATGTCTGAAGTGTCTGTCTTTGTTGGTTTGTATGTCTAAAGTGCCTGTCTTTCTCTGTTTGTATGTCTGAAGTGTTTGTCTTTGTTGGTTTGTATGTCTGAAGTGTCTGTCTTTGTTGGTTTGTTTGTCTAAAGTGCCTGTCTTTCTCCGTTTGTATGTCTGAAGTGTTTGTCTTTGTTGGTTTGTGCGTCTGAAGTGTTTGTCTTTGTTGGTTTGTATGTTTAAAGTGCCTGTCTTTCTCTGTTTGTATGTCTGAAGTGTTTGTCTTTGTTGGTTTGTATGTCTGAATTGTCTATCTTTGTTAGTTTGTATGTCTAAAGTGCCTGTCTTTCTCTGTTTGTGTGTCTAAAATATTTGTCTTTGTTGGTTTGTATGTCTTAAGTGTCTCTCTTTGTTGGTTTGTATGTCTAAAGTGCCTGTCTGTCTCTGTTTGCATGTCTGAAGTGTTTGTCTTTGATTGTTTGTATGTCTGAAGTGCCTGTCTTTCTCTGTTTGTATGTTTCAAGTGTTTGTCTTTGTTGGTTTGTATGTTTAAAGCGCCTGTCTTTTTCTGTTTTTATGTCTGAAGTGTTTGTCTTTGTTGGCTTGTGTGTCTGAAGTGTCTGTCTTTGTTGGTTTGTGTTTCTGAAGTGCCTGTATTGGTCTGTTTGTATATCTGAAGTGTTTGTCTTTTTGGTTTGTATGTCTGAAGTGTCTGTCTTTGTTGGTTTGAATGTCTGAAGTGCCTGTATTTCTCTGTTTGTATGTCTGATGTGTTTGTGTTTGCTAATTTGCATTTGTGAAGTGTTTGTCTTTGTTGGTTTGTATGTCTGAAGTGTCTGTCTTTGTTGGTTCGTATGTCTAAAGTGCCTGTCTTTCTCTGTTTGTATGTCTGAAGTGTTTGTCTTTGTTGGTTTGTATGTCTGAAGTGGCTGTCTTTTTGGTTCGTATGTCTAAAGTGCCCGTCTTTCTTTGTTTGTATGTCTGAAGTGTTTGTCTATTTTGGTTTGTATGTCTGAAGTGTCTGTCTTTGTTGGTTTGTATGTCTAAAGTGCCTGTCTTTTTCTGTTTGTATGTCTGAAGTGTTTGTCTTTGTTGGTTTGTATGTCTGAAGTGTTTGTCTTTGTTGGTTTGTATATCTAAAGTGCCTGTCTTTCTCTGTTTGTATGTCTGAAGTGTTTGTCATTGTTGGTTTGTATGTCTGAAGTGTCTGTCTTTGTTGGTTTGTATGTCTAAAGTGCCTGTCTTTCTCTGTTTGTATGTCTGAAGTGTTTGTCTTTGTTGGTTTGTATGTCTGAAGTGTCTATCTTTGTTGGTTTGTTTGTCTAAAGTGCCTGTCTTTCTCCGTTTGTATGTCTGAAGTGTTTGTCTTTGTTGGTTTGTGCGTCTGAAGTGTCTGTCTTTGTTGGTTTGTATGTTTAAAGTGCCTGTCTTTCTCTGTTTGTATGTCTGAAGTGTTTGTCTTTGTTGGTTTGTATGTCTGAAGTGTCTGTCTTTGTTAGTTTGTATGTCTAAAGTGCCTGTCTTTCTCTGTTTGTGTGTCTAAAATATTTGTCTTTGTTGGTTTGTATGTCTTAAGTGTCTCTCTTTGTTGGTTTGTATGTCTAAAGTGCGTGTCTTTCTCTCTTTGTATGTCTGAAGTGTTTGTCTTTGATTGTTTGTATGTCTGAAGTGTCTGTCTTTCTCTGTTTGTGTGTCTAAAATATTTGTCTTTGTTGGTTTGTATGTCTTAAGTGTCTCTCTTTGTTGGTTTGTATGTCTAAAGTGCCTGTCTTTCTCTGTTTGCATGTCTGAAGTATTTGTCTTTGGTGGTTTCTATATCTGAAGTGTCTGTCTTTGTTGGTTTGTATGTCTAAAGTACCTGTCTTTCTCTGTTTGTATGTCTGAAGTGTTTGTCTTTGTTAGTTTGTATGTCTAAAGTGTCTGTCTTTGTTGGTTTGTATGTCTAAAGTGCCTGCCTTTCTCCGTTTGTATGTCTGAAGTGTTTGTCTTTGTTGGTTTGTATGTCTGAAGTGTTTGTCTTTGTTGGTTTGTATGTCTAAAGGGTCTGTCTTTCTTTGTTTGTATGTATGAAGTGTTTGTCTTTGTTGGTTTGTATGTCTGAAGTGTCTGTCTTTGTTGGTTTGTATGTTTAAAGTACATGTCTTTCTCTGTTTGTATGTCTGAAGTGTTTGTCTTTGTTGGTTTGTATGTCTAAAGTGCCTGTCTTTGTTGGTTAGTATGTCTAAAGTACCTGTCGTTCTCTGTTTGTATGTCTGAAATGTTTGTCTTTGTTGGTTTGTATGTCTGAAGTGTCTGTCTTTGTTGGTTTGTATGTCTAAAGTGCCTGCCTTTCTCTGTTTGTATGTCTGAAGTGTTTGTCTTTGTTGGTTTGTATGTCTGAAGTGTTTGTCTTTGTTGGTTTGTATGTCTAAAGGGTCTGTCTTTCTCTGTTTGTATGTCTGAAGTGTTTGTCTTTGTTGGTTTGTATGTCTGAAGTGTCTGTCTTTGTTGGTTTTTATGTCTAAAGTGCATGTCTTTCTCTGTTTGTATGTCTGAAGTGTTTGTCTTTGTTGGTTTGTATGTCTAAAGTGCCTGTCTTTGTTGGTTTGTATGTCTAAAGTACCTGTCTTTCTCTGTTTGTATGTCTGAAGTTTTTGTCTTTGTTGGTTTGTATGTCTGAAGTGTCTGTCTTTGCTGGTTTGTATTTCTAAAGTGCCTGTCTTTCGCTGTTTGTATGTCTGAAGTGTTTGTCTTACTTGGTTTGTATGTCTGAAGTGTCTGTCTTTGTTTGTTTGTATGTCTAAAGTGCCTGTCTTTGTCTGTTTTATGTCTGAAGGGTTTGTCTTTGTTGATTTTTATGTCTGAAGTGTCTTTCTTTGTTGGTTTGTATGTCTAAAGTACCTGTCTTTCTCTGTTTGTATGTCTGAAGTGTTTGTCTTTGTTGGTTTGTATGTCTGAAGTGTCTGTCTTTGTTGGTTTATATGTTTAAAGTGTCTGTCTCCCTGTTTGTATGTCTGAAGTGCCTGTCTTTGTTGGTTTGTATGTCTAAATTGCCTGTCTTTCTCTGTTTTATGTCTGAGGTGTTTGTCTTTGTTGGTTTGTATGTCTGTAGTGTCTGTATTTGTTGCTTTGTATGTCTAAAGTGCCTGTCTTTCTCTGTTTGTATTTGTCTTTGTTGGTTTGTATGTCTGAAGTGTCTGTCTTTGTTGGTTCGTAAGTTTAAAGTGCCTGTCTTTCTCTGTTTGTATGTCTGAAGTGTTTGTCTTTGTTGGTTTGTATGTCTGAAGTGTGTGTCTTTATTGGTTTGTATGTCTAAAGTGCCTGTCTTTCTCTGTTTGTATGTCTGAAGTGTTTGTCTTTGCTGGTTTGTATACCAGAAGTGTCTGCCTTTCTCTGTTTGTATGTCCTTAGTGCCTGTCTTTCTCTGTTTGTATACCTGAAGTGTTTGTATTTGCTGGTTTGTATGTCTAAAGTGCCTGTCTTTTTCTGTTTGTATGTATGAAGTGTTTGTGTTTGTTGGTTTGTATGTCTGAAGTGTCTGTCTTTGTTGGTTTGTATGTCTAAAGTGCCTGTCTTTCTCTGTTTGTATGTCTGAAGTGTTTGTCTTTGTTGGTTTGTATGTCTGAAGTGTCTGTCTTTGTTGGTTTGTGTGTCTT
Source organism: Artemia sinica (assembly GCA_027921565.1). NCBI lineage: Eukaryota > Metazoa > Arthropoda > Branchiopoda > Anostraca > Artemiidae > Artemia > Artemia sinica. The sequence continues at coordinate 3,538,907 of CM051266.1, forward strand.
AAGTGCCTGTCTTTCTCTGTTTGTATGTCTAAATTGTTTGTCTTTGTTGGTTTGTATGTCTGAAGTGTCTGTCTTTGTTGTTTATATGTCAAAAGTGTCTGTATTTCCCTGTTTGTATGTCTGAAGTGTTTGTGTTTGTTGGTTTATATGTCTGAAGTGTCTGTCTTTGTTGGTTTGTATGTCTAAAGTGCCTGTCTTTCTCTGTTTGTATGTCTGAAGTGTTTGTCTTTGTTGGTTTGTATGTCTGAAGTGTCTGTCTTTGTTGGTTTGTTTGTCTAAAGTGCCTGTCTTTCTCCGTTTGTATGTCTGAAGTGTTTGTCTTTGTTGGTTTGTGCGTCTGAAGTGTCTGTCTTTGTTGGTTTGTATGTTTAAAGTGCCTGTCTTTCTCTGTTTGTATGTTTGAAGTGTTTGTCTTTGTTGGTTTGTATGTCTGAATTGTCTGTCTTTGTTAGTTTGTATGTCTAAAGTGCCTGTCTTTCTCTGTTTGTGTGTCTAAAATATTTGTCTTTGTTGGTTTGTATGTCTTAAGTGTCTCTCTTTGTTGGTTTGTATGTCTAAAGTGCGTGTCTTTTTCTCTTTGTATGTCTGAAGTGTTTGTCTTTGATTGTTTGTATGTCTGAAGTGTCTGTCTTTCTCTGTTTGTGTGTCTAAAATATTTGTCTTTGTTGGTTTGTATGTCTTAAGTGTCTCTCTTTGTTGGTTTGTATGTCTAAAGTGCCTGTCTTTCTCTGTTTGCATGTCTGAAGTATTTGTCTTTGGTGGTTTCTATATCTGAAGTGTCTGTCTTTGTTGGTTTGTATATCTAAAGTACCTGTCTTTCTCTGTTTGTATGTCTGAAGTGTTTGTCTTTGTTAGTTTGTATGTATAAAGTGTCTGTCTTTGATGGTTTGTATGTCTAAAGTGCCTGCCTTTCTCCGTTTGTATGTCTGAAGTGTTTGTCTTTGTTGGTTCGTATGTCTGAAGTGTTTGTCTTTGTTGGTTTGTATGTCTAAAGGGTCTGTCTTTCTTTGTTTGTATGTATGAAGTGTTTGTCTTTGTTGGTTTGTATGTCTGAAGTGTCTGTCTTTGTTGGTTTGTATGTTTAAAGTACATGTCTTTCTCTGTTTGTATGTCTGAAGTGTTTGTCTTTGTTGGTTTGTATGTCTAAAGTGCCTGTCTTTGTTGGTTAGTATGTCTAAAGTACCTGTCTTTCTCTGTTTGTATGTCTGAAATGTTTGTCTTTGTTGGTTTGTATGTCTGAAGTGTCTGTCTTTGTTGGTTTGTATGTCTAAAGTGCCTGCCTTTCTCTGTTTGTATGTCTGAAGTGTTTGTCTTTGTTGGTTTGTATGTCTGAAGTGTTTGTCTTTGTTGGTTTGTATGTCTAAAGGGTCTGTCTTTCTCTGTTTGTATGTCTGAAGTGTTTGTCTTTCTCTGTTTGTATGTCTGAAGTGTTTGTCTTTGTTGGTTTGTATGTCTAAAGTGCCTGTCTTTGTTGGTTTGTATGTCTAAAGTACCTGTCTTTCTCTGTTTGTATGTCTGAAGTGTTTGTCTTTGTTGGTTTGTATGTCTGAAGTGTCTGTCTTTGCTGGTTTGTATGTCTAAAGTGCCTGTCTTTCTCTGTTTGTATGTCTGAAGTGTTTGTCTTTCTTGGTTTGTATGTCTGAAGTGTCTGTCTTTGTTTGTTTGTATGTCTAAAGTGCCTTTCTTTGTCTGTTTTATGTCTGAAGGGTTTGTCTTTGTTGATTTTTATGTCTGAAGTGTCTTTCTTTGTTGGTTTGTATGTCTAAAGTACCTGTCTTTCTCTGTTTGTATGTCTGAAGTGTTTTTCTTTGTTGGTTTTTATGTCTGAAGTGTCTATCTTTGTTGGTTTATGTGTTTAAAGTGTCTGTCTCCCTGTTTGTATGTCTGAAGTGCCTGTCTTTGTTGGTTTGTATGTCTAAAGTGCCTGTCTTTCTCTGTTTTATGTCTGAGGTGTTTGTCTTTGTTGGTTTGTATGTCTGTAGTGTCTGTATTTGTTGCTTTGTATGTCTAAAGTGCCTGTCTTTCTCTGTTTGTATTTGTCTTTGTTGGTTTGTATGTCTGAAGTGTCTGTCTTTGTTGGTTCGTAAGTTTAAAGTGCCTGTCTTTCTCTGTTTGTATGTCTGAAGTGTTTGTCTTTGTTGGTTTGTATGTCTGAAGTGTGTGTCTTTATTGGTTTGTATGTCTAAAGTGCCTGTCTTTCTCTGTTTGTATGTCTGAAGTGTTTGTCTTTGCTGGTTTGTATATCAGAAGTGTCTGCCTTTCTCTGTTTGTATGTCCTTAGTGCCTGTCTTTCTCTGTTTGTATACCTGAAGTGTTTGTATTTGCTGGTTTGTATGTCTAAAGTGCCTGTCTTTTTCTGTTTGTATGTCTGAAGTGTTTGTCTTTGTTGGTTTGTATGTCTGAAGTGTCTGTCTTTGTTGGTTTGTATGTCTAAAGTGCCTGTCTTTCTCTGTTTGTATGTTTGAAGTGTTTGTCTTTGTTGGTTTGTATGTCTGAAGTGTCTGTCTTTGTTGGTTTGTGTGTCTTAAGTGCCTGTCTTTCTCTGTTTGTATGTCTAAATTGTTTGTCTTTGTTGGTTTGTATGTCTGAAGTGTCTGTCTTTGTTGTTTATATGTCAAAAGTGTCTGTATTTCCCTGTTTGTATGTCTGAAGTGTTTGTGTTTGTTGGTTTATATGTCTGAAGTGTCTGTCTTTGTTGGTTTGTATGTTTAAAGTGCCTGTCTTTCTCTGTTTGTATGTCTGAAGTGTTTGTCTTTGTTGGTTTGTATGGGTGAAGTGTCTGTCTTTGTTGGTTTGTATGACTAAAGTGCCTGTCTTTCTCTGTTTATATGTCTGAAGTGTTTGTCTTTGTTGGTTTGTATGTTTAAAGTGCCTGTCTTTGTCTGTTTGTATGTCTGAAGTGTTTCTCTTTGTTGGTTTGTATGTCTGAAGTGTCTGTCTTTGTTGGTTTGTATGTCTGAAGTGCCTGTCTTTCTCTGTTTGTATGTCTGAAGTGTTTGTCTTTGTTGGTTTGTATGTCTGAAGTGTCTGTCTTTGTTGGTTTGTATATCTGAAGTGAATGTCTTTCTCCGTTTGTATGTCTGATGTGTTTGTGTTTGCTGGTTTGTATTTCTGAAGTGTTTCTCTTTGTTGGTTTGTATGTCTGAAATGTCTGTCTTTGTTGGTTCGTGTGTCTAAAGTGCCTGTCTTTCTCTGTTTGTATGTCTGAAGTGTTTGTCTTTCTTGGTTTGTATGTCTGAAGTGTCTGTCTTTGTTTGTTTGTATGTCTAAAGTGCCTGTTTTTCTCTGTTTGTATGTCTGAAGGGTTTGTCTTTGTTGATTTGTATGTCTGAAGTGTCTGTTTTTGTTGGTTTGTATGTCTAAAGTGCCTGTCTTTCTCTGTTTGTATGTCTGAAGTGTTTGTCTATTTTGGTTTGTATGTCTGAAGCGTCTGTCTTTGTTGGTTTGTATCTCTAAAGTGCCTGTCTTTCTCTGTTTGTATGTCTGAAGTGTTTGACTTTGTTGGTTTGTATGTGTGAAGTGCCTGTCTTTCTCTGTTTGTATGTCTGAGGTGTTTGTCTTTGTTGGTTTGTATGTCTAAAGTGTCTGTCTTTGTTGCTTTGTATGTCTAAAGTGCCTGTCTTTCTCTCTTTGTATTTGTCTTTGTTGGTTTGTATGTCTGAAGTGTCTGTCTTTGTTGGTTCGTATGTTTAAAGTGCCTGTGTTTCTCTGTTTGTATGTCTGAAGTGTTTGTCTTTGTTGGTTTGTATGTCTGAAGTGTGTGTCTTTGTTGGTTTGTATGTCCAAAGTGCCTGTCTTTCTCTGTTTGTTTGTCTGAAGTGTTTGTCTTTGCTGGTTTGTATATCAGAAGTGTCTGTTTTTGTTGGTTTGTATGTCTAAAGTGCCTGTCTTTCCCTGTTTGTATGTTTGAAGTGTTTGTCTTTGTTGGTTTGTATGTCTGAAGTGTCTGTCTTTGTTGGTTTGTATGTCTAAAGTGCCTGTCTTTCTCTGTATGTATGTCTTAAGTGTTTGTCTTTGTTGGTTTGTATGTCCAAAGTGTCTGTCTTTGTTGGTTTGTGTGTCTAAAGTGCCTGTCTTTCTCTGTTTGTATGTCTGAAGTGTTTGTCTTTGTTGGTTTGTATGTCTGAAGTGTCTGTCTTTGTTGGTTTATATGTCTAAAGTGTTTGTCTTTCCCTGTTTGTAAGTCTGAAGTGTTTGTCTTTGTTGGTTTATATGTCTGAAGTGTCTGTCATTGTTGGTTTGTATGACTAAAGTGCTTGTCTTTCTCTGTTTTTATGTCTGAAGTGTTTGTCTTTGTTGGTTTGTATGGGTGAAGTGTCTTTCTTTGTTGGTTTGTATGCCTAAAGTGCCTGTCTTTCTCTGTTTGTATGTCTGAAGTGTTTGTCTTTGTTGGTTTGTATGTTTAAAGCGCCCTTCTTTTTCTGTTTGTATGTCTGAAGTGTTTGTCTTTGTTGGCTTGTGTGTCTGAAGTGTCTGTCTTTGTCTGTTTGTATATCTGAAGTGTTTGTCTTTTTTGGTTTGTATGTCTGAAGTGTCTGTCTTTGTTGGTTTGAATGTCTGAAGTGCCTGTATTTCTCTGTTTGTATGTCTGATGTGTTTGTGTTTGCTAATTTGCATTTCTGAAGTGTTTGTCTTTGTTGGTTTGTATGTCTGAAGTGTCTGTCTTTGTTGGTTCGTATGTGTAAAGTGCCTGTCTTTCTCTGTTTGTATGTCTGAAGTGTTTGTCTTTGTTGGTTTGTGTTTCTGAAGTGCCTGTCTTTGTCTGTTTGTATATCTGAAGTGTTTGTCTTTTTGGTTTGTATGTCTGAAGTGTCTGTCTTTGTTGGTTTGAATGTCTGAAGTGCCTGTATTTCTCTGTTTGTATGTCTGATGTGTTTGTGTTTGCTAATTTGCATTTCTGAAGTGTTTGTCTTTGTTGGTTTGTATGTCTGAAGTGTCTGTCTTTGTTGGTTCGTATGTCTAAAGTGCCTGTCTTTCTCTGTTTGTATGTCTGAAGTGTTTGTCTTTGTTGGTTTGTATGTCTGAAGTGGCTGTCTTTTTGGTTCTTATGTCTAAAGTGCCCGTCTTTCTTTGTTTGTATGTCTGAAGTGTTTGTCTATTTTGGTTTGTATGTCTGAAGTGTCTGTCTTTGTTGGTTTGTATGTCTAAAGTGCCTGTCTTTTTCTGTTTGTATGTCTGAAGTGTTTGTCTTTGTTGGTTTGTATGTCTGAAGTGTTTGTCTTTGTTGGTTTGTATATCTAAAGTGCCTGTCTTTCTCTGTTTGTATGTCTGAAGTGTTTGTCATTGTTGGTTTGTATGTCTGAAGTGTCTGTCTTTGTTGGTTTGTATGTCTAAAGTGCCTGTCTTTCTCTGTTTGTATGTCTGAAGTGTTTGTCTTTGTTGGTTTGTATGTCTGAATTGTCTGTCTTTGTTGGTTTGTTTGTCTAAAGTGCCTGTCTTTCTCCGTTTGTATGTCTGAAGTGTTTGTCTTTGTTGGTTTGTGCGTCTGAAGTGTCTGTATTTGTTGGTTTGTATGTTTAAAGTGCCTGTCTTTCTCTGTTTGTATGTCTGAAGTGTTTGTCTTGGTTGGTTTGTATGTCTGAATTGTCTGTCTTTGTTAGTTTGTATGTCTAAAGTGCCTGTCTTTCTCTGTTTGTGTGTCTAAAATATTTGTCTTTGCTGGTTTGTATGTCTTAAGTGTCTCTCTTTGTTGGTTTGTATGTCTAAAGTGCGTGTCTTTCTCTGTTTGTATCTCTGAAGTGTTTGTCTTTGATTGTTTGTATGTCTGAAGTGTCTGTCTTTCTCTGTTTGTGTGTCTAAAATATTTGTCTTTGTTGGTTTGTATGTCTTAAGTGTCTCTCTTTGTTGGTTTGTATGTCTAAAGTGCATGTCTGTCTCTGTTTGCATGTCTGAAGTATTTGTCTTTGGTGGTTTCTATATCTGAAGTGTCTGTCTTTGTTGGTTTGTATGTCTAAAGTACCTGTCTTTCTCTGTTTGTATGTCTGAAGTGTTTGTCTTTGTTAGTTTGTATGTATAAAGTGTCTGTCTTTGATGGTTTGTATGTCTAAAGTGCCTGCCTTTCTCCGTTTGTATGTCTGAAGTGTTTGTCTTTGTTGGTTTGTATGTCTGAAGTGTTTGTCTTTGTTGGTTTGTATGTCGAAAGGGTCTGTCTTTCTTTGTTTGTATGTCTGAAGTGTTTGTCTTTGTTGGTTTGTATGTTTGAAGTGTCTGTCTTTGTTGGTTTGTATGTCTAAAGTACCTGTCTTTCTCTGTTTGTATGTCTGAAGTGTTTGTCTTTGTTGGTTTGTATGTCTAAAGTGCCTGTCTTTGTTGGTTAGTATGTCTAAAGTACCTGTCTTTCTCTGTTTGTATGTCTGAAATGTTTGTCTTTGTTGGTTTGTATGTCTGAAGTGTCTGTCTTTGTTGGTTTGTATGTCTAAAGTGCCTGCCTTTCTCTGTTTGTATGTCTGAAGTGTTTGTCTTTGTTGGTTTGTATGTCTGAAGTGTTTGTCTTTGTTAGTTTGTATGTCTAAAGGGTCTGTCTTTCTCTGTTTGTATGTCTGAAGTGTTTGTCTTTGTTGGTTTGTATGTCTGAAGTGTCTGTCTTTGTTGGTTTTTATGTCTAAAGTGCATGTCTTTCTCTGTTTGTATGTCTGAAGTGTTTGTCTTTGTTGGTTTGTATGTCTAAAGTGCCTGTCTTTGTTGGTTTGTATGTCTAAAGTACCTGTCTTTCTCTGTTTGTATGTCTGAAGTGTTTGTCTTTGTTGTTTTGTATGTCTGAAGTGTCTGTCTTTGCTGGTTTGTATGTCTAAAGTGCCTGTCTTTCTCTGTTTGTATGTCTGAAGTGTTTGTCTTTCTTGGTTTGTATGTCTGAAGTGTCTGTCTTTGTTTGTTTGTATGTCTAAAGTGCCTGTCTTTGTCTGTTTTATGTCTGAAGGGTTTGTCTTTGTTGATTTTTATGTCTGAAGTGTCTTTCTTTGTTGGTTTGTATGTCTAAAGTACCTGTCTTTCTCTGTTTGTATGTCTGAAGTGTTTGTCTTTGTTGGTTTTTATGTCTGAAGTGTCTATCTTTGTTGGTTTATATGTCTAAAGTGTCTGTCTCCCTGTTTGTATGGTTGAAGTGCCTGTCTTTGTTGGTTTGTATGTCTAAAGTGCCTGTCTTTCTCTGTTTTATTTCTGAGGTGTTTGTCTTTGTTGGTTTGTATGTCTGTAGTGTCTGTCTTTGTTGCTTTGTATGTCTAAAGTGCCTGTCTTTCTCTGTTTGTATTTGTCTTTGTTGGTTTGTATGTCTGAAGTGTCTGTCTTTGTTGGTTCGTAAGTTTAAAGTGCCTGTCTTTCTCTGTTTGTATGTCTGAAGTGTTTGTCTTTGTTGGTTTGTATGTCTGAAGTGTGTGTCTTTATTGGTTTGTATGTCTAAAGTGCCTGTCTTTCTCTGTTTGTATGTCTGAAGTGTTTGTCTTTGCTGGTTTGTATACAAGAAGTGTCTGCCTTTCTCTGTTTGTATGTCCTTAGTGCCTGTCTTTCTCTGTTTGTATACCTGAAGTGTTTGTATTTGCTGGTTTGTATGTCTAAAGTGCCTGTCTTTTTCTGTTTGTATGTCTGAAGTGTTTGTCTTTGTTGGTTTGTATGTCTGAAGTGTCTGTCTTTGCTGGTTTGTATGTCTAAAGTGCCTGTCTTTCCCTGTTTGTATGTTTGAAGTGTTTGTCTTTGTTGGTTTGTATGTCTGAAGTGTATGTCTTTGTTGGTTTGTAAGTCTAAAGTGCCTGTCTTTCTCTGTATGTATGTCTTAAGTGTTTGTCTTTGTTGGTTTGTATGTCCAAAGTGTCTGTCTTTGTTGGTTTGTGTGTCTTAAGTGCCTGTCTTTCTCTGTTTGTATGTCTAAATTGTTTGTCTTTGTTTGTTTGTATGTCTGAAGTGTCTGTCTTTGTTGTTTATATGTCAAAAGTGTCTGTCTTTCCCTGTTTGTATGTCTGAAGTGTTTGTGTTTGTTGGTTTATACGTCTGAAGTGTCTGTCTTTGTTGTTTTGTATGTTTAAAGTGCCTGTATTTCTCTGTTTGTATGTCTGAAGTGTTTGTCTTTGTTGGTTTGTATGGGTGAAGTGTCTGTCTTTGTTGGTTTGTATGACTAAAGTGCCTGTCTTTCTCTGTTTATATGTCTGAAGTGTTTGTCTTTGTTGGTTTGTATGTTTAAAGTGCCTGTCTTTGTCTGTTTGTATGTCTGAAGTGTTTGTCTTTGTTGGTTTGTATGTCTGAAGTGTCTGTCTTTGTTGGTTTGTATGTCTGAAGTGCCTGTCTTTCTCTGTTTGTTTGTCCGAAGTGTTTGTCTTTGTTGATTTGTATGTCTGAAGTGTCTGTCTTTGTTGGTTTGTATATCTGAAGTGAATGTCTTTCTCCGTTTGTATGTCTGATGTGTTTGTGTTTGCTGGTTTGTATTTCTGAAGTGTTTCTCTTTGTTAGTTTGTATGTCTGAAATGTCTGTCTTTGTTGGTTCGTATGTCTAAAGTGCCTGTCTTTCTCTGTTTGTATGTCTGAAGTGTTTGTCTTTGTTGGTTTGTATGTCTGAAGTGTCTGTCTTTGTTGGTTTGTATGTCTAAAGTGCCTGTCTTTCTCTGTTTGTATGTCTGAAGTGTTTGTCTTTGTTGGTTTGTATGTCTGAAGTGTCTGTCTTTGTTGGTTTGTTTGTCTAAAGTGCCTGTCTTTCTCTGTTTGTATGTCTGAAGTGTTTGTCTTTGTTGGTTTGTTCGTCTGAAGTGTCTGTCTTTGTTGGTTTGTTTGTTTAAAGTGCCTGTATTTCTCTGTTTGTATGTCTGAAGTGTTTGTCTTTGTTGGTTTGTATGTCTGAATTGTCTGTCTTTGTTGGTTTGTATGTCTAAAGTGCCTGTCTTTCTCTGTTTGTGTGTCTGAAGTATTTGTTTTTGTTGGTTTGTATGTGTTAAGTGTCTGTCTTTGTTGGTTTGTATGTCTAAAGTGTGTGTCTTTCTCTGTTTGTATGTCTGAAGTGTTTGTCTTTGATTGTTTGTATGTCTGAAGTGTCTGTCTTTGTTGGTTTGCATGTCTAAAGTGCCTGTCTTTCTCTGTTTGTATGTCTGAAGTATTTGTCTTTATTGGTTTCTATATCTGAAGTGTCTGTCTTTGTTGGTTTGTATGTCTGAAGTGTCTGTCTTTGCTGGTTTGTATGTCTAAAGTGCCTGTCTTTCCCTGTTTGTATGTTTGAAGTGTTTGTCTTTGTTGGTTTGTATGTCTGAAGTGTCTGTCTTTGTTGGTTTGTGTGTCTTAAGTGCCTGTCTTTCTCTGTTTGTATGTCTAAATTGTTTGTCTTTGTTGGTTTGTATGTCTGAAGTGTCTGTCTTTGTTGTTTATATGTCAAAAGTGTCTGTATTTCCCTGTTTGTATGTCTGAAGTGTTTGTGTTTGTTGGTTTATATGTCTGAAGTGTCTGTCTTTGTTGGTTTGTATGTTTAAAGTGCCTGTCTTTCTCTGTTTGTATGTCTGAAGTGTTTGTCTTTGTTGGTTTGTATGGGTGAAGTGTCTGTCTTTGTTGGTTTGTATGACTAAAGTGCCTGTCTTTCTCTGTTTATATGTCTGAAGTGTTTGTCTTTGTTGGTTTGTATGTTTAAAGTGCCTGTCTTTGTCTGTTTGTATGTCTGAAGTGTTTCTCTTTGTTGGTTTGTATGTCTGAAGTGTCTGTCTTTGTTGGTTTGTATGTCTGAAGTGCCTGTCTTTTTCTGTTTGTATGTCTGAAGTGTTTGTCTTTGTTGATTTGTATGTCTGAAGTGTCTGTCTTTGTTGGTTTGTATATCTGAAGTGAATGTCTTTCTCCGTTTGTATGTCTGATGTGTTTGTGTTTGCTGGTTTGTATTTCTGAAGTGTTTCTCTTTGTTGGTTTGTATGTCTGAAATGTCTGTCTTTGTTGGTTCGTGTGTCTAAAGTGCCTGTCTTTCTCTGTTTGTATGTCTGAAGTGTTTGTCTTTCTTGGTTTGTATGTCTGAAGTGTCTGTCTTTGTTTGTTTGTATGTCTAAAGTGCCTGTTTTTCTCTGTTTGTATGTCTGAAGGGTTTGTCTTTGTTGATTTGTATGTCTGAAGTGTCTGTTTTTGTTGGTTTGTATGTCTAAAGTGCCTGTCTTTCTCTGTTTGTATGTCTGAAGTGTTTGTCTATTTTGGTTTGTATGTCTGAAGTGTCTGTCTTTGTTGGTTTGTATGTCTAAAGTGCCTGTCTTTCTCTGTTTGTATGTCTGAAGTGTTTGACTTTGTTGGTTTGTATGTGTGAAGTGCCTGTCTTTCTCTGTTTGTATGTCTGAGGTGTTTGTCTTTGTTGGTTTGTATGTCTAAAGTGTCTGTCTTTGTTGCTTTGTATGTCTAAAGTGCCTGTCTTTCTCTCTTTGTATTTGTCTTTGTTGGTTTGTATGTCTGAAGTGTCTGTCTTTGTTGGTTCGTATGTTTAAAGTGCCTGTGTTTCTCTGTTTGTATGTCTGAAGTGTTTGTCTTTGTTGGTTTGTATGTCTGAAGTGTGTGTCTTTGTTGGTTTGTATGTCCAAAGTGCCTGTCTTTCTCTGTTTGTTTGTCTGAAGTGTTTGTCTTTGCTGGTTTGTATATCAGAAGTGTCTGTTTTTGTTGGTTTGTATGTCTAAAGTGCCTGTCTTTCTCTGTTTGTATGTCTGAAGTGTTTGTCTTTGTTGGTTTGTATGTCTGAAGTGTCTGTCTTTGTTGGTTTGTATGTCTAAAGTGCCTGTCTTTCTCTGTATGTATGTCTTAAGTGTTTGTCTTTGTTGGTTTGTATGTCCAAAGTGTCTGTCTTTGTTGGTTTGTGTGTCTAAAGTGCCTGTCTTTCTCTGTTTGTATGTCTGAATTGTTTGTCTTTGTTGGTTTGTATGTCTGAAGTGTCTGTCTTTGTTGGTTTATATGTCTAAAGTGTTTGTCTTTCCCTGTTTGTAAGTCTGAAGTGTTTGTCTTGTTGGTTTATATGTCTGAAGTGTCTGTCATTGTTGGTTTGTATGACTAAAGTGCTTGTCTTTCTCTGTTTTTATGTCTGAAGTGTTTGTCTTTGTTGGTTTGTATGGGTGAAGTGTCTTTCTTTGTTGGTTTGTATGCCTAAAGTGCCTGTCTTTCTCTGTTTGTATGTCTGAAGTGTTTGTCTTTGTTGGTTTGTATGTTTAAAGCGCCCTTCTTTTTCTGTTTGTATGTCTGAAGTGTTTGTCTTTGTTGGCTTGTGTGTCTGAAGTGTCTGTCTTTGTCTGTTTGTATATCTGAAGTGTTTGTCTTTTTGGTTTGTATGTCTGAAGTGTCTGTCTTTGTTGGTTTGAATGTCTGAAGTGCCTGTATTTCTCTGTTTGTATGTCTGATGTGTTTGTGTTTGCTAATTTGCATTTCTGAAGTGTTTGTCTTTGTTGGTTTGTATGTCTGAAGTGTCTGTCTTTGTTGGTTCGTATGTCTAAAGTGCCTGTCTTTCTCTGTTTGTATGTCTGAAGTGTTTGTCTTTGTTGGTTTGTGTTTCTGAAGTGCCTGTCTTTGTCTGTTTGTATATCTGAAGTGTTTGTCTTTTTTGGTTTGTATGTCTGAAGTGTCTGTCTATGTTGGTTTGAATGTCTGAAGTGCCTGTATTTCTCTGTTTGTATGTCTGATGTGTTTGTGTTTGCTAATTTGCATTTCTGAAGTGTTTGTCTTTGTTGGTTTGTATGTCTGAAGTGTCTGTCTTTGTTGGTTCGTATGTCTAAAGTGCCTGTCTTTCTCTGTTTGTATGTCTGAAGTGTTTGTCTTTGTTGGTTTGTATGTCTGAAGTGGCTGTCTTTTTGGTTCTTATGTCTAAAGTGCCCGTCTTTCTTTGTTTGTATGTCTGAAGTGTTTGTCTATTTTGGTTTGTATGTCTGAAGTGTCTGTCTTTGTTGGTTTGTATGTCTAAAGTGCCTGTCTTTTTCTGTTTGTATGTCTGAAGTGTTTGTCTTTGTTGGTTTGTATGTCTGAAGTGTTTGTCTTTGTTGGTTTGTATATCTAAAGTGCCTGTCTTTCTCTGTTTGTATGTCTGAAGTGTTTGTCATTGTTGGTTTGTATGTCTGAAGTGTCTGTCTTTGTTGGTTTGTATGTCTAAAGTGCCTGTCTTTCTCTGTTTGTATGTCTGAAGTGTTTGTCTTTGTTGGTTTGTGTGTCTGAAGTGTCTGTCTTTGTTGGTTTGTTTGTCTAAAGTGCCTGTCTTTCTCCGTTTGTATGTCTGAAGTGTTTGTCTTTGTTGGTTTGTATGTCTGAAGTGTTTGTCTTTGTTGGTTTGTATATCTAAAGTGCCTGTCTTTCTCTGTTTGTATGTCTGAAGTGTTTGTCTTTGTTGGTTTGTATGTCTGAAGTGTCTGTCTTTGTTGGTTTGTATGTCTAAAGTGCCTGTCTTTCTCTGTTTGTATGTCTGAAGTGTTTGTCTTTGTTGGTTTGTGTGTCTGAAGTGTCTGTCTTTGTTGGTTTGTTTGTCTAAAGTGCCTGTCTTTCTCCGTTTGTATGTCTGAAGTGTTTGTCTTTGTTGGTTTGTGCGTCTGAAGTGTCTGTATTTGTTGGTTTGTATGTTTAAAGTGCCTGTCTTTCTCTGTTTGTATGTCTGAAGTGTTTGTCTTGGTTGGTTTGTATGTCTGAATTGTCTGTCTTTGTTAGTTTGTATGTCTAAAGTGCCTGTCTTTCTCTGTTTGTGTGTCTAAAATATTTGTCTTTGCTGGTTTGTATGTCTTAAGTGTCTCTCTTTGTTGGTTTGTATGTCTAAAGTGCGTGTCTTTCTCTGTTTGTATCTCTGAAGTGTTTGTCTTTGATTGTTTGTATGTCTGAAGTGTCTGTCTTTCTCTGTTTGTGTGTCTAAAATATTTGTCTTTGTTGGTTTGTATGTCTTAAGTGTCTCTCTTTGTTGGTTTGTATGTCTAAAGTGCCTGTCTGTCTCTGTTTGCATGTCTGAAGTATTTGTCTTTGGTGGTTTGTATGTCTGAAGTGTCTGTCTTTGTTGGTTTGTATGTCTAAAGTACCTGTCTTTCTCTGTTTGTATGTCTGAAGTGTTTGTCTTTGTTAGTTTGTATGTATAAAGTGTCTGTCTTTGATGGTTTATATGTCTAAAGTGCCTGCCTTTCTCCGTTTGTATGTCTGAAGTGTTTGTCTTTGTTGGTTTGTATGTCTGAAGTGTTTGTCTTTGTTGGTTTGTATGTCTAAAGTGTCTGTCTTTCTTTGTTTGTATGTCTGAAGTGTTTGTCTTTGTTGGTTTGTATGTTTGAAGTGTCTGTCTTTGTTGGTTTGTATGTTTAAAGTACATGTCTTTCTCTGTTTGTATGTCTGAAGTGTTTGTCTTTGTTGGTTTGTATGTCTAAAGTGCCTGTCTTTGTTGGTTAGTATGTCTAAAGTACCTGTCTTTCTCTGTTTGTATGTCTGAAATGTTTGTCTTTGTTGGTTTGTATGTCTGAAGTGTCTATCTTTGTTGGTTTGTATGTCTAAAGTGCCTGCCTTTCTCTGTTTGTATGTCTGAAGTGTTTGTCTTTGTTGGTTTGTATGTCTGAAGTGTTTGTCTTTGTTAGTTTGTATGTCTAAAGGGTCTGTCTTTCTCTGTTTGTATGTCTGAAGTGTTTGTCTTTGTTGGTTTGTATGTTTGAAGTGTCTGTCTTTGTTGGTTTGTATGTCTAAAGTGCATGTCTTTCTCTGTTTGTATGTCTGAAGTGTTTGTCTTTGTTGGTTTGTATGTCTAAAGTGCCTGTCTTTGTTGGTTTGTATGTCTAAAGTACCTGTCTTTCTCTGTTTATATGTCTGAAGTTTTTGTCTTTGTTGTTTTGTATGTCTGAAGTGTCTGTCTTTGCTGGTTTGTATGTCTAAAGTGCCTGTCTTTCTCTGTTTGTATGTCTGAAGTGTTTGTCTTTCTTGGTTTGTATGTCTGAAGTGTCTGTCTTTGTTTGTTTGTATGTCTAAAGTGCCTGTCTTTGTCTGTTTTATGTCTGAAGGGTTTGTCTTTGTTGATTTTTATGTCTGAAGTGTCTTTCTTTGTTGGTTTGTATGTCTAAAGTACCTGTCTTTCTCTGTTTGTATGTCTGAAGTGTTTGTCTTTGTTGGTTTTTATGTCTGAAGTGTCTATCTTTGTTGGTTTATATGTCTAAAGTGTCTGTCTCCCTGTTTGTATGGTTGAAGTGCCTGTCTTTGTTGGTTTGTATGTCTAAAGTGCCTGTCTTTCTCTGTTTTATTTCTGAGGTGTTTGTCTTTGTTGGTTTGTATGTCTGTAGTGTCTGTCTTTGTTGCTTTGTATGTCTAAAGTGCCTGTCTTTCTCTGTTTGTATTTGTCTTTGTTGGTTTGTATGTCTGAAGTGTCTGTCTTTGTTGGTTCGTAAGTTTAAAGTGCCTGTCTTTCTCTGTTTGTATGTCTGAAGTGTTTGTCTTTGTTGGTTTGTATGTCTGAAGTGTGTGTCTTTATTGGTTTGTATGTCTAAAGTGCCTGTCTTTCTCTGTTTGTATGTCTGAAGTGTTTGTCTTTGCTGGTTTGTATACAAGAAGTGTCTGCCTTTCTCTGTTTGTATGTCCTTAGTGCCTGTCTTTCTCTGTTTGTATACCTGAAGTGTTTGTATTTGCTGGTTTGTATGTCTAAAGTGCCTGTCTTTCTCTGTTTGTATGTCTGAAGTGTTTGTCTTTGTTGGTTTGTATGTCTGAAGTGTCTGTCTTTGTTGGTTTGTATGTCTAAAGTGCCTGTCTTTCCCTGTTTGTATGTTTGAAGTGTTTGTCTTTGTTGGTTTGTATGTCTGAAGTGTATGTCTTTGTTGGTTTGTAAGTCTAAAGTGCCTGTCTTTCTCTGTATGTATGTCTTAAGTGTTTGTCTTTGTTGGTTTGTATGTCCAAAGTGTCTGTCTTTGTTGGTTTGTGTGTCTTAAGTGCCTGTCTTTCTCTGTTTGTATGTCTAAATTGTTTGTCTTTGTTGGTTTGTATGTCTGAAGTGTCTGTCTTTGTTGTTTATATGTCAAAAGTGTCTGTCTTTCCCTGTTTGTATGACTGAAGTGTTTGTGTTTGTTGGTTTATACGTCTGAAGTGTCTGTCTTTGTTGGTTTGTATGTTTAAAGTGCCTGTCTTTCTCTGTTTGTATGTCTGAAGTGTTTGTCTTTGTTGGTTTGTATGGGTGAAGTGTCTGTCTTTGTTGGTTTGTATGACTAAAGTGCCTGTCTTTCTCTGTTTATATGTCTAAAGTGTTTGTCTTTGTTGGTTTGTATGTTTAAAGTGCCTGTCTTTGTCTGTTTGTATGTCTGAAGTGTTTGTCTTTGTTGGTTTGTATGTCTGAAGTGTCTGTCTTTGTTGGTTTGTATGTCTAAAGTGCCTGTCTTTCTCTGTTTGTATGTCCGAAGTGTTTGTCTTTGTTGATTTGTATGTCTGAAGTGTCTGTCTTTGTTGGTTTGTATATCTGAAGTGAATGTCTTTCTCCGTTTGTATGTCTGATGTGTTTGTGTTTGCTGGTTTGTATTTCTGAAGTGTTTCTCTTTGTTGGTTTGTATGTCTGAAATGTCTGTCTTTGTTGGTTCGTATGTCTAAAGTGCCTGTCTTTCTCTGTTTGTATGTCTGAAGTGTTTGTCTTTGTTGGTTTGTATGTCTGAAGTGTCTGTCTTTGTTGGTTTGTATGTCTAAAGTGCCTGTCTTTCTCTGTTTGTATGTCTGAAGTGTTTGTCTTTGTTGGTTTGTATGTCTGAAGTGTCTGTCTTTGTTGGTTTGTTTGTCTAAAGTGCCTGTCTTTCTCTGTTTGTATGTCTGAAGTGTTTGTCTTTGTTGGTTTGTTCGTCTGAAGTGTCTGTCTTTGTTGTTTTATATGTTTAAAGTGCCTGTATTTCTCTGTTTGTATGTCTGAAGTGTTTGTCTTTGTTGGTTTGTATGTCTGAATTGTCTGTCTTTGTTGGTTTGTATGTCTAAAGTGCCTGTCTTTCTCTGTTTGTGTGTCTGAAGTATTTGTTTTTGTTGGTTTGTATGTGTTAAGTGTCTGTCTTTGTTGGTTTGTATGTCTAAAGTGTATGTCTTTCTCTGTTTGTATGTCTGAAGTGTTTGTCTTTGATTGTTTGTATGTCTGAAGTGTCTGTCTTTGTTGGTTTGCATGTCTAAAGTGCCTGTCTTTCTCTGTTTGTATGTCTGAAGTATTTGTCTTTATTGGTTTCTATATCTGAAGTGTCTGTCTTTGTTGGTTTGTATGTCTAAAGTGCCTGTCTTTCTCTGTTTGTATGTCTGAAGTGTTTGTCTTTGTTAGTTTGTATGTATAAAGTGTCTGTCTTTGTTGGTTTGTATGTCTAAAGTGCCTGCCTTTCTCTGTTTGTTTGTCTGAAGTGTTTGTCTTTGTTGGTTGTATGTCTGAAGTGTTTGTCTTTGTTGGTTTGTATGTCTGAAGTGGCTGTCTTTTTGGTTCGTATGTCTAAAGTTCCTGTCTTTCTTTGTTTGTATGTCTGAAGTGTTTGTCTATTTTGGTTTGTATGTCTGAAGTATCTGTCTTTGTTGGTTTGTATGTTTAAAGTGCCTGTCTTTCTCTGTTTGTATGTCTGATGTGTTTGTCTTTGTTGGTTTGTATGTCTGAAGTGTCTGTCTTTGTTGGTTTGTATATCTAAAGTGCTTGTCTTTCTCTGTTTGCATGCCTGAAGTATTTGTCTTTGATGGTTTCTATATCTGAAGTGTCTGTCTTTGTTGGTTTGTATGTCTAAAGTGCCTGTCTT
The DNA here is from genome assembly GCA_027921565.1 of Artemia sinica. Taxonomy (NCBI): domain Eukaryota; kingdom Metazoa; phylum Arthropoda; class Branchiopoda; order Anostraca; family Artemiidae; genus Artemia; species Artemia sinica. The sequence goes on from CM051266.1 coordinate 3,555,550, forward strand.
TCTCTGTTTGTATGTCTGAAGTGTTTGTCTTTGTTAGTTTGTATGTATAAAGTGTCTGTCTTTGATGGTTTGTATGTCTAAAGTGCCTGCCTTTCTCCGTTTGTATGTCTGAAGTGTTTGTCTTTGTTGGTTTGTATGTCTGAAGTGTTTGTCTTTGTCGGTTTGTATGTCTAAAGGGTCTGTCTTTCTCTGTTTGTATGTCTGAAGTGTTTGTCTTTGTTGGTTTGTATGTCTGAAATGTCTGTCTTTGTTGGTTTGTATGTTTAAAGTACATGTCTTTCTCTATTTGTATGTCTGAAGTGTTTGTCTTTGTTGGTTTGTATGTCTAAAGTGCCTGTCTTTGTTGGTTAGTATGTCTAAAGTACCTTTCTTTCTCTGTTTGTATGTCTGAAATGTTTGTCTTTGTTGGTTTGTATGTCTGAAGTGTCTGTCTTTGTTGGTTTGTATGTCTAAAGTGCCTGCCTTTCTCTGTTTGTATGTCTGAAGCGTTTGTCTTTGTTGGTTTGTATGTCTGAAGTGTTTGTGTTTGTTGGTTTGTATGTCTAAAGGGTCTGTCTTTCTCTGTTTGTATGTCTGAAGTGTTTGTCTTTGTTGGTTTGTATGTCTGAAGTGTCTGTCTTTGTTGGTTTTTATGTCTAAAGTGCATGTTTTTCTCTGTTTGTATGTCTGAAGTTTTTGTCTGTATACCTGAAGTGTTTGTATACCTGAAGTGTTTGTATTTGCTGGTTTGTATGTCTAAAGTGCCTGTCTTGTTCTGTTTGTATGTCTGAAGTGTTTGTCTTTGTTGGTTTGTATGTCTGAAGTGTCTGTCTTTGCTGGTTTGTATGTCTAAAGTGCCTGTCTTTCCCTGTTTGTATGTTTGAAGTGTTTGTCTTTGTTGATTTGTATGTCTGAAGTGTCTGTCTTTGTTGGTTTGTATGTCTAAAGTGCCTGTCTTTCTCTGTATGTATGTCTTAAGTGTTTGTCTTTGTTGGTTTGTATGTCCGAAGTGTCTGTCTTTGTTGGTTTGTGTGTCTTAAGTGCCTGTCTTTCTCTGTTTGTATGTCTAAATTGTTTGTCTTTGTTGGTTTGTATGTCTGAAGTGTCTGTCTTTGTTGTTTATATGTCAAAAGTGTCTGTCTTTCCCTGTTTGTATGTCTGAAGTGTTTGTGTTTGTTGGTTTATATGTCTGAAGTGTCTTTCTTTGTTGGTTTGTATGTTTAAAGTGCCTGTCTTTCTCTGTTTGTATGTCTGAAGTGTTTGTCTTTGCTGGTTTGTATGGGTGAAGTGTCTGTCTTTGTTGGTTTGTATGACTAAAGTGCCTGTCTTTCTCTGTTTATATGTCTGAAGTGTTTGTCTTTGCTGGTTTGTATGTTTAAAGTGCCTGTCTTTGTCTGTTTGTATGTCTGAAGTGTTTGTCTTTGTTGGTTTGTATGTCTGAAGTGTCTGTCTTTGTTGGTTTGTATGTCTGAAGTGCCTGTCTTTCTCTGTTTGTATGTCTGAAGTGTTTGTCTTTGTTGATTTGTATGTCTGAAGTGTCTGTCTTTGTTGGTTTGTGTGTGTAAAGTGCCTGTCTTTCTTTGTTTGTATGTCTGAAGTGTTTGTGTTTGCTGGTTTGTATTTCTGAAGTGTTTCTCTTTGTTGGTTTGTATGTCTGAAATGTCTGTCTTTGTTGGTTCGTATGTCTAAAGTGCCTGTCTTTCTCTGTTTGTATGTCTGAAGTGTTTGTCTTTGTTGGTTTGTATGTCTGAAGTGTCTGTCTTTGTTGGTTTGTGTGTGTAAAGTGCCTGTCTTTCTTTGTTTGTATGTCTGAAGTGTTTGTCTTTGTTGGTTTGTATGTCTGAAGTTTCTGTCTTTGTTGGTTTGTTTGTCTAAAGTGCCTGTCTTTCTCTGTTTGTATGTCTGAAGTGTTTGTCTTTGTTGGTTTGTTCGTCTGAAGTGTCTGTCTTTGTGGTTTTGTATGTTTAAAGTGCCTGTCTTTCTCTGTTTGTATGTCTGAAGTGTTTGTCTTTGTTGGTTTGTATGTCTGAATTGTCTGTCTTTGTTGGTTTGTATGTCTAAAGTGCCTGTCTTTCTCTGTTTGTGTGTCTGAAGTATTTGTTTTTGTTGGTTTGTATGTCTTAAGTGTCTATCTTTGTTGGTTTGTATGTTTAAAGTGTGTGTTTTTCTCTGTTTGTATGTCTGAAGTGTTTGTCTTTGATTGTTTGTATGTCTGAAGTGTCTGTCTTTGTTGGTTTGCATGTCTAAAGTGCCTGTCTTTCTCTGTTTGTATGTCTGAAGTATTTGTCTTTATTGGTTTCTATATCTGAAGTGTCTGTCTTTGTTGGTTTGTATGTCTAAAGTGCCTGTCTTTCTCTGTTTGTATGTCTGAAGTGTTTGTCTTTGTTAGTTTGTATGTATAAAGTGTCTGTCTTTGTTGGTTTGTATGTCTAAAGTGCCTGTCTTTCTCTGTTTGTATGTCTGAAGTGTTTGTCTTTGTTGGTTTGTATGTCTGAAGTGTTTGTCTTTGTTGGTTTGTATGTCTGAAGTGGCTGTCTTTTTGGTTCGTATGTCTAAAGTTCTGTCTTTCTTTGTTTGTATGTCTGAAGTGTTTGTCTATTTTGGTTTGTATGTCTGAAGTATCTGTCTTTGTTGGTTTGTATGTTTAAAGTGCCTGTCTTTCTCTGTTTGTATGTCTGATGTGTTTGTCTTTGTTAGTTTGTATGTCTGAAGTGTCTGTCTTTGTTGGTTTGTATATCTAAAGTGCCTGTCTTTCTCTGTTTGTATGTCTGAAGTGTTTGTCTTTGTTGGTTTGTATGTCTGAAGTGTCTGTCTTTGTTGGTTTGTATGTCTAAAGTGCCTGTCTTTCTCTGTTTGTATGTCTGAAGTGTTTGTCTTTGTTGGTTTGTATGTCTGAAGTGTTTGTCTTTGTTGGTTTGTTTGTCTAAAGTGCCTGTCTTTCTCTGTTTGTATGTCTGAAGTGTTTGTCTTTGTTGGTTTGTATGTCTGAAGTGTCTGTCTTTGTTGGTTTGTATGTCTAAAGTGTCTGTCTTTCTCTGTTTGTGTGTCTGAAGTATTTGTCTTTGTTGGTTTGTATGTCTTAAGTGTCTGTCTTTGTTGGTTTGTATGTCTAATGTGCGTGTCTTTCTCTGTTTATATGTCTGAAGTGTTTGTCTTTGATTGTTTGTATGTCTGAAGTTTCTGTCTTTTTTGGTTTGCATGTCTAAAGTGCCTGTCTTTCTCTGTTTGTATGTCTGAAGTATTTGTCTTTGTTGGTTTGTATGTCTGAAGTGTCTGTCTTTGTTGGTTTGTATGTCTAAAGTGCCTGTCTTTCTCTGTTTGTATGTCTGAAGTGTTTGTCTTTGTTAGTTTGTATGTCTAAAGTGTCTGTATTTGTTGGTTTGTATGTCTAAAGTGCCTGTCTTTCTCTGTTTGTATGTCTGAAGTGTTTGTCTTTGTTGGTTTGTATGTCTGAAGTGTTTGTCATTGTTGATTTGTATGTCTAAAGGGTCTGTCTTTCCCTGTTTGTATGTCTGAAGTGTTTGTCTTTGTTGGTTTGTATGTCTGAAGTGTCTGTCTTTGTTGGTTTGTATGTTAAAGTGCACGTCTTTCTCTGTTTGTATGTCTGAAGTGTTTGTCTTTGTTGGTTTGTATGTCTGAAGTGTCTGTCTTTGCTGGTTTGTATGTCTAAAGTGCCTGTCTTTCTCTGTTTGTATGTCTGAAGTGTTTGTCTTTCTTGGTTTGTATGTCTGAAGTGTTGTCTTGTTGGTTTGTATGTCTGAAGTGTCTGTCTTTGTTGGTTTATATGTCTAAAGTGTCTGTCTCCCTGTTTTTATCTTTGAAGTGTTTGTCTTTGATGGTTTATATGTCTGAAGTGCCTGTCTTTCTCTGTTTGTATGTCTCAGGTGTTTGTCTTTGTTGGTTTGTATGTCTGAAGTGTCTGTCTTTGTTGCTTAGTATGTCTAAAGTGCCTTCTCTGTTTGTATTTGTCTTTGTTGGTTTGTATGTCTGAAGTGTCTGTTTTGTTGGTTTGTATGTTTAAAGTGCCTGTCTTTCTCTGTTTGTATGTCTGAGGTGTTTGTCTTTGCTAGTTTGTATATCAGAAGTGTCTGCCTTTCTCTGTTTGTATGTCCAAAGTGCCTGTCTTTCTCTGTTTGTATATCTGAAGTGTTTGTCTTTGCTGGTTTGTATTTCTAAAGTGCCTGTCTTTCTCTGTTTGTATGTCTGAAGTGTTTGTCTTTGTTGGTTTGTATGTCTGAAGTGTCTGTCTTTGTTGGTTTGTATGTCTAAAGTGCCTGTCTTTCTCTGTTTGTATGTCTGAAGTGTTTGTCTTTGTTGGTTTGTATGTCTGAAGTGTCTGTCTTTGTTGGTTTGTATGTCTAAAGTGCATGTCTTTCTCTGTATGTGTGTCTTAAGTGTTTCTCTTTGTTGGTTTGTAAGTCCAAAGTGTCTGTCTTTGTTGGTTTGTGTGTCTAAAGTGCCTGTCTTTCTCTGTTTGGATGTCTGAATTGTTTGTATTTGTTGGTTTGTATGTCTGAAGCGTCTGTCTTTGTTGGTTTCTTTGTCTAAAGTGCCTGTCTTTCTCTGTTTGTATGTCTGAAGTGTCTGTCTTTGTTGGTTTATATGTCTAAAGAACCTGTCTTTCTCTGTTTGTTTGTATGTCTGAAGTGTTTGTCTTTGTTGGTTTGTTTGTCTTAAGTGTTTGTCTTTGTTGGTTTGTATGTCCAAAGTGTCTGTCTTTGTTGGTTTGTGTGTCTAAAGTGCCTGTCTTTCTCTGTTTGTATGTCTGAATTGTTTGTATTTGTTGGTTTGTATTTCTGAAGCGTCTGTCTTTGTTGATTTGTATGTCTAAAGTGCCTGTCTTTCTCTGTTTGTATGTCTGAAGTGTCTGTCTTTGTTGGTTTATATGTCTAAAGTACCTGTCTTTCTCTGTTTGTTTGTATGTCTGAAGTGTTGGTCTTTGTTGGTTTTTATGTCTAAAGTGCCTGTCTTTCTCTCTATGTATGTCTTAAGTGTTTGTCTTTGTTGGTTTGTATGTCCAAAGTGTCTGTCTTTGTTGGTTTGTGTGTCTTAAGTGCCTGTCTTTCTCTGCTTGTATGTCTGAATTGTTTGTCTTTGTTGGTTTGTATGTCTGAAGTGTCTGTCTTTGTTGGTTTATATGTCTAAAGTGTCTGTCTTTCCCTGTTTGTATGTCTGAAGTGTTTGTCTTTTTTGGTTTATATGTCTGAAGTGTCTGTCTTTGTTGGTTTGTATGTTTAAAGTGCCTGTGTTTCTCTGTTTGTATGTCTGAAGTGTTTGTCTTTGTCGGTTTGTATGGGTGAAGTGTCTGTCTTTGTTGGTTTGTATGCCTAAAGTGCTTGTCTTTCTCTGTTTTATATGTTTGAAGTGTTTGTCTTTGTTGGTTTCTATGTTTAAAGTGCCTCTCTTTGTCTGTTTGTATGTCTGAAGTGTTTGTCTTTGTTGGTTTGTATGTCTGAAGTGTCTGTTTTGTTGGTTTGTATGTCTGAAGTGTCTGTCTTTCTCTGTTTGTATGTCTGAATTGTTTGTCTTTGTTGGTTTGTATGTCTGAAGTGTCTGTCTTTGTTGGTTTGTATGTCTAAAGTGCCTGTCTTTCTCTGTTTGTATGTCTGAAGTGTTTGTCTTTCTTGGTTTGTATGTCTGAAGTGTCTGTCTTTGTTTGTTTGTATGTCTAAAGTGCCTGTCTTTCTCTGTTTGTATGTCTGAAGGGTTTGTCTTTGTTGATTTGTATGTCTGAAGTGTCTGTCTTTGTTGGTTTGTATGTTTAAAGTACCTGTCTTTGTCTGTTTGTATGTCTGAAGTGTTTGTCTTTGTTGGTTTGTATGTCTGAAGTGTCTGTCTTTGTTGGTTTATATGTCTAAAGTGTCTGTCTCCGTGTTTGTATGCCTAAAGTGCCTGTCTTTGTTGGTTTGTATGTCTAAAGTGCCTGTCTTTCTCTGTTTGTATGTTTGAGGTGCTTGTCTTTGTTGGTTTGTATGTCTGAAGTGTCTGTCTTTGTTGCTTTGTATGTCTAAAGTGCCTGTCTTTCTCTGTTTGTATTTGTCTTTGTTGGTTTGTATGTCTGAAGTGTCTGTCTTTGTTGGTTTGTATGTTTAAAGTGCCTGTCTTTCTCTGTTTGTATGTCTGAAGTGTTGGTCTTTGTTGGTTTGTATGTCTGAAGTGTGTGTCTTTGTTGGTTTGTATGTCTAAAGTGCCTGTCTTTCTCTGTTTGTATGTCTGAGGTGTTTGTCTGCTGGTTTGTATATCAGAAGTGTCAGCCTTTCTCTGTTTGTATGTCCAAAGTGCCTGTCTTTCTCTGTTTGTATGTCTGAAGTGTTTGTCTTTGTTGGTTTGTATGTCTGAAGTGTCTGTCTTTGTTGGTTTGTATGTCTAAAGTGCCTGTTTTACTCTGTTTGTATGTCTGAAGTGTTTGTCTTTGTTAGTTTGTATGTCTAAGGTGTCTGTCTTTGTTGGTTTGTATGTCTAAAGTGCCTGCCTTTCTCTGTTTGTATGTCTGAAGTGTTTGTCTTTGTTGGTTTGTATGTCTGACGTGTTTGTCTTTGTTGGTTTGTATGTCTAAAGGGTCTGTCTTTCTCTGTTTGTATGTCTGAAGTGTTTGTCTTTGTTGGTTTCTATGTCTGAAGAGTCTGTCTTTGTTGGTTTGTATGTCTAAAGTGCCTGTTTTACTCTGTTTGTATGTCTGAAGTGTTTGTCTTTGTTAGTTTGTATGTCTAAGGTGTCTGTCTTTGTTGGTTTGTATGTCTAAAGTGCCTGCCTTTCTCTGTTTGTATGTCTGAAGTGTTTGTCTTTGTTGGTTTGTATGTCTGAAGTGTTTGTCTTTGTTGGTTTGTATGTCTAAAGGTCTGTCTTTCTCTGTTTGTATGTCTGAAGTGTTTGTCTTTGTTGGTTTGTATGTCTGAAGTGTTGTCTTTGTTGGTTTTTATGTCTAAAGTGCATGTCTTTCTCTGTTTGTATGTCTGAAGTGTTTGTCTTTGTTGGTTTGTATGTCTAAAGTGCCTGTCTTTGTTGGTTTGTATGTCTAAAGTACCTGTCTTTCTCTGTTTGTATGTCTGAAGTGTTTGTCTTTGTTGGTTTGTATGTCCGAAGTGTCTGTCTTTGCTGGTTTGTATGTCTAAAGTGCCTGTCTTTCTCTGTTTGTATGTCTGAAGTGTTTGTCTTTCTTGGTTTGTATGTCTGAAGGTCTGTCTTGTTTGTTTGTATGTCTAAAGTGCCTGTCTTTCTCTGTTTGTATGTCTGAAGGGTTTCACTTTGTTGATTCGTATGTCTGAAGTGTCTGTCTTTGTTGGTTTGTATGTCTAAAGTACCTGTCTTTCTCTGTTTGTATGTCTGAAGTGTTTGTCTTTGTTGGTTTGTATGTCTGAAGTGTCTGTCTTTGTTGGTTTATATGTCTAAAGTGTCTGTCTCCTGTTAGTATGTCTAAAGTGCCTGTCTTTGTTGGTTGTATGTCTAAGTGCCTGTCTTTCTCTCTATGTATGTCTTAAGTGTTTGTCTTTGTTGGTTTGTATGTCCAAAGTTTCTGTCTTTGTTGGTTTGTGTGTCTTAAGTGCCTGTCTTTCTCTGCTTGTATGTCTGAATTGTTTGTCTTTGTTGGTTTGTATGTCTTAAGTGTCTGTCTTTGTTGGTTTATATGTCTAAAGTGTCTGTCTTTCCCTGTTTGTATGTCTGAAGTGTTTGTCTTTTTTGGTTTATATGTCTGAAGTGTCTGTCTTTGTTGGTTTGTATGTTTAAAGTGCCTGTGTTTCTCTGTTTGTATGTCTGAAGTGTTTGTCTTTGTCGGTTTGTATGGGTGAAGTGTCTGTCTTTGTTGGTTTGTATGCCTAAAGTGCCTGTCTTTCTCTGTTTATATGTTTGAAGTGTTTGTCTTTGTTGGTTTGTATGTTTAAAGTGCCTCTCTTTGTCTGTTTGTATGTCTGAAGTGTTTGTCTTTGTTTGTTTGTATGTCTGAAGTGTCTGTTTTTGTTGGTTTGTATGTCTGAAGTGTCTGTCTTTCTCTGTTTGTATGTCTGAAGTGTTTGTCTTTGTTGGTTTGTATGTCTGAAGTGTCTGTCTTTGTTGGTTTGTATGTCTAAAGTGCCTGTCTTTCTCTGTTTGTATGTCTGAGGTGCTTGTCTTTGTTGATTTGTATGTCTGAAGTGTCTGTCTTTGTTGGTTTGTATGTCTAAAGTGCCTGTCTTTCTCTGTTTGTATGTCTGAAGTGTTTGTCTTTGTTGGTTTGTATGTCTGAAGTGTCTGTCTTTGTTGGTTTATATGTCTAAAGTGTCTGTCTCCCTGTTTGTATGTCTAAAATGCTTGTCTTTGTTGGTTTGTATGTCTAAAGTGCCTGTCTTCTCTGTTTGTATGTCTGAGGTGCTTGTCTTTGTTGATTTGTATGTCTGAAGTGTCTGTCTTTGTTGCTTTGTATGTCTAAAGTGCCTGTCTTTCTCTGTTTGTATTTGTCTTTGTTGGTTTGTATGTCTGAAGTGTCTGTCTTTGTTGGTTTGTATGTTTAAAGTGCCTGTCTTTCTCTGTTTGTATGTCTGAAGTGTTGGTCTTTGTTGGTTTGTATGTCTGAAGTGTGTGTCTTTGTTGGTTTGTATGTCTAAAGTGCCTTTCTTTCTCTGTTTGTATGTCTGAGGTGTTTGTCTTTGCTGGTTTGTATGTCTAAGGTGTCTGTCTTTATTGGTTTGTATGTCTAAAGTGCCTACCTTTCTCTGTTTGTATGTCTGAAGTGTTTGTCTTTGTTGGTTTCTATGTCTGAAGTGTCTGCCTTTCTCTGTTTGTATGTCCAAAGTGCCTGTCTTTCTCTGTTTGTATGTCTGAAGTGTTTGTCTTTGTTGGTTTGTATGTCTAAGGTGTCTGTCTTTATTGGTTTGTATGTCTAAAGTGCCTACCTTTCTCTGTTTGTATGTCTGAAGTGTTTGTCTTTGTTGGTTTCTATGTCTGAAGAGTCTGTCTTTGTTGGTTTGTATGTCTAAAGCGCCTGTTTTACTCTGTTTGTATGTCTGAAGTGTTTGTCTTTGTTAGTTTGTATGTCTAAGGTGTCTGTCTTTGTTGGTTTGTATGTCTAAAGTGCCTGCCTTTCTCTGTTTGTATGTCTGAAGTGTTTGTCTTTGTGGTTTGTATGTCTGAAGTGTTTGTCTTTGTTGGTTTGTATGTCTAAAGGGTCTGTCTTTCTCTGTTTGTATGTCTGAAGTGTTTGTCTTTGTTGGTTTGTATGTCTGAAGTGTTTGTCTTTGTTGGTTTTTATGTCTAAAGTGCATGTCTTTCTCTGTTTGTATGTCTGAATTGTTTGTCTTTGTGGTTTGTATGTCTAAAGTGCCTGTCTTTGTTGGTTTGTATGTCTAAAGTACCTGTCTTTCTCTGTTTGTATGTCTGAAGTGTTTGTCTTTGTTGGTTTGTATGTCCGAAGTGTCTGTCTTTGCTGGTTTGTATGTCTAAAGTGCCTGTCTTTCTCTGTTTGTATGTCTGAAGTGTTTGTCTTTCTTGGTTTGTATGTCTGAAGTGTCTGTCTTTGTTTGTTTGTATGTCTAAAGTGCCTGTCTTTCTCTGTTTGTATGTCTGAAGGGTTTCTCTTTGTTGATTCGTATGTCTGAAGTGTCTGTCTTTGTTGGTTCGTAAGTTTAAAGTGCCTGTCTTTCTCTGTTTGTATGTCTGAAGTGTTTGTCTTTGTTGGTTTGTATGTCTGAAGTGTCTGTCTTTGTTGGTTTATATGTCTAAAGTGTCTGTCTACCTGTTTGTATGTCTAAAGTGCCTGTCTTTGTTGGTTTGTATGTCTAAAGTGCCTGTCTTTCTCTGTTTGTATGTCTGAGGTGTTTGTCTTTGTTGGTTTGTATGTCTAAAGTGTCTGTCTTTGTTGCTTTGTATGTCTAAAGTGCCTGTCTTTCTCTGTTTGTATTTGTCTTTGTTGGTTTGTATGTCTGAAGTGTCTGTCTTTGTTGGTTTGTATGTTTAAAGTGCCTGTCTTTCTCTGTTTGTATGTCTGAAGTGTTTGTCTTTGTTGGTTTGTGTGTTTGAAGTGTGTGTCTTTGTTGGTTTGTATGTCTAAAGTGCCTGTCTTTCTCTGTTTGTATGTCTGAAGTGTTTGTCTTTGCTGGTTTGTATAGCAGAAGTGTCTGTTTTTGTTGGTTTGTATGTCTAAAGTGCCTGTCTTTCCCTGTTTGTATGTTTGAAGTGTTTGTCTTTGTTGGTTTGTATGTCTGAAGTGTCTGTCTTTGTTGGTTTGTATGTCTAAAGTGCCTGTCTTTCTCTGTATGTATGTCTTAAGTGTTTGTCTTTGTTGGTTTGTATGTCCAAAGTGTCTGTCTTTGTTGGTTTGTATGTCTAAAGTGCCTGTCTTTCTCTGTTTGTATGTCTGAAGTGTTTGTCTTTGTTGGTTTGTATGTCTGAAGTGTTTGTCTTTGTTGGTTTGTATGTCTTAAGTGTCTGTCTTTGTTGGTTTGTATGTCTAAAGTGCGTGTCTTTCTCTGTTTGTATGTCTGAAGTGTTTGTCTTTGATTGTTTGTATGTCTGAAGTGTCTGTCTTTTTTGGTTTGCATGTCTTAAGTGCCTGTCTTTCTCTGTTTGTATGTCTGAAGTATTTGTCTTTGTTGGTTTCTATGTCTGAAGTGTCTGTTTTTGTTGGTTTGTATGTCTAAAGTGCCTGTCTTTCTCTGTTTGTATGTCTGAAGTGTTTGTCTTTGTTGGTTTGTATGTCTGAAGTGTCTGTCTTTGTTGGTTTGTATGTCTAAAGTGCCTGCCTTTCTCTGTTTGTATGTCTGAAGTGTTTGTCTTTGTTGGTTTGTATGTCTGAAGTGTTTGTCATTGTTGATTTGTATGTCTAAAGGGTCTGTCTTTCTCTGTTTGTATGTCTGAAGTGTTTGTCTTTGTTGGTTTGTATGTCTGAAGTGTCTGTCTTTGTTGGTTTGTATGTTTAAAGTGCATGTCTTTCTCTGTTTGTATGTCTGAAGTGTTTGTCTTTGTTGGTTTGTATGTCTAAATTACCTGTCTTTCTCTGTTTGTATGTCTGAAGTGTTTGTCTTTGTTGGTTTGTATGTCTGAAGTGTCTGTCTTTGTTGGTTTGTATGTCTAAAGTGCCTGTCTTTCTCTGTTTGTATGTCTTAAGTGTTTGTCTTCTTGGTTTGTATGTCTGAAGTGTTAGTCTTTGTTAGTTTGTATGTCTGAAGTGTCTGTCTTTGTTGGTTTATATGTCTAAAGTGTCTATCTCCCTGTTTGTATGTCTAAATTGCCTGTCTTTGTTGGTTTGTATGTCTAAAGGGTCTGTCTTTCTCTGTTTGTATGTCTGAAGTGTTTATCTTTGTTGGTTTGTATGTCTGAAGTGTCTGTCTTTGTTGCTTTGTATGTCTAAAGTGCCTTCTCTGTTTGTATTTGTCTTTGTTAGTTTGTTATTAGATAAGATATTTATTAAAAAAAAATCGCTATCACAAGCCCACAAAGGGCCGAATTCGGACTTTGGAGTCGACAACAAATAAATCGTTACACTAAAAATGCAAAGAACAACAACAAAATAGAGAAAAACCATAATGAACATCATTTAAAAGTCAATAATTAAAACTGTAAAAAGTCAATTAAAACATTAAAAAAAACAAAAATTGGTCAAAATAAACTTAGAGCGAGACATAAATGCATTAAAAACTGGTCAAACTAAACTTAGAACGAGACATAAATGCATTTACATTAAAAGGGATACTAAGAAAGTGTCAGCAATTAAATTACAGTAAATCAATAAAAGATCAATAAAAAAAGTTGGGTTGATCTAGGTTCACTTAGAGTGGCGCGCCACTCTAAGTGAACCTAGATCAACCCAACTTTTTGGATATCTCTCTCACTATGACTCTGTTTGTGTGTCGTGTCTGTGCGTGTCTCGTCTCTATGTGTGTGTGTCATCTCTGTGGGTGTGTTGTCTAAAAAAACCAGTCTGGTTGAAAACGTGGAGTTTTCGTACTGCTCACTTTTTTGCAATGTGTAGGAACCAGTGGGGAATCCCCGCTCGTTTGGAAAGGTGCCAAGGAAAGGCATGCAAATAGCATGTAGTTTCAAAACGTGTTTAATCACGTTTCTTGAATGAAGTATCTGTACTGTATATTCAAGAGGTGAAATCAATAAAGAGCTTGTTACTTACTTACAAATATTTTCATAATTTCTTGAACGAAATTTCCGTATTGTGTATCCAAGAGTTGACTTCAAGAAAGAAATTGTTACTTACTGAGAATTTTTTCATAATTTCTTGAATTAAATTTCTACATCGTGTAGCTAAGTGAAAATTGTTTGTGATAAAGAGAAAAAAAAGTTACTTACTTGCGTTTTTTTTCATAATTTCTTGAATGAAGTATCTGTACTGTATATCCAAGAGGTGAAATCAATAAAGAGTTTGTTACTTACTTACAAATATTTTCATAATTTCTTGAATGAAATTTCCGTATTGTGTATCCAAGAGTTGACTTCAAGAAAGAAATTGTTACTTACTGAGAATTTTTTTCATAATTTCTTGAATTAAATTTCTACATCGTATATCTAACTCGTGAAAACAATAAAGAGTTTGTTACTTACTTAGAATTTTGTCATAATTTCTTGAACGAAATGTCTTTTTGTTTATCCAACAGGTGAATTCAAGAAAGAATTTGCTACTTAGTTACAATTTTTCATAATTTCTTTAATGAAATTTCTGTATTTTGTATCCAAGAGGTGATTTCAAGAAAGAATTTGTTACTTACTTACAATTTTTTCATATTTTCTTAAATGAAGTTTCTGCATTGTGTATCCAAGAGGTGACTTCAGGAAAGAGTTTGTTGTCGTCTCTGTGTGTGTGTGTCGTCGCTGTGTGTCCTATCTGTTTGTATGTGTGTGTGTGTGGGTTGTCTCTGCGTGCATGTAAATGTCTTTTTGTTTATCCAACAGGTGAATTCAAGAAAGAATTTGCTACTTAGACTGAGAATTTTTTCATAATTTCTTGAATTTAATTTCTACATCGTGTATCTAACTCGTGAAAACAATAAAGAGTTTGTTACTTACTTAGAATTTTGTCATAATTTCTTGAATGAAATGTCTTTTTGTTTATTCAACAAGTGAATTCAAGAAAGAATTTGCTACTTAGTTACAATTTTTTCATAATTTCTTGAATGAAATTCCCGTATTGTGTATCCAAGAGTTGACTTCAAGAAAGAAATTGTTACTTACTAAGAATTTTTTCATAATTTCTTGAATTAAATTTCTACATCGTGTAGCTAAGTGAAAATAAAGAAATTGTTACTTACTGAGAATTTTTTCATAATTTCTTGAATTAAATTTCTACATCGTGTAGCTAAGTGAAAATTGTTTGTGATAAAGAGAAAAAAAGTTACTTACTTGCGATTTTTTCATAATTTCTTGAATGAAGTATCTGTACTGTATATCCAAGAGGTGAAATCAGTAAAGAGTTTGTTACTTACTTACAAATATTTTCATCATTTCTTGAATGAAATTTCCATATTGTGTATCCAAGAGTTGACTTCAAGAAGGAAATTGTTACTTACTGAGAATTTTTTCATAATTTCTTGAATTTAATTTCTACATCGTATATCTAACTCGTGAAAACAAAAAAGAGTTTGTTACTTACTTAGAATTTTGTCATAATTTCTTGAACGAAATGTCTTTTTGTTTATCCAACAGGTGAATTCAAGAAAGAATTTGCTACTTAGTTACAATGAAATTTCCGTATTGTGTATCCAAGAGTTGACTTCAAGAAAGAAATTGTTACTTACTGAGAATTTTTTCATAGTTTCTTGAATTAAATTTCTACACAAGAGTTGACTTCAAGAAAGAAATTGTTACTTACTGAGAATTTTTTCATAATTTCTTGAATTAAATTTCTACATCGTGTATCTAAGTCATGAAAACAATAAAGAGTTTGTTACTTACTTGGAATTTTGTCATAGTTTCTTGAACGAAATGTCTTTTTTGTTTATCCGGCAGGTGAATTCAAGAAAGAATTTGCTACTTATTTACAATTTTTTCATATCCACGAGGTGACTTCATGAAAGAGTTTGTTACTTGCTTACAATTTTTTCATAATTTCTTAAATGAAATTTCTGCATTGTGTATCCATGAGGTAACTTCAAGAAAAGTTTGTTACTTACTTAGAATTTTGTCATAATTTCTTGAACGAAATGTCTTTTTGGTTATCTAGCTGGTGAATTCAAGAAAGAATTTGCTATCTACTTACAATTTTTTCATAATTTCTTTAATGAAATTTCTGTATTGTGTATCCAAGAGGTGACCTCAAGAAAGAATTTGTTACTTACTTACAATTTTTTCATAGTTTCTTAAATGAAGTTTCTGCATTGTGTATCCAAGAGTTGACTTCAGGAAAGAGTTTGTTACTTGCTTACAATAGAACTATTCTAAAGAATAAAGACGGGTTAAGCTTAAAGATATTTATTGCTTAAACGTATTGACACATAGCTCAAAGAGACACACAAAGCCCAAAGAAACATACACAGCCCAAAGAGACACAAACAGCCCAAAGAGACAAACATAGATCAAAAAGACTCAGACACCCCAAAAAGACACACAGTCTAACGAGACACACACAGCCTAAAGAGACACACACATCACAAAGAGACACCCACAGCCCAAAGAGACACATACAGCTCAAAGAGACGTACACGGCCCAAAGAGAAGAACACATCCAACAGAGAGACACAAAGCCCAAAACGACACAAACAGCCAAAAGAGGCACACACAGACCATAAAGATTCAAACTGCCCAAAGAGATATACAGCCTAAAGAGACACACACAGCCCAAAGAGACACACACAGGCTAAAGAGACATACACACAGTCCGAAGAGACACACAAAGGCCAAAGAGACACACACACAGCTCAAAGAGACAAAAAACGCCCATACAGACACATACATACCAAAAAGATTCAAACCCTCCAAAGAGACACACATTGCCCAAAGAGACACACATGGCCTCTAAGAGACACAAACAGCCAAAAGAAACACACACAGACCAAAAAGATTCAAACTGCCCAAAGAGACATACAGCCTAAAGAGACACACACAGACCAAAATGACTCAAAAAGCCCAAAGAGACACACATAGCCCAAAGAAACACAAACAGTCCAAAGAGACAGAAGCCCAAAGAGACAAACACAGCCCAAAAAAGACTCAAACAGCTCAAAGAGACACAAACAGATCAAAAAGACTCAAACAGTCCAACGAGACACACAGCCCAAAGAGACGCACAAAGCCCAAAGAAACACACACAGACCAAAAAAAAAAATAACGCCCATACAGACACATACAGACCAAAAGATTCAAACGCCCCAAAGAGACACACAGCCCAAAGAGGCACACACGACCCCTAAGAGACACAAACAGCCAAAAGAAAGACATACAGACCAAAATGACTCAAACAGCCCAAAGAGACACACATAGCCCAAAGAAACGCAAACAGCCCAAAGAGACAGAAGCCCAAAGAGACAAACACAGCCCAAAAAAGACTCAAACAGCCCAAAGAGACACAAAAAGATCAAAAAGACTCAAACAGTCCAACGAGACACACAACCAAAAGAGACGCACAAAGCTCAAAGAAACACACACAGCTCAAAGAGACACAAACAGCCCAAAGAGACAAACACAGATCAAAAAGACTCAAACAGCTCAAAGAGACACACAAACAGACCAAAAAGACTCAAACAGCTCAAAGAGACACACAGCCCAAAGTGACAAGAGACGCACACATCCAACAGAGAGACACAAAGCCCGAAGAGACACAAACAGCCAAAAGAGGCACACACAGACCATAAAGATTCAAACTGCCCAAAGAGACATACAGCCTAAAGAGACACACATAGCCCAAAGAGCCACACACAGGCCAAAGAGACATACACACAGTTCGAAGAGACACACAAAGCCCAAAGAGACACACACACAGCCCAAAGAGACAAAAAACGCCCATACAGACACATATATACCAAAAAGATTCAAACCCTCCAAAGAGACACACATTGCCCAAAGAGACACACATGGCCTCTAAGAGACACAAATAGCCAAAAGAAACACACACAGACCAAAAAACGCCCATACAGACACATACAGACCAAAAGATTCAAAGGCCCCAAAGAGACACACATAGCCCAAAGAGGCACATACGAATCCTAAGAGACACAAACAGCCAAAAGAAAGACACACAGACCAAAATGACTCAAACAGCCCAAAGAGACACACATAGCCCAAAGAAACACAAACAGCCTAAAGAGACAGAAGCCCAAAGAGACAAACACAGCTCAAAAAAGACTCAAACAGCCCAAAGAGACACAAGCAGATCAAAAAGACTCAAAGAGTCCACCGAGACACACAGCCCAAAGAGACACACAAAGCCCAAAGAAACACACACAGCCCAAAGAGACACAAACAGCCCAAAGAGACAAACACAGACCAAAAAGACTCAAACAGCCCAAAGAGACACACAAACAGATCAAAAAGACTCAAACAGCTCAAAGAGACACACAGCCCAAAGAGACACACACAGTCTCAAGAGACACAAACAGCTCAAAGAGACACAGACAGGCCAAAGATAAACACAACCCAAAGAGACAAACACAGACCTAAAAGACTCAAACAGCCCAAAGAGACACATACAGACCAAAGAGAGACGCAAAGCCCAAAACGACATAAACAGCCAAAAGAGGCACACACAGACCATAAAGATTCAAACTGCCCAAAGAGACACACAGCCTAAAGAGACACACACTGCCCAAAGAGACACCCACAGGCTAAAGAGACATACACACAGTCCGAAGAGACTCACAAAGCCCAAAGAGACACACACACAGCCCAAAAGAGACAGAAAACGCCCATAGCTCATACAGACACATACAGACCAAAAGATTCAAACGCCCCAAAGAGACACACATAGCTCCAAAGAGACATACACGAGCCCTAAGAGACACAAACAGCCAAAATAAAGACATACAGACCAAAATGATTTAAACAGTCCAAAGAGACACATACAGCTCAAAGAGATGCACACGGCCCAAAGAGACGCACACATCCAACAGAGACACACAAAGCTCAAAACGACAGTAAAAGCTAAAAGAGACACACACAGACCAAAAAGATTCAAACTACTCAAAGAGACACACAGCCTAAAAAGGCACACACAGCCCAAAGAGACACACACACAGGCTAAAGAGATACACACAGCCCGAAGAGACAAAAAAACGCCCATACAGACACATACAGACCAAAAGATTCAAACGCCCCAAAGAGACACACATAGCCCAAAGAGACACACACACGTCCCCTAACTCTCCAAAACATCACTTGTGTATTATACAGTGCAAAACTATCCCATCTCCTCCAATTCGCAAATCCCATTACTCCTTTTTTGCAAATGTTAATCAAACGTTGTAACTGTATCCCCCCCTCCCCCTCCCCTTTAACTGAACTCTCGTACTACTGAACCTTCGTGCAACTCAACCCAATTTAACTAAACCCCCCGGGGAACGTTAGATCCTATTTAAATTGACAATACTCTCCAAAACATCACTTGTGTATTATACAGTGCATAACCACCCCATCTCCTCTAATTCGCAAATCCCATTACCCCTTTTTTTGCAAATGTTAATCAACCATTTCCGATTCGTCGTTAGGTATTTTTCAAATTTATAACAAATTACCTCAGTTAACAGCTCCTTTGGGGTTACCTTAACTGTTAATCAGTTTAATCCTTTTTTTCTCCACTGATACAATCAATCACTAATTAATATCGTTCATTGTCTAAGTAAATTAAGTTATCTCCTGCCCTACAGAAATGAGGGAACAAACCAATTTTTTGTCTGCTTTTCAAAATCATCGTATTTGGAAATCTGTCATTTAACACTAAGAAGTAAATTGAGTAACCCTTTTGCAATAACAATAGGCTTAGCAGCGATTAAATCTCATTGTCGGCGACAATTCAATCAGATCACAGTAGTGAAAATGGAGTACCTTTTCGCAAATTGAGTTAGCTTCTATTTCATAGACAAAATATTTGAACTCCTTTTATTCAAATCACCTATCAAGTTATCTCTAAAAACAGAATTTTAATAATAATAGATACATGAAAATGATTGGCTTTATACGCTTATTCCAAATACATAAATTTCCTTAGGTTTAATGTCGAGGAGGTATTCTTTAACTGAAACCCTGTACAACTGAACCCCCATGCAACTGAACCCTCGTGCTACTGAACCCTCATGCAACTCGACCCCGTTTAACTAAACCTCCGTGTAACTATACCCCTTTAACTGAACTCTCATGCAACTCAACCCTCCATGCAACCCATCTCCCTCAAAACACTTTTCAGTCATTTCTCGTTAAATTGACAATACTCTCCAAAACATCACTTGTGTATTATACAGTACATAATCACGACATCTCCTCCAATTCGCAAATTCCATTACCCCTTTTTTGCAAATGTTAAACAAACATCTCCGATTGTAAAAGCATTAAAAAATTTTCCAATCACTAATTACCCCTTTTTTGCAAAGGTTAATCAAACATCCCCGATTGTAAAAGCATTAAAAAATTTTCCAATCACTAATTACCCCTTTTTTGCAAATGCTAAACAAAAAAAAACCTGTCTGTACGTCAGAAAAACTTGTCCTTAATCAGCATCGTAGAAGTATTAGCTATAGGACTGGTATTGCGTAAATCTCTTGGCAAAGATGTAATGACCTGTAGAATAGAATACCTACCAGAAAAACCTGTTTGGTACGGAGGGGCCAGCAAATTCAAAAGGTCAACTCTACTTGTAAGTTGTGCCCTGGGGGCGTAAAAGGTTTTTTATAGACAATATTCTCGTAGAAACTTCAGAAAGGGCTCATTTGATTGGAAATTCAAATGGCTAGTTCCCTTTTTAATAGTCGAAAGTGATTCTAAGGCAACTGACACCCCTTCCACGCCCACCATTTTCCCAAACACATCCAATCAAAATTTTTATATAGCCATTTTGTTGAACGTAGTTGAAAGTTCTGGAAATTATATTTTTAAGCAGGACACTCCCCCCACAGTCTTCAGGGGCAAGGGTTATAAGTTATGCCCTGGGGGCATATATGGTTCTTATGGAAGGAATGCTCGTATAAACTTTGGAGAGGGCTCATTTGATTAGAAATTGAATGTTTTAGTTCATTTTTTAAGCGTCAAAAGATATTGGAGGGTAACCAGCTCCCCCCTAACCCTTTTTCCCAAATGCATCCAATAAAAATTTTAAGATAGCTATTTTGTTAAAAATAGTTCAAAGATCATATAACAAAAATTCAGGTGTCGACACAACCCCCAGGGCCCGGGGGCAGGCGTTGTAAGTTGGGGACCCATATATGCCCCTGGGGGCATATATGGGTCTTATGGAAGGGATGCTCGTATTAACTTCAAAGAGGGCTCATTTGATTGGAAATTGAAAGTTCTAGTTTACTTTTTAAGAGACAAAAGAGATTGGAGGGCACCTAGCCCCCCCTCCACGCTCTTATTTTCTCAAACCCATCCGATAAGAACTTTGAGATAGCTTTTCTGTAAATAATTCAAAGACCATATAACGAAAACTCAGGGGTCAACACAGCCCCCCAGGGCCCGAGGGCAGGTGTTGTAAGTTATGCCCTGGGGGAATATATGGTTCTTATTGAAGGGATGCTTCAGAGATGGCTCCTTTCATTGGAAATTGAAAGTTCTAGTTCAGTTTTTTAAAGTCAAAAGAGATTGAAAGGCAACTAGCCCCCCCACGCCCTTTTTTCCCCAAACAAATCCAATAAAAATTTTGCGACAGTCATTAAGTTAAAAATTGCTCAAAAGTCAGATAACAAAAACTCAGGTGTCGTCACAACCCCCCTGGGCCTGGGGGCAGGCGTTGTAAGTTATGCCATGGGGCATATATTGTTCGTATGGTAGGGATGCTCGTATAAACTTCAGAGAGGGCTCATTTGATTGGATATTGAAAGTTTGAGCTCACTTTTTAATAGTCAAAAGAGATCGAGGGCAGCTAGCCCCCCACGCCTTCTTTTTCAAAACCCATCTGATGAAAATTTTTAGATAGACATTTTGTTAAAAATAGTTCAAAGGTCTAATAAGAATAAATCCGGTGTCAATAGGACCCCCTAGGGCACATGAGAAGGCATTCTAAATTATGCCCTAAGGGTATATATGGTTCTTATAAAAGTGATGCTCGTATAAAAGTCATAGAGGGCTCATTTGACTGGAAATTGAAAGTTCTAGTTCACTTTTTAAGAGTCAAGAGAGTTAAAATAGCCCCCCCCCCCACGCTCTTTTTTCCCCAATCCCGTCCGCTACAAATTTTGAGATAGCCAGTATTTTGGAAATTTTTTAAAAATTAGATAACAAAAACTCCCCGCAGAGCCCGGAGGATAGGCGTTGTAAGTGTTGTCCTTGGGGCGTATAGGATGCTCGTATAAACTTCATAGAGGGCTCATTTGATTGGAAATTGAAAGTTCTAGTTCAATTTTTAAGAGTCAAAAGATATCCGAGGGCAACTAGCCCCCCCCCCCCACGCACCCTTTTTTCCGCAAGACTACCCGATAAAATTTCTATAATAGCCATTTCATTGAAAATTTGTTCAAAGGTCAGATAAAAAAAATTCCTGTGTTGACGGAACCCACCAGGGCCCAGAGTCAGGCGTTATGAGTAATGCTCTAGGGGTATATATATTGTTCTTATGGAAGGGATGCTCGTATAAACTTCGGAGAGGGCTCATTTGATTGGAAATTGAAAGTTCTTGTTAACTTTTTAAGAGTCAAAAGAGACATCGGAGGGTATCGAACCCCCTTTCTCCACACCCTAAATGCATCAGATAAAAATTTTGAGATAGACATTTTGTTAAAATAGTTCAAAGTTCTGATAGCAAAAAACTCCGGTGTCGACACAGCCCCCCCCCCCCACGGCCAAGGGGTAGGCGTTGTAAGTTATGCCCTGGGGGCATAGAAACAATCAAACAATCATTAAATAAACAATCAATGCAAACAAACATACAATAGATATTGATGTAAATTAATAAATAAATTTAGTTTTTTTAAATTAATTTTCTTATGTTACTAAGTTTTAGACAATAGAAAACTAAGGGTAATAAAGGCAATAAGGTTTCGATGTACTTGGTTCGATCCCTTTCAATAAAATTTTGGCGAAAATTGTCATCAGTTTTGTACTTGGTTTGATCCCTTTTAAGGGGTGAGTCCATACAATGCTCCCGAAAAGAATCATCTGTTGCATATTTCGTTTTAATGTGTTTGCAAGTGTTTGTTTTTTTATTTAAAAGTGAAGCTTCGTCATCGTTTTTGAATCTTTATAGTAACTTTCGCTTTTATGTCATTCTTGCTTTCTTCATAATATTTTCTTTTGTCTGCAGATCTTTTTTTCAGCTCTGCTTTCGGTCGTCTTTTTTTTCTTTAAGCCTTTTTCTTCGCTCTTTTGAAACCATTCTAATGGTTTTAGGAGACAGAAACTTGACAGTTTTCTTTCAAGTTTCAGATAGGACACTCTTAGTCCTATATAGATTTGTATATGTACCTACATTTCACATACAAATCCTCTGTCAATTCCTTATATATGATTCCTTATTCCCAAAGAGGAAATGTAGCACTTGATCATAGACCGAAATCCTAATCTGCAAGTGGTCACAGTAAAGCTACCAAAATAGCAGCGAAACTACCTCTTCGTTTCCCGTTATTAGGACACGAATCTTTCTTATACAAACCAACATCTTGATGTGCCGCTTGAAAAAAAGGGGAAAACTAATATGGAAAACATGAGTCTGGAGGGAAATCGACAGTAGATAGAATTTTGAGATAGTGAAAAACCCATTATGGTCTTGCAAGGGAACATATTTATGATGTAAAACATTTTAGAGGCTTGCAAGGTTGGTAACTGAGGTATTCTTGAATGGTAACGAGATACAAAAAGGGCTTTTTTGGCATTTGTCAACATTTCTGGTCAATTGTTTTTTTTCTTAAAACACAATTCTGTATATATATATATATATATATATATATATATATATATATATATATATATATATATATATATATATATATATATATATATATATATATATATATATAATATATATATATATATATATATCTATATATATATATATATATATATATATATATATATATATATATATATATATATAATATATATATATATATATATATATATATATATATATATATATATATATATATATATATATATATATATATATGTATATATAGGCCGTTAACAGATACAAACTATTTCAAACTATCGTGTTTTAAAGTATTTAAATTTAAATTATGTTTAAAGAAAACTATGTGTGTTTAATGTGTGTTTATAGAGATTTTGGAAGAGGATTTGAGGGTGAAACTCTGTGGTCGTTATAATACACAAGTTTCATTTGAACAGTGTTGTGAGGTCCTCTACCCCAACCCCAAAGGGTTCCGATCCACTACCCCAACCCCGAAGGAAGCCCCCGGTCCTCAAAGGTCCCCCGGGCTCCCAAAGGACCACCCGGCCCTCAAGGGTTCACCAGACCCCCAAAGGCCCTCCTCAGACCCTCAAAGGCCCTCCCCTGCTCCTCAAAGGTCCCCCGGGCTCCCAAAGGACCACCCGGCCCTCAAGGGTCCACCAGACCCCCAAAGGCCCTCCTCAGACCCTCAAAGGCCCTCCCCTGCTCCTCAAAGGGCCCCCGGACTCCCAAAGGGACCCCCGGACCCCAGAGGCCCTCACCCGGTCCCCAAATGCTCTCCCCGAGCCCCCGTCTTTCGTTGATGTGTGTTGTCTGAAACCTATGATTTGGGATGTGTAGTTTGCTACTTCAGGCTTTTCTGAGCTAAGGTTTCCTAGTATTTCCTAGGTGAATGTTGTCTGAAACCAATAGTTTGGGATGAGTAGTTTGCTATTTCAGGCTTTTATGAGCTAGGTTTCTTAGCCTTTCGTTGGTGTGTGTTGACTGAAACCGATGATTTGGGATATGTAGTTTGCTATTTTTGACTTTTCTGAGCTGGATTTCTTAGTCTTTCATAGGTGTGTGTTGTCTGAAACCTATGATTTGGGATGGGTGGATTGCTACTTTTGACTTTTCTGAGCTGGATTTCTTAGCCTTTCATAGGTGTTTGTTGTCTGAAACCTATAGTTTGGGATGTCTAGTTTGCTATTTTTGACTTTTCTGAGCTAGGTTTCTTAGCCGTTCATAGGTGAGTGTTGTCTGAAACCTATGATTTGGGATATGTAATTTGCTATTTCCGACTTTTCATAACCGGATTTCTTAGTCTTTCGTAGGTGTGTGGTGTCTGAAACCTATGATTTGGGATGTGTGGGTTGCTATTTTTTGACTTTTCTGAGCTGGATTTCTTAGCCATTCGTAGGTGTGTGTTGACTGAAACCTATGATTTGGGATGGTTAATTTGCTATTTTCGACTTTTCTGAGCTAGATTTCTTAGCCTTTCATAGGTATGTGTTGTCAGAACATTATGATTTGGGAGGTGTAATTTGCTTTTTGGACTTTTCAGAGCTAGGATTCTTAGTCACTCATAGGTGTTTGTTGTCTGAAACTTCGAGTTTGGGATGAGTAGTTGGCTATTTCAGACTTTTCTGAGCTAAGGTTTCTTAGTATTTCGTAGGTGAATGCTGTCTGAAACTTATGATTTGGGATATGTAAATTACTATTTTGGGCTTTTCTGAGTTGGATTTCTTAGTCTTTCATAGGTGTGTGGTGTCTGAAACCTATGATTTGGGATGTGTGGGTTGCTAATTTCGACTTTTCTGAGCTAGGTTTCTTAGCCTTTCGTAGGTGTGTGTTGACTGAAACCTATGATTTGGGATGGTTAATTTGCTATTTTTGACTTTTCTGAGCTAAGGTTTTCTAGTATTTCGTAGGTGAATGTTGTGTGAAACCAATAGTTTGGGATGAGTAGTTTACTATTTTTGACTTTTCTGGGCTAGGTTTCTTAGTCTTTCGTTGGTGTGTGTTGACTGAAACCTATGATTTGGGATATGTAGTTTGCTATTTTTGACTTTTCTGTGCTGGATTTATTAGCCTTTCATAGGTGTGTGTTGTCTGAAACCTATGATTTGGGATGGGTGGTTTGCTACTTTTGACTTTTCTGAGCTGGATTTCTTAGCCTTTCATAGGTGTTTGTTGTCTGAAACCTATAGTTTGGGATGACTAGTTTGCTATTTTTGACTTTTCTGAGCTAGGTTTCTTAGCCGTTCATAGGTGAGTGTTGTCTGAAACCTATGATTTGGGATATGTAATTTGCTATTTCTGACTTTTCATAACCGGAGTTCTTAGTTTTTCGTAGGTGTGTGGTGTCTGAAAACTATGATTTGGGATGTGCGGGTTGCTATTTTTTTACTTTTCTGAGCTGGATTTCTTAGCCATTCGTAGGTGTGTGTTGAAGGAAACCTATGATTTGGGATGGTTAATTTGCTATTTTTGACTTTTCTGAGCTAGATTTATTAGCCTATCATAGGTGTGTCCTTTCAGAAAATTATGATTTGAGAGGTGTAGTTTGCTTTTTGGACTTTTCAGAGCTAGGTTTCTTAGTCACTCATAGGTGTTTGTTGTCTGAAACTTCGAGTTTGGGATGAGTAGTTGGCTATTTCAGACTTTTCTGAGCTAAGGTTTCTTAGTATTTCGTAGGTGAATGCTGTCTGAAACTTATGATTTGGGATATGTAAATTACTATTTCGGGCTTTTCTGAGTTGGATTTCTTAGTCTTTCATAGGTGTGTGGTGTCTGAAACCTATGATTTGGGATGTGTAGTTTGCTAATTTCGACTTTTCTGAGCTAGGTTACTTAGCCTTTCATAGGTATGTGTTGTCAGAAAATTATGATTTGGGATGTGTAGTTTGCTATTTCAGGCTTTTCTGAGCTAAGGTTTTCTAGTATTTCGTAGGTGAATGTTGTCTGAAACCAATAGTTTGGGATGAGTAGTTTGTTATTTTTGACTTTTCTGAGCTAGGTTTCTTAGTCTTTCGTTGGTGTGTGTTGACTGAAACCTATGATTTGGGATATGTAGTTTGCTATTTTTGACTTTTCTGAGCTGGATTTCTTAGTCTTTCATAGGTGTGTGTTGTCTGAAACCTATGATTTGGGATGAGTGGATTGCTACTTTTGACTTTTCTGAGCTGGATTTCTTAGCCTTTCATAGGTGTTTGTTGTCTGAAACCTATAGTTTGGGATGACTAGTTTGCTATTTTTGACTTTTCTGAGCTAGGTTTCTTAGCCGTTCATAGGTGAGTGTTGTCTGAAACCTATGATTCGGGATATGTAATTTGCTATTTCAGACTTTTCATAACCGGATTTCTTAGTCTTTCGTAGGTGTGTGGTGTCTGAAACCTATGATTTGGGGTGTGTGGGTTGCTATTTTTTGACTTTTCTGAGCTGGATTTCTTAGCCATTCGTAGGTGTGTGTTGACTGAAACCTATGATTTGGGATGATTAATTTGCTATTTTTGACTTTTCTGAGCTAGATTTCTTAGCCTTTCATAGGTGTGTCCTTTCAGAAAATTATGATTTGGGAATTATAGTTTGCTTTTTGGACTTTTCAGAGCTAGGATTCTTAGTCACTCATAGGTGTTTGTTGTCTGAAACTTCGAGTTTGGGATGAGTAGTTGGCTATTTCAGACTATTCTGAGCTAAGGTTTCTTAGTATTTCGTAGGTGAATGCTGTCTGAAACTTATGATTTGGGATATGTAAATTACTATTTCGGGCTTTTCTGAGTTGGATTTCTTAGTCTTTCATAGGTGTGTGGTGTCTGAAACCTATGATTTGGGATGCGTAGTTTGCTATTTTCGACTTTTCTGAGCTAGGTTTCTTAGCCTTTCATAGGTATGTGTTGTCAGAAAATTATGATTTGGGATGTCTAGTTTGCTATTTCAGGCTTTTCTGAGCTAAGGTTTTCTAGTATTTAGTAGGTGAATGTTGTCTGAAACCAATAGTTTGGGATGAGTAGTTTGCTATTTTTGACTTTTCTGAGCTAGGTTTCTTAGTCTTTCATAGGTATGTGTTGACTGAAACCTATGATTTGGGATATGTAGTTTGCTATTTTTGACTTTTCCGAGCTGGATTTATTAGCCGTTCATAGGTGAGTGTTGTCTGAAACCTATGATTGGGATGAGTGGTTTGATATTTTTGTCTTTTTTGAGCTAGATTTCTTAGCTGTTCATAGGTGTGTGTTGTCTGAAACCTATGATTTGGGATGTGTAGTTTGCTATTTTTGACTTTTCAGAGCTATGATTCTTAGTCCGTCATAGGTGAGTGTTGTCTGAAACCTATGATTTGGGATATGTAATTTGCTATTTCAGGCTTTTCTGAGCTAGGGTTTCTTAGTCTTTCATAGGTGAATGTTGTATGAAACCTATTAGGCTAACCTAGCCTAACCTAACTTAACCTAACCTAACTACGTACGCGCGCGTACGTAGGCTAACCTAGCCTAACCTAACTTAACCTAACCTAACTTAATCTAACCTAACCTGACCTAATCATACACCTAACTTTTTGCATGTCTCTCACCTAACCTAAGCTAACCTAAGTGAAGCGTACGTAGGCTAACCTAACCTAACTTAATCTAGTCTAACCTAACCTAAGCATACTCTTTCTATCTTCCTCCGAAAAATTTAGAATTGAACTTTACATTTTTTATTGGGGAAATTAGAATTGAATTGTGTTCTTTGGTAAAATTCAGAATAGAACTCGAATATTCACGATCAAAGTATAACTTTTCCTGTCTTCTATGAAAAATTTAGAACTGAGCTAACTTTTTTCACTTCTTTAAGAAAATTCAGAAGAGAACTTGAACATTTTGCACTTCCTCGAGAAAACTCAGAATTAAAGTGATGCTCCTTATCTTCATGTCGAATATTCACAATCAATGTATAACTTTTTCTATCTTCTATGAAAAATTTGGAACAGAACTTTAAATTTTTCATCTCTTTGAGAAAAATCAGAACTGAATTTAAGAAAAATTATAAATAAAGTGAAACTTTGACCTTCATGGAAAACAATCGCAGTCATAGTATTACTTTTTCTATCTTCCATCTAAAAATTTAGAATAGAACTTTAAATTTCTTTTATTTCTTTGGGGAACTTAAAACTGAAGTGGAAGATTTTTATTTTCTCTGGAGAAATTAGAATTGAAGTGTGTTCTTTGGCAAAGTTCAGAAGAGAACTTGAACTTTTCTTCACTTCGTTGAGAAAATTTTAAATTGAACTAGAACTTTTTATCTTCCATGAAAATATTCACAAGTATGGTATTACTTTTTCTATCTTCCACCGAAAAATTTAGAATTGAACTTTAAATTTCTTTATGTCTTTTGTGAAATAAAGAACTGAAGTGGAAGATTTTTATTTTCTCTGGTGAAATTAGAATTGAATTGTGTTCATTGGTAAAATTCAGAAGAGAACTTGAATTCTTCTTCACTTCATTGAGAAAATTTTAAATTGAACTAGAACTTTTTATCTTCCGTGAAAATATTCACAAGTATGATATTACTTTTTCTATCTTCCACCGAAAAATTAGAATTGAACTTTAAATTTCTTTATGTCTTTGTGAAATAAAGAACTGAAGTGGAAGATTTTATTTTCTCAGGAGAAATTAGAATTGAATTTTGTTCTTTGGTAAAATTCCGAAGAGAACTTGAACTTTTCTTCACTTCGTTGAGAAAATTTTAAATTGAACTAGAACTTTTTATCTTCCGGGAAAATATTCACAAGTATGGTATTACTTTTTCTATCTTCCACCGAAAAATTTGGAATTGAACTTTAAATTTCTTTATGTCTTTGTGAAATAAAGAACTGAAGTGGAATATTTTATTTTCTCTGGAGAAATTAGAATTGAATTTTGTTCTTTGGTAAAATTCCGAAGAGAACTTGAACTTTTTTATCTTCAGTGAAAAATTTGGAACAGTATTTTAAATTTTTCATCTCTTCGAGCCAGATCTGAGCTAAAGTGGAAAATTTTTATATTATTTGGAAAAATAGAAATGATCAATGACTAATTTCTTTTTCATTGAGAAAATTCAGAAGAGAACTTGAACTTTCCTTCACTTCGTTGAGAAAATTTTAAATTGAACTAGAACTTTTTATCTTCTGGGAAAATATTCACAAGTAAGGTATTACTTTTTCTATCTTCCACCGAAAAATTTAGAATTGAACTTTAAATTTTTTATTGGGGAAATTAGAATTGAATTGTGTTCTTTGGTAAAATTCAGAATAGAACTCGAATATTCACGATCAAAGTATAACTTTTCCTATCTTCTATGAAAAATTTGGAACAGAACTTTAAATTTCTTCATCTCTTTGAGAAAAAAATCTGAACTGAAGTGGAAATTTTTATATTATTTTGGGAAAATAGATTTGATCAATAACTTATTTCATTTTCATTGAGAAAATTCAGAATCGAAGTTGAACTTTTCTTCTTCCGGGGAAATATTTGGAACAGAACTTTAATTTTTTTCATCTCTTTGAGAAAGGTCGGAATTGAATTTAAGAAAATTTAGAATTAAAGTGAAACTTTTTATCTTCATGGAAAATAATTACAATCATAGTATAACTTTTCCTATCTTCTACGGAAAAATTTAGAAGTGTCCAACTCAGAAAAGCCTGAAAACGTAATTTACATATCTCAAATCATAAGTTTCAGACAACACACTCCTATGAACGGCTAAGAAATCTAGCTCAGAAAAGCCTGAAATAGCAAACTAGTCATCCCAAACTATTGGTTTCAGACAACAAACACCTATGTTGGACTAAGAATCCTAGCTCTGAAAAGTTCAAATAGCAAACTACACATCCCAAATCATAATTTTCTGACAACACACACCTATGAAAGGCTATGAAACCTAGCTAATAAAAGCCTGAAATAGCAAATTAACCATCCCAAATCATAAGTTTCAGACAGCACTCACCTATGAACGGCTAAGAAATCCAGCTCAGAAAAGTAAAAAAATAGCAACCCACACATCCCAAATCATAGGTTTCAGACAACACATACCTATGAAAGACTAAGAAATCCAACTCAGAAAAGCCCGAAATAGTAATTTACATATCCCAAATCATAATTTTCTGAAAGGACACACCTATGAAAGGCTAGGAAATCTAGCTCAGAAAAGTAAAAAATAGCAAACTAGTCATCCCAAACTATAGGTTTCAGACAACAAACACCTATGAAAGGCTAAGAAATTCAGCTCAGAAAGGTCAAAAGTAGCAATCCACCCATCCCAATTCATAGGTTTCAGACAACACACACCTACGAATGGCTAAGAAATCCAGCTCAGAAAAGTCAAAAAATAGCAACCCACACATCCCAAATCATAGGTTTCATACAACATTCACCTATGAAAGACTAAGAAACCCTAGCTCAGAAAAGCCTGAAATAGCAAATTACATATACCAAATCATAGGTTTCAGACAACACTCACCTATGACGGACTAAGAATCATAGCTCTGAAAAGTCAAAAATAGCAAACTACACATCCCAAATCATAAGTTTCAGACAACACACACCTATGAACAGCTAAGAAATCTAGCTCAGAAAAGACAAAAATATCAAACCACTCATCCCAATCATAGGTTTCAGACAACACTCACCTATGAACGGCTAATAAATCCAGCTCGGAAAAGTCAAAAATAGCAAACTACATATCCCAAATCATAGGTTTCAGTCAACACATACCTATGAAAGACTAAGAAACCTAGCTCAGAAAAGTAAAAAATAGCAAACTACTCATCCAAAACTATTGGTTTCAGACAACATTCACCTACTAAATACTAGGAAACCTTAGCTCAGAAAAGCCTGAAATAGCAAACTACACATCCCAAATCATAATTTTCTAACAACACATACCTATGAAAGGCTAAGAAACCTAGCTCAGAAAGGTCGAAAATAGCAAACTACGCATCCCAAATCATAGGTTTCAGACACCACACACCTATGAAAGACTAAGAAATCCAACTCAGAAAAGCCCGAAATAGTAATTTACATATCCCAAATCATAAGTTTCAGACAGCATTCACCTACGAAATACTAAGAAACCTTAGCTCAGAAAAGTCTGAAATAGCCAACTACTCATCCCAAACTCGAAGTTTCAGACAACAAACACCTATGAGTGACTAAGAATCCTAGCTCTGAAAAGTCCAAAAAGCAAACTATACCTCCCAAATCATAATTTTCTGAAAGGACACACCTATGAAAGGCTAAGAAATCTAGCTCAGAAAAGTCAAAAATAGCAAATTAACCATCCCAAATCATAGGTTTCAGTGAACACACACCTACGAATGGCTAAGAAATCCAGCTCAGAAAAGTCAAAAAATAGCAACCCACACACCCCAAATCATAGGTTTCAGACACCACACACCTACGAAAGACTAAGAAATCCGGTTATGAAAAGTCGGAAATAGCAAATTACATATCCCAAATCATAGGTTTCAGACAACACTCACCTATGAGCGGCTAAGAAACCTAGCTCAGAAAAGTCAAAAATAGCAAACTAGTCATCCCAAACTATAGGTTTCAGACAACAAACACCTATGAAAGGCTAAGAAATCCAGCTCAAAAAAGTCAAAAGTAGCAATCCACTCATCCCAAATCATAGGTTTCAGACAACACACACCTATGAAAGACTAAGAAATCCAGCTCAGAAAAGTCAAAAATAGCAAACTACATATCCCAAATCATAGGTTTCAGTCAACACACACCAACGAAAGACTAAGAAACCTAGCTCAGAAAAGTCAAAAATAGCAAACTACTCATCCCAAACTATTGGTTTCAGACAACATTCACCTACGAAATACTAGAAATCCTTAGCTCAGAAAAGCCTGAAATAGCAAACTACACATCTCAAATCATAATTTTCTGACAACACATACCTATGAAAGGCTAAGAAACCTAGCTCAGAAAAGTCGAAATTAGCAAACTACAAATCCCAAATCATAGGTTTCAGACACCACACACCTATGAAAGACTAAGAAATCCAACTCAGAAAAGCCCGAAATAGTAATTTACATATCCCAAATCATAAGTTTCAGACAGCATTCACCTACGAAATACTAAGAAACCTTAGCTCAGAAAAGTCTGAAATAGCCAACTACTCATCCCAAACTCAAAGTTTCAGACAACAAACACCTATGAGTGACTAAGAAACCTAGCTCTGAAAAGTCCAAAAAGCAAACTACACCTCTCAAATCATAATTTTCTGAAAGGACACACCTATGATAGGCTAAGAAATCTAGCTCAGAAAAGTCAAAAATAGCAAATTAACCATCCCAAATCATAGGTTTCACTCAACACACACCTACGAAAGGCTAAGAAATCCAGCTCAGAAAAGTCAAAAAATAGCAACCCACACATCCCAAATCATAGGTTTCAGACACCACACACCTACGAAAGACTAAGAAATCCGGTTATGAAAAGTCAGAAATAGCAAATTACATATCCCAAATCATAGGTTTCAGACAACACTCACCTATGAACGGCTAAGAAACCTAGCTCAGAAAAGCCAAAAATAGCAAACTATTCATCCCAAACTATAGGTTTCAGACAACAAACACCTATGAAAGGCTAAGAAATCCAGCTCAGAAAAGTCAAAAGTAGCAAACCACCCATCCCAAATCATAGGTTTCAGACAACACACACCTATGAAAGACTAAGAAATCCAGCTCAGAAAAGTCAAAAATAGCAAACTACATATCCCAAATCATAGGTTTCAGTCAACACACACCAACGAAAGACTAAGAAACCTAGCTCAGAAAAGTCAAAAATAGTAAACTACTCATCCCAAACTATTGGTTTCAGACAACATTCACCTACGAAATACTAGAAAACCTTAGCTCAGAAAAGTCGAAAATAGCAAATTAACCATCCCAAATCATAGGTTTCAGTCAACACATACCTATGAAAGGCTAAGAAACCTAGCTCAGAAAAGTCGAAATTAGCAACCCACACATCCCAAATCATAGGTTTCAGACACCACACACCTATGAAAGACTAAGAAATCCAACTCAGAAAAGCCCGAAATAGTAATTTACATATCCCAAATCATAAGTTTCAGACAGCATTCACCTACGAAATACTAAGAAACCTTAGCTCAGAAAAGTCTGAAATAGCCAACTACTCATCCCAAACTCGAAGTTTCAGACAACAAACACGTATGAGTGACTAAGAATCCTAGCTCTGAAAAGTCCAAAAAGCAAACTACACCTCTCAAATCATAATGTTCTGACAACACATACCTATGAAAGGCTAAGAAATCTAGCTCAGAAAAGTCGAAAATAGCAAATTAACCATCCCAAATCATAGGTTTCAGTCAACACACACCTACGAATGGCTAAGAAATCCAGCTCAGAAAAGTCAAAAAATAGCAACCCACACATCCCAAATCATAGGTTTCAGACACCACACACCTACGAAAGACTAAGAAATCCGGTTATGAAAAGTCGGAAATAGCAAATTACATATCCCAAATCATAGGTTTCAGACAACACTCACCTATGAACGGCTAAGAAACCTAGCTCAGAAAAGTCAAAAATAGCAAACTAGACATCCCAAACTATAGGTTTCAGACAACAAACACCTATGAAAGGCTAAGAAATCCAGCTCAGAAAAGTCAAAAGTAGCAATCCACCCATCCCAAATCATAGGTTTCAGACAACACACACCTATGAAAGACTAAGAAATCCAGCTCAGAAAAGTCAAAAATAGCAAACTACATATCCCAAATCATCGGTTTCAGTCAACACACACCAACAAGAGGCTAAGAAACCTAGCTCATAAAAGCCTGAAATAGCAAACTACTCATCCCAAACTATTGGTTTCAGACAACATTCACCTAGGAAATACTAGGAAACCTTAGCTCAGAAAAGCCTGAAGTAGCAAACTACACATCCCAAATCATAGGTTTCAGACATCAACAAAAGACGGGGGCTCGGGGAGAGCCTTTGGGGACCGGGTGAGGGCCTCTGGGGTCCGGGGGTCCCTTTGGGAGTCCGGGGGCCCTTTGAGGAGCAGGGGAGGGCCTTTGAGGGTCTGAGGAGGGCCTTTGGGGGTCTGGTGGACCCTTGAGGGCCGGGTGGTCCTTTGGGAGCCCGGGGGACCTTTGAGGAGCAGGGGAGGGCCTTTGAGGGTCTCAGGAGGGCCTTTGGGGGTCTGGTGGACCCTTGAGGGCCGGTTGGTCCTTTGGGAGCCCGGGAGACCTTTGAGGACCGGGGGCTTCCTTCGGGGTTGGGGTAGTGGATCGGAACCCTTTGGGGTTGGGGTAGAGGACCTCACAACACTGTTCAAATGAAACTTGTGTATTATAACGACCACAGAGTTTCACCCTCAAATCCTCTTCCAAAATCTCTTCAAAAATATTTCGCCGAAATAATTCCATAACCTGTCTAAAACAGTTTCACCAAAATTATCCCTAAACGTAATTCAGCGTGTTCCTTTTGTTTTTGGCATCTCTGCGCTAATGCATTTCAAATTAATAAGAAACCTGATTCCCGCGCTAAAACAATTCATCGCTAAGATGTTTCATGGAGAATTGTTTCCATGGCGTTTGGTTATTAATATCCTTTGGAGTTCGACCAAAAGAGTTGTTTCCGAGGCAAAGACATTAATGACTTGGATCTATTCCTGGAGCAGTACCTGTCAGACATTACTAAACTTTGCCCGGAAACATCTGTTTTTCAAATTCTCACTGACAAAATCCATAAAAACATCAAATAAATCGATCAACACACATAACCATACATGAAAACAGACATAAATGTGACAAAATTCCTGGTTTTTCAAGTGAGAAAATTCCTGTTTTTTCATTCTCACTGAGAAAACCATAAACCACGTGGTCATGTCACGGGTATAAGATAGCCTTCTACTAATAACAGAGAATGAATTACAAAAATGTATAAGATAGTGGAAAATAAATTAATAATCTATGATGTATTAAATTTCTATTCTGACTTGAATTTCTAATTAAGTCAGATATTCTGAAATCGATATTATCGGTGAAAAGAACTATTTACAGGTTTTCTGACTGTGTGTTTTAAAAATTATTCTATATAAATAAAAAAAATATCATCTTAGATTTTACTTTAAAGAAATATCTGTTCAGTCCACAAAAACTAACGAGAGTGGAAAATTCCACCCTGGGAAATCATCCCCACATTTAAAATTGAGCAGCCGCATGGAAATGCAGACAAATAAAGAGAACGAAGAAAATTATATAATAGTGCAGCAGCTATTATTGAGGAGGGGTGGTGGGTCACATGTTAGGGAAGTGAGGGGTTGCTATATGCCTTAAAAAGAGTACTTCAT
Source organism: Artemia sinica (assembly GCA_027921565.1). Taxonomy (NCBI): domain Eukaryota; kingdom Metazoa; phylum Arthropoda; class Branchiopoda; order Anostraca; family Artemiidae; genus Artemia; species Artemia sinica. The sequence goes on from CM051266.1 coordinate 3,589,816, forward strand.
GCCGAAATTACGTATATCTCCACGAGCCTTCAGATAAAATAAAGAAGGAGTATTAGAGAAAGGGTAGTAATTAATCTCTCATCTTCCATCATTCAGATTCAGTCTGAATGAGGTTCATATTTCATGAAATTATATGCAATGACTTGTAAGTGCGCATCAGCTATTATGAAAGAAAGGTGGTGGGATTTCGTTTCAGACTTTTCCTAGCTTTCAGATAGGTGGGATGTATAAACAATGGAATTAAAAAAAAACTGTAAGTTATTTTTCATTATATCCTTGCCTTCTATTTCATTACTGTATCATTATATTAAATTAATCTGTAACACTATATCATGAAATATTTCTGTCTGGAATAATAATTATTGGAGAAAATATTCTGTTACAAGGAATGGTAATTATATAAGGGTTTAATTATATACTGCAAAGGTTTGGGTTTAACCAACCACAGCAGGGACGTAATTTTCAATGGGACAGGGGGGTAAGTACCCCATCCAGATCCCAGCTTGCATCCCCAGACCCCAACCCCTCCAGCTTAGATTTAGCTTCTTAAAAAAAAAAATTAAAACTAAGATAAGCCTGCGCAATTCAAGCATCCAGAGAAACGAAGCACTTTTCTTTAGTATATCTATATCCTTTCCTATATGGAACTATATGGTTCATTTTTCATGTTTCACTGTCATTCTACTTGATTTGGGAAAACTGGCCCCAACTTTGCCTTCACTCAGGACTATGACAGAATTATGCGACTGAACAACAATCTTTTTTTAGCCCCCTGTCCTCAAAGAAAAGTCACTTTATCCAGTTTTATACGTCTAAAAATTACGATTTATAAAAACTTAACAAGAGAAAATAATGTATCAAACTTGTCAAGGCTAATGAACCATTTATAGCAATATGGTATGCTGTATGCTTTAAAGTTCTAAGATCTCATCTTACTATAGAAAAATTTAAATTATTGAAAAGTCTGATTTCCATTTGATCGTGTTACTGACTGTGTGTTTATTGACATTGAGAAAAAAACTGATGATTACCAAAAAATAAATTCATTTAGAAATAAAAGCATGTTTAAACTGTATATACTGTTCTATTAGAACTACAACTTAATTGAGTTTACATAGGATTATGTATCATTAACAAATTTTGGCTTGAAATTTATAAAATTATTTTAAAATTTTGCTTGTAATACATCTCATTAGTAGATTTTTTAAATGGAATTCTATGAAAAATCTTTGGGCCATAGGCTTGATTTTACTCCAAAATTGTTTTATGCAATTAAATAATAGCAATATGGTATGCTGTATGCTTTAAAGGACTAAGATGTCATCTTACTATAGAAAAAATTTCCATTATTGAAAAGTCTGCTGTCCGTTTGATCGTGTTACTGATTGTATGTTCATAGACATTGAGAAAAAACTGATGATTACCAAAAAAAATCATTTAGAAACAATGAATTTTGTTAATAATAGTTCAAGGGTCAGATAACCAAATTTCCTGTGTCGACACATCCCTCCAGGGCCTGGGGATAGGTGTTGTAAGTTATGCCGTGGGGGTATATATGGTCCTTATGGGAGAGATGCTCATATAAACTTCAGAGAGGGCTCATTTGTTTGGAAAGTGGAAGTTCTAGTTCACTTTTTAAGAGTCAAAAGAGATCGGAGGGCAACTACCCTCCCCCCTCCACACCATTTTCCCCAAATGCATCAAATAAAAATTTTTAGATAGCCCTTTTGTTAAAAATAGTTAATATGTTAGATAACAAAAACTCTGGTGTCGACAAAACCCCCCAGGGCCCGGGGACATACGTTGTAAGTTATGCCCTGGGGGCATTTATGGTTTTTATGGAAGGGATGGTGGTATAAACTTCAAAGTGGCCCCATTTTTTTGGAAAGTGGAAGTGTTAGTTCACTTTTTAAGAGTCAAAAGAGATCGGAGGGCAACTAGCCCCACCCCCCAAATGCATCAAATAAAAAATTTAATGCATAAATAGAATAAAGTCAAATAAAAAATAGTTCAAACATCAGATATTAAAACTTCTGGGTCGACACAACTCCCCAGGGCCCGGGGACAGGCGTTGTAAGTTATGCCCTGGGTGGATATATGGTTCTTCTAGAAGGGATAATCGTATAAACTTCAGAGAGGGCTCATTTGATTAGAAATTAAAAGTTCTAGTTCACTTTTATAGAGTCAAAAGAGATCGAAGGATAATTAGCCCCCCCCCTCCATGTTCTTATTTCCCAAAACCCATCCAATAAAATTTTGAGATTACCAGTTTGTGTGAAGTATTCCAACGATTAGATAACAAAAGCTTTGGGGTCACCCATCCCCCCCCCCCCAGAACCCGGGGAGGGGCCTTAACTTATGCTGTCGGGGCATATAAGGTTTTAATGGAAGAGGTGGCCGTATAAACTTTGGAGGGGACTCAAATGACAAGCTCCCTAGTATTTAATCCGACCCCCCTAATATCCTCGCATTTGCAGCGCAAATGGGAAGTTCTTCTAGAATGGTTCTTCTAGAAGGAATGCTCGTATAAACTTCAGAGAGGGCTCATTTGATGTAAAATTGAAAGTTCTAGTTCACTTTTATAGAGCCAAAAAGATCGAAGGGGAATTAGACCCCCTCCCCTCCATACCCTCATTTCCCCAAACCCACCCAATAAATATTTTAAGATAGCCATTTTGTTAACAATAGTTCAAACATCAGATAATAAAAACTTCGAGGTTGGCACAAACCCCCAGAGTCCGGGGCCAAGTGTTTCATGATTGGATATTGAAATTTCTTGTTTCCTTTTTATGAGTCAAAAGGGAATGGAGGGCAAGAAAGACGAAGAATTAGCTTCTCAATGCATATACCTCCTTAGAAAAGTTGTAATATTTATTCAAGAATTTCGTTTAATATACTTATAACTAAAGGATTTGAATTATTTAATCTATTAAGGATTAAAAATTGAAAATATAATAATTTATGAGAAATATTTTCGAATAACAAATTTACTAATTGACATTTACTACTTACTTTTCGGAATAAAACCTGTCACAACAAGTCGTATAACAAGTCAGGAAGCGGTGGTGTCAATTCACAGAATTATGCGGTGGGTGGGGACTGTATTTTGAAATACCTAATCTTTTCAATGAAAATAACCGAAAAAGATAATCTTACTGAGAATACAAACAAAATTAGATTTTTTCAATTTTAGAAATGGAGGGGGGGGAGGGGCAACCGGCAATAAAATATTTGGATGATCAAGGCAGGAGCTAGAACTTTTGTTCAGGAGGTGGTGGTATTTTTTTGGAGAAGGTGGGAGGAGGGGTTCTAATTAACATTGTAGATTGTGCGTTGGTGAAGAGTCATTGGCTCGCTAATTGAGTCTAATGATAGGAAGCGGTTAATTAAATAATTGCAGCCAAAAAGAAACTTAAACCAAACGCTGATTATTACCTGTTATAAGATACGCCTATTATTTGCATCTTAACTTAGCAGAAAAAGGGACTTGGGGTTCGTACGGAGAATAGATCCTCGCAAATTTCTAAAACTTTTTAACCTACTTGTTTGTTATTCCTAACAGCGCTTCACCTAACTGTACCACTATCATCCGCCAAACCCCCCTCCAAATACGCAAACATTTAACAAGTATTACTTATTCTTAATGAGCATGTAACTTTGGCTATATATTTTTAGACTAGGAGGGGGGATAAAGTAAATTGAGACACTGGAACTATATATATAAATATTAAAAAAATATAGTAGTTTTTAATATTTACAATTAGCATATAAATGAGGCCATTAACAATGAAACATGTCACAAAGACAATCGACCGTTTCAATGACAAAATGTTATCTTATATCCAGTTTCAATCCGATTTATTGGTATTACTTATGTTTGAAAGCTGGAACAATAAAGAAAGCTGAAGACACACGGTAGATACATGATTTTTATTCAAAAATAGTATTATGTAATTCACTTTAACAAATATGTGTTAACACCAAAACATACTGACTCTCATTGAATCTTCAGGCATATACACAATTAGTTCAAAGGAAGGGACTGGGATGGTTGTAAAAATCGATACTTAATCAATTAAAAGTAAAAACTTTGGGATTTTACCATGGTGGGATTTTCCTTGGAAAATTTTCCGACGGATTGGGGAACTTCTGGGGAAGGGGACGCCGGTTCCCTATCTAACTTGAAGATTCCATAAATTGTCATAAATTCAGAGGATAAACACAGGAGCTAGAATTTTTGTTCAGGAGCTGAGGGTATTTCTTGGGAGAGGGTGGGGGAACAGGTTCTGCCTAACTTTCTATATTTTACATTAGTTGAGAGAAAAAGGCTTCCCAGTTACAGAGAATATTTTCTCACGAACAATGATCTAACGTTAGGTTTAAAAAAACGTTTTGTAATTAGGTTCAATAGCTTGTCAAGCAGAAATAATTTTTTGTCACTTTTGTCCCCAAAATTTACTTCCGAGTGGTCTCCTATGAAGAAATTTTGAAAAAATTCAAAAAAACCTTTTAAACTACTTATTTATTATTCCTAACAGTACTTCACTTAACTTTACCACAATCTTCCGCCGCCCTCCCCCACAAATACGAAAATATATTGGCCTAGCCAGAATTATTCCTACTTATTTTCAATGAATTTCCGAAGCTTGATTTTTTCTTTAAGTTTATTCAACGACTAAGGAGGAAAGCCTACTCAGTTTAGAAACGAAGAAACTCATGGATAATATTTAACTTGAGCTATATAATTGCACATTAAGAGAGAGGTTAAGTAAAGGGAGGCAGTTTTAGGAACGATATAAATAAAAATAAATTAAAAGAAGTTTTCAATTTTTCCAATTAGCCTACCTAAGGGCTATTATTTAATCAACATGTTTAGAGAACAATTCTTTCTCCATAATTTGCAGAAAATATCCAATAAGAAATGAACTTACGGTATCCTTTTCCATTTTTTCAAAGGTTTCAATAACTGTAACTATTCTGTATAACTGTGTATAGAAATTTTGAGGGAACGTCAAGACACATCAAAATACACTAATTAGAACTAATTAAACTTAGCAGAAAAAGGGACTTGGGGTCCGTACGGAGAATAGATCCTCACGAAATTCGAAAACTTTTTAACCTACTTGTTTGCTATTCCTAACAGCGCTTCACTTAACTGTACCACTATCATCCGCCAATCCCCCCTCCAAATACACAAACATATAACAAGAATTACTTATTCTTAATGAACATGTAACTTGGTCTATATATTTACAGACTAGGAGGGGGAATAAAGTAAATTGAGATACTTTCAGGAACGATATATATATAAATATTAAAAAAATATAGTAGTTTTTAATATTTACAATTAGCATATAAATGAGGCTATTAAAAATGAAACATGTCACAAAGACAATCGATCGTTTCTATGACAAAATATTATCTTATATCCAGTTTGAATTCGATTTATTGGTTTTACTTATATTTGAACACTGGAAAAATCAAGAAAGGTAAAGACACACGATATATATATGATTTTTATTCAAATATAGTATTATATAATTCACATTAAAAAAATACGTGTTAACACCCGAAACATACTGACCCTCATTAAATCTTCAGGCATATACACAATTAGTTCAAAGCAAGGGGCTGGGATGGCTGTAAAAATCGATGCTTAATCAATTAAAAGTAAAGAATTAGGGATTTTATCTCGGGGTGATTTTCCTTGAAAGACTTTCCAACGGATTGGGGAACTTCTTGGGAAGGGGACGCCAGTTCTCTATCTAACTTGAAGATTCCATAAATTGTCATAAATTCAGAGGATAAGGACAGGAGCTAGATTTTTTGTTGAGGAGGTGATGGTATTTCTTGGGAGAGGGTGGGGGAAGAGGTTCTGCCCAACTTTCTACATTTTGCATTAGTGGGGAGAAAAAGGCTCCCCAGGTAATGAGAATATTTCATCAAGAACAATGATCTAACGTCAGGTTCAACAAACCATTTTGCAATTAGGTTCAATAGATTGTCAAATAAAAATAATTTTTTGTACTTTTGTACCCAAAATTTACTTCTGAGTGGTCTCCTCTGAAGAAATTATTAAAAAATTAAAAAAAAACTTTTAAACTACTTATTAATTATTCCTAACAGTATTCCACTTAACTTTACCACAATATTCCGCTGCCCTCCCCCGCAAATACGAAAATATATAGGCCTAACTAGAATTAATACTACTTATTTTCAATGAATTTTCCATGCTTGTTTTTTTCGTTAAGTTTATTCAACGACCAACGAGGAAAGCCTACGTCAATTTAGCAACGAAGAAACTCATGGATAATATTTAACTTAAGCTATGTATTTGCACATTAAGAGAGAGGTTAAGTAAAGGGAGGCAGTTTTAGGAACGATATAAATAAAAATAAAAAATAAATTAAAAGAAGTTTTCAATTTTTCCAATTAGCCTACATAAGGGCTATTAATTAATCAACATGTTTAGAGAACAATTCTTTCTCCATAGTATGCAGAAAATATCCAATAAGAAATGAACTTACGGTATCCGTTTCCATTTTTTCAAAGGTTTCAGTAACTATAAATATTCTATATAACTGTATATAGAAATTTCGAGGGGACGTTAAGACACATCAAAATACACTAATTAGAACTAGATAAAGAATTGCCTATGCAACTACTCCCAGAAATTCTCTCAAAATGAAAATACTAAAATAATTAAATTACTGCCATACTTAAGATAAGGTTAAAATACATACTCTGCGATATATGCAAAATTGCTTTGGCACACAAAATCCTATTAAGGTCAATTCCAAACAGTCCTGATCACTCTGTGTCAGCACGTGAAATGGTCTAAACACCCTTATTGAAGCTATTTTTCAATCCATTTATTGTTGTCAATCGCTGTCCACAAGTTATGCAGGCTGTCTATTGTTTATATATAAGGTTTTTATCAAAGAGGAAATCGTATAGACTTTGAATAAGCATCATTCGATGTAAATCGAAAGTTCTAGATATGTTTTTTAAAGTCAAGAATAATAGGATAATAATTACCCCCCTATGCCATAAAACTTGAAACTTTTTGCAATGAAAAACGAGCAAAAATTAATTAAAAAAACTTTCCAAAAAATAAGTTGTTCAAAGAAAAGTAAAGGCCATTTTAAACTTAAGCTCAGCAGATACAAATACCCGTTAAAATTCAAACTCAAAATGACCAGAAATTACTATTAAAGAATAAATGAAACCCAAAACGAACAGAAATTAAATAAACAATCATAGCAAAAAACCATACAACAAGTAATGATACAAATGAACAAATGGATCTTAAAGCAAGTAATGCTTAGATTGAATATGAAGATCAAGCTTAAAAGGGGAAAAAATATTTGGCTATTAAAGTATAAACGAAACTTAAAACGAACAGAAATTAAACAAACAATCAATGCAAAAAAAATATACAAGAGATATTAATGTAAATGAATAAATAAAGCTTAAAACGAGTGAAACTGTGAATATGCAAATCAAGCTTGAATCGAATAAAAATAACTACAAACAAGAGTTGTGGGTATCGCCTCACTGCAGAGGCCTAAAACCTACTGCGTCATTGGCGCTTTACTGAAAAACAATTTTATGACAAATGTTTTCTTTTATACTTAATATTGAAAATAAACATTGAAATTATAGTAACATTTTGAACTGATGATATTTCAGCAATTAATATCATTATACATCAAATATTCAGTTTAATTTATTAGCTCATTTTAAAGTTTATATACGAATTACAAATGTTTTCTTTTGTACTTAACATTGAAAATAAATATTAAAATTGCAGTAAGATTTTGAACTGATGAGCGTTCAGCAATATATTCGGTTTAATTTATTAGTTCTTTCCAAGATTGTTCAAGACAAATATAGTTTTACTACAAACAAAACTTGGATACTGCCCCCTTCTTTAACTGTAAAAACCTAAGGCCGTCTGTGTCATTGGCGCATCACTGAAAATGAATTACTCGTAGATTCCAAATTTATTCTTTTCCAGTTCTTATAGCATTGAAAATGAAAATAAAAATTACAGTGAAAAAAACCCTGAACTGATGGATCTTTCAAAAATTCATATCATTATATATTTAATATTCAATTTGATTTTGTTTATACTTTCCAAGACTGTTCATGACTCGTAGTTTCCAGTAAAGTGCCAATGACGCAGTAGATTTTAGGTTTCTGCAGTGAGGCGATACCCAAACTCTTATTTGTGGTTATTTTCATTCGATTCAAGCTTGATTTGCATATTCAATTTAAGTTTCACTTGTTTTAAGATTTATTTATTCATTTACATTAATATCTGTTGTATGTTTGTTCGCATTAATTGTTTATTTATTTTCTGTTCGTTTTAAGTTCCATTTATACTTTAATAGCAAAATATTTTTTTGTTTTAAGCTTGATTTTCATGTCCAGCCTAAGCATTACTCGCCTTAAGATCTATTTATTCATTTATATTATTACTTGTTGTGTCTTTTTTGCTATGATTGTTTATTTAATTTCTGCTCGTTTTGGGTTTCATTTATTCTTTAATAGTAATTTCTGGTCGTTTTGAGTTTGAATTTTAACAGGTATTTGTATCTGCTGAGCTTAAGTTTAAAATGGCCTTTACTTTTCTTTGAAAAACTTATTTTTCGGAAAGTTTTTTTTAATTAATTTTTAACCAAATGACAACTAAAATTTTTTTTATCGAATGTATTTGGTGAAAAAAGGGCGTGGGGGGATAGCTGCCCTTCAATCACTTTTGACCCTTAAAGAGTGAACTAGAACTTTCAATTTCCAATCAAAGGAGCCCTCTCTGAAGTTTATACGAGTACCCCTTCCATAAGAACCTTATATGTCCCCAGGGCATAACTTACAACGCCTTCTCCCAGGCCCTGGGTGGTTTTATCTACATCAGAGTTTCGTTATCTGACCTTTGAACTAATCTTAACAGAATATCTATCTCGAAATTTTTATCTGACGCAGTTGGGCAAAAAAAGGCTTGGGAGGGGGATAGTTGCCCTCCTATCTCTTTTGAATCTGAAAATGTGAACTCAAAATTTTAATTTCCAATCAAATGAGTCCTTTTTGAAGTTTATACGGGCATCCCTTCTATATAAACCATATTTGCCCCCAGGGCATAACCTACAATGCCTGCTCCTGGCTCTGGGGGGTTGTGTCAACCCCGGAGCTTTTTTATATGATATTTGAACTATTTTTAACAAAATGGCTACCTCAAAATTTTATCGGATGTATTTTGGGAAAATAGGCGTTGGGGGGGGGGCTAGCTGCCCTTCGATCACTTTTGACTCTTTAAAAGTATACTAGAACTTTCAATTTCCAATCAAATGAGCCTTCTCTGAAGTTTATACGAGCATCCCTTTCTAAAGAGCCTTATATGCCCCAAGGGCGTAACTTACAACGCCTACACCTGGGCCATGGGTGGTTCTGTTGACATCGGAGTTTTGTCATTTGACCTTGAACTATTTTTAACAAGGGCGTGGGGGGGGGGTAAAATGAAAGTTCAAAATAGGGATAAAATCCTTTTTAATAGACAATGTATAGAAATTCACAAAAAATACCAGATTTCACTACTGATGACGGTCACTGTACATGTGACCGAAATATCTGGAATTTAAATATCTGGTAAATCTTTTTACTACTGATGACGGTCACTGTACATGTGACCGAAATATATGGTATTTTTTGTGAATTTCTGCACACTGTCTATTAAAAAGAATTTTTTCCCTATTTTGAACTTTTATTTTATCGTCATGGAAAGGCAGTGCGGTGTCCGAAATTATCGGCTTGGGGGGGGGGCTAGTTGCCCTCCGATCTCTTTTGACTCTGAAAAAGTGAACTAGAACTTTTAATTTCCAATCAAATGAGCCCTCTCTGAAGTTTATACAAGCATTCCTTCTATAAGAACCATATTTGCCCCAAGGGCATAACTTGCAACGCTTGCCTCTGGGCCCTGGGGTGTTGTTTCAACCCCGGTGTTTTTGTTATATTATCTTTGAACTATTTTTAACAAAATCACTACCTCAAAATTTTATCGGATATATTTGGGGACAAAAGGACATGGGGGGGGGGCTAGTTGGCCTCCGATCCCTTTGGACTCTTAAAAAGGGCACTAGACCTCTCGATTTGCAATCAAATAAGTCCCCTTTGAAGTTTATACGACGACCCCTTCCATATGAAGTGCCTCTGGCGAAAAAAATTAATATATAATAAAACATAGGAGCCGTCTGGCCATTACTAAGGACAACGCTATGGCGTTGCCTCTGATAATACCGTCAAAGCAAGGATTGAATAATGAGCTGCAAGGAAAATAATCATCATTAAGTTAAAATAATAAATCGTAGAAACCCTTGAAAATTCCAGAAAGCTCGTGCAAAAACCTGGAAAATCCCCAAAATCCCAAGAGAAAATGTTTACCTCTAGCCGACCTGAAAAACCTGATTTTTGGGGAAAACCATAAAGCGGAAACACTCACAGCGCACCCTAGCCCTTAATCTGTACAATTGGTGTTGTTACGCAAAAGCGGCATTTATGGCGTAATCCGTCAAATACCAAAGGTTTTTTTTTGGTGCAAGTTATCCTGGGTTCCCACAGATGTAATTTTATGAAAACGGCCGTTTTTCGTGACCAGTGAAATCTGCTCCATTTATTTTGCTGCAAGTTTGTGGGACACAACGATCCAACACCTGCGTTGAAATATTTCTACTGAACCTTTGAAAATCGCATGCGTTATTCTGAATTGAAAGCTGTTTAAAGCCATAAATGCAAGTAACTGAGAAACTAACCATGTCTATAAGAGGCTTTTCATTAATATTTGACAAAGAATGGTTATGCAAAGAAGGATTATGTCCATATATTCCTTGAAGAATGGGAGGATGTTTCCAGGGAAATGAACATAGACAATAAGAGTTCTATTTTTAATTAGAAGGCCTAGCTATTCCACGTTAAAGCAAATTATTTCTTTGAACATTTTCTTGGCTTCTAGAGCCTTATGTAGCTTTTCCTATGCATATACCGTTTAAATACCTCATAATATTTCTTATTCTTCAACGGTTGCTGTAAACTGTTTCTGTGTGAATATTTCTGCAGTTTTCCTGAACCAAGGGTTAGTGTGCCACAACGGTTGTAAGAAATGTCCTTCCAATTTAGAATTATTATGGACTTGCTATGAATTTGGCTAGAATTTGGTTCAAACCATGCCAATGACCTTTAGTGTATAATTAAACCCGATAAACTTTTGTAAACATACATATACCCTTTCTTAGAACTATATCTTAGAACTTACCTTGATTTCTTTGGCAAATAATGGAGGGGGGGCATGTCTTATAAAGAGATACAATGACAATAGAAGGCACTTGGGGTTATAGCTTTGCTGAAGCTTCTTGCACGCTTATAGAATGATGTAAGTCTAATATGTTCCTTGCTATTTCTTAATTTTATTATGTTAAATCCTAGTAAAGGGGTGCATACCCCAGTTCTTTAATAATATTATTAGATTCTTACAAGTAGGAGCGTATGAACCTTAACATACTCGTATTAGTTATAATGCCTTTTTTTCTTCAATTATAATATAAAATTCACTTCTAGCCATTACAAGATCAAGAATTGATCTTTGATTTCTGAAATTGTGAATAGTAAGTGTTGCATTTTCAATTATAATGAAATAGCTAATATTAATTAACTAAAATTTTCTTCTTTGATAATAAAATCCTAGTTTCTCTATACCTGCGTTGTCTTGTTTATTGTATTACGATGTTAGGATTTTGTCAAGATAATCTCTCTGACTTGATTCACTTCTTTCATTCGAGGCTTAATTAGGGGTAGTCGAGTCTCATAGCTGAGTTTGGACATGGAGTCATTGCCATGAAGCCCCTAGGTTAAGGGGCTGTGTCGAAATATTTCTAATGAGCTGTTTGAAAACCCATCCTATCTGTTGAACTGAATTTTTTTCTTTGATCATATAATGGAAATAAATGAGGAGCTGATCATATTTGGCAAAAGTTGGCGATTAAGTTTTCCAGTCCTAGAATTCTTTCCTCAGTTCCTTTGGGATTTTGTATTTTTTTTTGGTTGCCAGTGCGGGGTTACCAATTATAACTGAACATAAAAAAAACATTCGGCAAACATTCTCTCCAAGTTCAGCCAAATTGTCGGTAGTTCGGTAACAGAATGTGTAGAAGAGGGTAGTCACAAATAAGAACAGCCGTATTAGTACCGGCAGTATATTGATTCTGAAACTGCTAGGGGGAGGCAATTTGTGTACAAACAGTTCCTATTTTGGCAACTGTTAATTGCGGGGTGAAGTAAGGTAAACGAAATGTAGCAATAAAAGTTTTCATGCCATTTGTAGCGATGAAGTTCTTATGGCCGTACTAATAGCGGTAATGAAGATTGATCGCGTCAAGTCTAAAATTATACCTTATAACTGCGAACTTACACCTTATAAGTTCTCCGATAGCACCGCTTATAGTGCTAAAGATCGTGTCAACAAGGCTTACGCCACCCTCAATTAATGAGAGAAAATAAAATGTGTAGACATATAAATGTGACCTCTTCTCTTCGAGCTATCTGGAGATCAGATTCCTCTGGGAGCGCTACCTTGGAGACATGCGAACTAATTAGCTATCATTAGGCTAAATACGGACATATAAAATGAAATAAACACAGGTAAAAAACAATAGATTTATTGGGACTTACATATTTAGGTGCACAGCAGTGAGTTACTTCAAATGACAACAATGATGACAGAGGTACAACAATGAAAGAATTGCTAAGGTCGTACGCCGAGTAATTCTGTCTAAGCGGTCCTTATTCTCAAATACGAATCCTTCCAAAAAGCACTTTTTCCCCACTACCAAATGTAGTTTTTTTTTTCTGCGCTGTGAGAACTGGTTCACCATTGGCTCGAGTGGCCCAAGGATGCGAACCCTTCGTCCAATAGATTGTTTTAAATATTTCTGATGATTTAGACGTTCCCACGGTTCTTATCGTTTAAACTTCCTGCGAAAGTGACTACACTTTTCTCTTTGCTGATTAAAGACTTTTCATTTTTGAAACTAGATTTAGCTTAATTATAGGAAGTCGGAATTATCTTTAGAAGGAAGGAACTTTATTTTGGTATTTTAAATATATCGCATTTTGCTCATGGTACATATTACCCGTCCCATTAATTATTGACGTCCCGTCATTATGACTTGCTTGCCTTTGGGCTTTTGAATGTTCGCAATTTATTAATTATTTCTTCTACATAATTATTTTATATTTATGTTATGGCCTAATTAGGAGTGCAAAAAATTTTCTCTATTACTTTTCTTATTTTATTCTACATCCCTATCTAAAATTCATCTATCGGACTAAGATTATTCATGGTTCTAGGCTAACTACTATACTAAAGATTTTTTTTTTCTTTGAATTCACTTTTTACAAGGCTTTTTTTTGCTGTCTATATATGGCACACTACTTTCTATCTACGCTACATTAATTGAATAGCTCGACAACGCTACACATAACTCTATCTGGACATCTAACAATACATACAAAAACGATTTAAAACACACAATATTGGGTTTACCATATTCACTGGTAAAATTAAAACACTTTCACTGGGGATGTTTTGCTACGCAACGTTAATGAAGGGATATTGGGATTTTTGAGTTATCGAAGTTCAAAGTTATTAAGAAGTAACATATGTAAATTCACATCTATTTCAGTACCTTCGAGTCTTTTTAGCGTACTCAATCCTTCTGCTGTAAATTATTTTCCTTCATTCTTTTTGTCTTGGCAAAATTTTTGAAGCACTTACGTTATGGTTTCTTCATGGGACAGTTCAAGCACGATTGTTTCCACACGACAGGCTTTCTCTAATTGTCAACTGGGAAATGATGCTTCCAACTACAGGTGTGGGAATATGCCATCAGAGTTCATTCTCACCTGCTTTTCGATAGTTCATAGGGTGCCTTATCTTTTGGGATATTTTGAGGCACATAGAGAATGTATTCTCGTATAAAATTGTTCTTTTGTGTCTCTTATAAAATGGTTAGCTCATGGCTTGCGTCTATTAACCTTTGCGGTGATTCCTAGGTTAATCACGGGGGAATTGAAGTTTGGATTTGGACAGGTCGACATCAAACTATAGTGACTCCTTCAACATATTGTCTTTAACTTGTGGGAGGGGCATATTGTCACTGGCTTGGTCACTGGAGTTAATTTTGGTTTCCAGGTCCATTGTTCAGAAATTTGGGGTCATCAAATATCATCACTATACAGTCAAATGGTTCTTGGGTCCATAATGAATATCAAAGGCGATATTTATGTATTTATATCTTGTACTGATCGATGGGGTTCTCAGAATTTATGTGATTATATAGTTCGATAAAGCACTGGATACTGAGATTCAAATATAATGTTACCTGGTACGTAATATGGTTTGTGGTCGAAGAAACAATGATCAAGGGTAACTGTTGTTTTCGTAGACGAAGCTGGGATGAAAATTGCCTGGAGTGTATGGTAAGTACTCTTCGTTGGTTGAGGTATGATGAAAATAGATGCTACTAGGTTGTATCTGCACTGGGCAACTCATTGTAATGCTCGATATCCAATGTGTCAATCCACTTCCTGTAATAAAAATAACGAGGTAGAATCACACGTTCTTTAAAGTAAATACTCATAGTACAAATAAGTCACGTATCGATTGGGTACATGAATTTTACGCTACAAGACAGAGTTAAATAAATACACTAATATTAACTTTGTGCTTTCTAATATACACTACTACATACACTTTATTTTAACTTCTTTAGTTAATTTTACATTAGATTTAAAATAATCATTTAAACAGAGTTTATGCTACATGATTAATTTTGAGGTCTAATTTTACAACATATTTCATGCCTGCATTGTTCACGCACGTCCGTGCTGTTTAAGAAACGCATGTTGCAGCGTCATAACCACACGGTTTTACGTAAACGATATTACAATGAGGGAACAAGACATAGCAAGGACGAGTGGAGACCTCTATACCGGCTCGTTTTCTAATGTCTTCCCTTTTTCTTGGCTTAGACGTTCTCAGGGGGTTCCGGGGTTAACCTCTGCATTTCAGCTGTTTCCCCGTGTTCTTCTCTTGGTTTTCGCCTTCTTAGTCTCAGGATTTTTCCGTTATTACAAGTCAATAGGGTTCTCATGGTCAGGGAAGTCGGGAATACGAGACATACGGCCAATAGTATGTTCCACCAGAAATTGGTCGATTCTTTGAGTTCATTCGTGTTTCTTTCTAGTCTTGTTACTTGTTGAAACAAGGTCTCGAAGGGTTTGGGGTCCAATTTCATAAAGATCTTCCATGCGTCATGGCTAGCTAGCAATGAATTTTACTGCTTGGATATTACTCCATGTTTTACAATGTCTTGGGCCACTGCGTGAACAACGAGGATTATGATGATATTCTTAAGCCTCATCTTATTTTTTGTTTCTAGAATTAATTTATCATTAATTTTACCCATTTTTTGCAAAATTCGTTTGTTTACTGCTTTCTTATTATTATATTTTTTTTTCAAAGGTACTTTAATTTTTAATTTAGGTTATTTTATTTTTTTTATTTTTTTTATTACATATTCATTTTGTGGCATTGGCAAAAAAAAACTGGTTTGTAGGCGTAAAACAGAATAGATATATTAGGATTAGATAGATTATGGAAGTAAAGTTGGGACTTCCAAGCTTTATTTTGGTTGTTATATGCCTTTATGACCGGTTGAGATATACCTTTAAAGCTTAGTTAATAATCACTATACAATCTAATTTTGCTTTGTATTTTTCGAGTAAGCAGCACATAAATAAGTAAGCTAGCAGCACATAATTATACTGTTATCCTATTTGTTTTTAAACTCATTCCCCCAAATTATATTTTTTTCAATATACATATCAAAAGAATCGCCTTTTAATGCTGATTCTAAATATGTGTAATTTAATTAGTTTCACTGCACCTATTTAAAAGTTACGTGTCACCTATTAACGCCCTGTGTAATTGTTTCCGTGATAAGGTTTCTGTTGGCTTTCTAGGCACTATCTATTTGTTGATTAATTGGGATATAAGGGACTATTGGCTTCACTCTATTTGATTTCTACTATCAGATCGTATTTATCTGATATAAAATCTATCTGATATTCTACTAAACTCTAATGATTTATAATCAGACTAGACTTGAGGATGATTCGTCATTGAGTAACCGTAAGAGCGGACCAGAATTATGAATATCAGCTATTCCAAAAGGATGCATTGCCTTCTCTGTTTGTCCTAATGAGGGCTTATATTCTTTGTAAACAAGCATGAACACTGGCTTGTTTTACATCTAAATGGCTCTTAAGCAGCCATGGTTTAAAATTCAAATTTGAACTTTCTTGTGACTCATTTTGCGGAGCTAATTCAGAATTTGAATTTTTTCTAACACCATTATTCAGATGAAGGTCCTCTGTGTAGGTAAAGGAGACTTTTTTAAGACCTATTCCCATGCCTCCATTTTCTGTGATTAACGGTTTCTTTCGCCGAATTTCTCGCCTTATGCAGAGTTCCAGTCACAGCTGGGTAATAACTCTTTTTTTTGCTTCCTCCGGCGACTTTTGCTAACCTTCCACTTTTGTTTTCTTATTTATTGTTACTTTTCTCGTTTTTTTTTCATCCCTTTCCTCAAGTAATTTAATTATATATTTATATATCTTTTCCTTCCCTTTGCTTGTGAAACTACATAACTAACCTAGTATTTGTTAGCTTTAACAAAGGTAATTCTATTGCTTATTACGTCGTAAAATGCCATATTTTCGAAGCATCTCTACTCCTAAAACACTCGGAAATGGCAGCTTCTAACCTATAATTGTTCGGACCACAATTTATGTGCTTCCTTTGCTACTGAATACTATTTTTTTTTCATTTTACAATTCTTAATTGAGCCTTTTCTCCATTTTTTCTATTGTACCCAACTCTTTGAGGGGATACAAATTTATTTCTAATAGCCAAAGTTCAAGCAAAGCTGCTCGAAGTTTTGCTAATTCGAGCGCCGCTAAAAGCGAAGTCCATTTACCTTCCTCTTTTGACAAAGCCATTTCTGTTTCAATATACAATTTTTATTTTGTCAAATCGACCCAGTTTTCCCAACTTCCACCCGTTAAAACTTAAAGAAAATAAAAATATAGTATATATGTATACAAGCATTGAATCAACTCAAAATAAATTTATTTTTTCACTTAACCTATTTTGGGGGAGGCTATTATCTCCTATGAGATATTCTAAAGGGTTTCCCTGTAATAGCTTAGCGGCAATAGGTCTAATCACTTTACTTATATGTCTGTATCTCTCCAATAATTAAATTCAAATTACAAAGTTTTATAGCGTAATTAGTTCGCAAGTTTTCCTCCAATTTCCGACCGTGCCATTTGTAGCAACAAAAGTTTGTAGCAATAAAATGGTTTTATGCTACCGACCGCGCCATTTGTAGCAATAAAATTTTTTATGCCATTTGTAGCGATGAAGTTTTTATGGCCGTCCTAATAGCGGTAATGAAGATTGATCGCGTCAAGTCTAAAATTATACCTTAAAACTGCGAACTTACACCTTATAAGTTCTCCGATAGCGCCGCTTATAGCGCTAAAGATCGTGCCAACAAGGCTTACGCCACCCCAATTAATGAGAGAAAATAAAATATGTAGCCATATAAATGTGACCTCTTGTCTTCGAGTTATCAGGAGATCAGATTCCTCTGGGAGCGCTACCTTGGAGACATGCGAACTAATTAGCTATCATTAGGCTAAATACGGACATATAAAATGAAATAAACATAGGTAAAAAACTATAGATTTATTGGGACTTACATATTTAGGTGCACAGCAGTGAGTTAATTCAAATGACAACAATGGTGACAGAGGTACAACAATGAAAGAATTGCTAAGGTCGTATGCCGAGTAATTCTGTCTAAGCGGTCCTGATTCTCAAATACGAGTCCTTCCAAAAAGCACTTTTTCACCACTATCAAATGTATTTTTTTTTCTGCGCTGTGAGAACTGGCTCGAGTGGCCCAAGGGTGCGAACCCTTCGTCCAATAGATTGTTTTAAATATTTCTGATGATTTAGACGTTCACACGGTTCTTATCGTTTAAACTTCCTGCGAAAGTGACTGAACTTTTTCTCTTTGCTGATTAAGGACTTTTCATTTTTGAAACTAGATTTAGCTTAATTATAGGAAGTCAGAATTATCTTTAGAAGGAAGGAACTTTATTTTGGTATTTTAAATATATCGCATTTTGCTCATGGTACATATTACCCTTCCCATTAATTAATGACGTCCCGTCATTAGGACTTGCTTGCCTTTGGGCTTTTGAATGTTCGCAATTTATTAATTATTTCTTCTACATAATTATTTTATATTTATGTTAATGCCTAATCAGGAGTGCTAAAAATGTTCTCTATTACTTTTCTTATTTTATTCTACATCCCTATCTAAAATTCATCTACCGGACTAAGATTATTCATGGTTCTAGGGTAACTACTGTACTAAAGATTTTTTTCTTTGAATTCACTTTTTACAAGGTTTTTTTGCTGTCTAAATGGCACAATACTTTCTATCTACGCTACATTAATTGAATAGCTCGACAACGCTACACATAACTCTATCTGGACATCTAACACTACATACAAAAACGATTTAAAACACACAATATTGGGTTTACCATATTCACTGGGAGGCCATTATCTCCTATGAGATATTCTAAAGGGTTTCCCTGTAATAGCTTAGCGGCAATAGGTCTAATCACTTTACTTATATGTCTGTATCTCTCCAATAATTAAATTCAAATTACAAAGTTTTATAGCGTAATTAGTTCGCACGTTTTCCTCGAAATTCCGAACGTGCCATTTGTAGCAATAAAAGTTTGTAGCAATAAAATGGTTTTATGCTACCGACTGCGCCATTTGTAGCAATAAAAGTTTTTATGCCATTTGTAGCGATGAAGTTTTTATGGCCGTCCTAATAGCGGTAATGAAGATTGATCGCGTTAAGTCTAAAATTATACCTCAAAACTGCGAACTTACACCTTATAAGTTCTCCGATAGCACCGCTTATAGCGGTAAAGATCGTGTCAACAAGGCCTACGCCACCCCAATTAATGAGAGAAAATAAAATGTGTCGCCATATAAATGTGACCTCTTCTCTTCGAGCTATCTGGAGATCAGATTCCTCTGGGAGCGCTACCTTCTGCGCTGTGAGAACTGGTTCACCATTGGCTCGAGGGGCCCAAGGATGCGAACCCTTCGTCCAATAGATTGTTTTAAATATTTCTGATGATTTATACGTTCACAGGGTTCTTATCGTTTAAACTTCCTGCGAAAGTGACTCCACTTTTTCGCTTTGCTGATTAAGGACTTTTCATTTTTGAAACTAGATTTAGCTTAATTATGGGAAGTCGGAATTATCTTTAGAAGGAAGGAACTTTATTTTGGAATTTTAAATATATCGCATTTTGCTCATGGTACATATTACCCGTCCCATTTTTTCTCTTTGGTGATTAAGGACTTTTCATTTTTGAAACTAGATTTAGCTTAATTATAGGAAGTTGGAATTATCTTTAGAAGGAAGGAACTTTATTTTGGTATTTTAAATATATCGCATTTTGCTCATGGTACAGAAATTCAAGACTTTACAAAATCTAAAAAATTTCTGAGACAAAAGGTGATTAATTTTCCAGATATTTTCTGAAAAGACAATAATATTGTCATTCAAAGAGGGGTCCATACGAAATAGAAAATTCCACCCAAAAAATCAACAAATAGAACCGGGATAAGTCCTAAAACTGAGGACATATGTGGTAGCTGTAGGATTGAACTTGATGAACAATCTTCAGCCATATCACGCTACGGTTGTGATAAATGATTTTGCACAGAATGTATTGGTATTTAAAAATCAGTATACAGTCTGTTACGAAAAATGACTGATAGCCTCACGTGTGAATGGTTCTTTTCAGTGTGTAAGGTAAGTGGAAAAGCTGGCTTAGGTTTAGTCACCACACAAAACTTAATTGAAATAACTGTCTCTAAAGCCGCTGTCGTCTCCCTTGAGTGGTTCAGAAAAGACCTCAATCAAGATTTAGAGAATATAAGTATTATAACTTTAAAGTTGGAAAGTGAATGTTGTGAGCAAATATTCGCTAGCGGATATCGAAGCAAAAATCCGTAGCTTTATGCAAAAACCGTCTAAGTCACATTTTCCAAATTTTACAGGAGAGCGATTTTTCTGGTTGAAAGCGTCTCCTGAATCCGGTTTTGAACGAAAACTGCCGGGTGCAATATATGTGCAAAAAAAACATCGAAGAATTGAAATTTTCCATTATATTTCGCTAAAATCGAGTGTATTTCGAGATAATGGACTTAGCCGGCTTTTGCAAATTGAATTTTCTCAAAATCTTTCACAAAACAAATTGCAAATTCATGATAAGTCAACTTCGTTTATGTAAGAAATGTTAAAAAAAAATCATGAAACATCAGAATATCTGCTCATTTGTCCTGATTTTCATTTTAGAGGTATTCCATCACTGTATTGTCATAAAGCAAACTTTTGTAGAAGGCATGATAGTCCTCAGGCACAAACAGCAGAAGTGACATCAACTCGTCGTATTTCGCTTTGGAAATCGTCTTCCCATGGGGATACTTTGTCTTCATACCTGCAAATGAGATTTTCTGGGATCCTCTCTTTCTAAAATTCATTATTCTGAACAGTGCATCTTCATCTAGAAAAGTTTTGAACTTGATGATGCTAAATTCTCTTTCGTACCTCAACCAACGGACAGCTAACCAAGAGAATGGCTGATTTTCGGTGTCCACTGTCTTTTTGACACATCTTTTCCTGAAAAATTCGTTAAAGTCAATCATTTCGGACTTCGGCATCTCAGTGGTGGTCATGGGAATTTTTCCCCTTGCAAGACTTATTAAGTTCGTCCAGTCAGCTGGAACTCGGATTTCAAAGTCTGTATACTTTTTGGCCTTCTCAATCCTGGTATGATAGCTGTCGCACTCGAGGTGAGTATGTCCGGGTTCGAAAAATTTTTATCTATCAATTCAAAATCCTTCGAAGCAATTTTGGAAACGTAATACGAAAACATTCTGGTCACATACATATTTCGATTCTGAGAACCACATGTGTCTGAGTACAAGACTAGCCGTGTTAATCTTGACGGCAGTGCCTTCAGATGCTTAAACAGACAAGAGGCTACCTCAGAGGCTCCCTTGTCACCCATTCCTTCGTGTCAAAGGTATTTGTACGACTTTCCCTCTTTCAAATTGCTTATTACGTGAATAGTAAGGTTGTAGGTATACAGTTGCCTTTTGTAGAAAGCTATTTTATTCTTTACAAAGGGCGTAGGAAGACACTGCTGAAGATCAAAAACCCATAACAGAGTGGAATGGTCGTTTATTACAACCTCTTTGTCTTTCTGTTTAGACTCGTACGCTGATCTATAGGCTGTCTCATCGACTTCAAGCTGACCTTGCAAGACTATTTTGGAATCTTCAGGATCCGCACAATTAATCTTTTGTTTAAGCTTCTCACACGTTCCACAGGAGTCCCTGACTGGAGGTTTAAATCCAAGATTGTATTCTTGATAGAAAACATTTTTGTACATTGCAACCAATTTTGCTGGCAACCCCTTTTCTGCAGCAAAATCTTTGTAAAGATCGTACATCTTCTGAAGGCTTAGATTAGAAGAAAGACATTTCCTGGAAGTTTGTGACCTTCCATAGTGGGATTCATAAGCAGGAAATGATTCAATGTGCTGCTTTATAAGCTCAATATCAGTCGGGACTGATCTGTTGAAAGCTTGGCGTCTCTCAGGAGTGCTAATAATAAAGAACTTCCCATTTTTTCCTTGAACCGTTGCTAGCTCTGCTTTGGTTAGAGCAAAGACAGACATAAAACAGGACTTGCATATTTTAACTTTCTCCGATTCAACAGTCACATAATAGAACCAGGCATAGCGCTCCTTGTTACTATCATCTTTTCTTTTCCTGTTTCGTTTCAGTCAAGTTCTATTCATGCAGTTGAGAAGAAATTGCTTCTGCTGTTTCTTTTCATCTATAGACCAGTACAATTCAATTAGACTGGCTTTCGTTTCACTACCAAGTTTTCAGAACAACTCAGCCTGCAACTTCTAAAAGCTTCGTTCTATTTTCTAGCAGGGTGTACAATATTTTTGGCACTCACATATTCTTTGCCTTTGTATTTTCTTTCAGTCCGTTCTTTCCGTCTCATGTACTTCGCACTTTGGCCACGCTTTCGTCCTGAATATGCTTCTTCCGCAGCAACTTCACTGTCTTGGTCAGGCAAAGAATCTGTCACCAGGTCTTCAGCAACATGCCCTGACCCACCGGATGGCACATTCTGTTCTTGTTGGCTTGTATTATTATTAATTTCACTAGGACTCTCTTCTGTTTGCAAAACAATACCTGACTGGGTTGTCTTGCCATCATAGTCCACTTCCTCAGCAGGCTGAAGTCTTTTGTATACCTTTGGAGGAATAAGAACAAGATCAGCGGAGTCTTCTTCGTTACTGCTACTACTGGAAGGAACAAACTCAGAAATCATCGATTCTGCAGAAGAAAGATCCTCCTCTGGGTCACTCCATCAAAATTTCGTCAATTGCATTTAGATCAGAAGATTTCGAAAGATTAAGTTTTTGCCTGGTTCTGCGATCCATATTGCCTGGGAAAAAGGTAGTGTTGAAAACTACTTTAAAGCCTTTTAAGAGTTTCAAACATCTTTCAGTTCTGTCACAACACTCTCCTAACCAAATGAGCTTAAATGTACACTTTTACATCCGTGGAATCAGTTCTCCAATTTGGCCAATGAGCCCACAAAGACTTAAATAAATGTAAAACTAGCTTTTCTACTGTTGTTGTAGAGAGAATACGCTATTTTTTGGTTTTCTATTTGGGTAGATAATGTGATTGGGGATACATTGCCCGGCAAAAGACAAACATATGTATTTGTAGCTGCAATTCAGGTTTTATTAATTCTAAAAACATTTTCGGCTGAGGTTATTAACTTTGAGGATTCATTTACAGTGAGAGTGACCTTCTGAGTAATTGGGTGGTAAATAGCCTGTTTAGCAAGACTATCAGCATTTTCGTTACCCTTAATCATTATGTGAGAAGGAACCCAAATCATTTTCAGTTGAAAAGCCTGGGAAGACATGATTTTTTTAATCTTTTTCTGTAGATGAACAATAATTGGAATAACATTTCCTTGCCTCTTTTTGAGATCAGAAAGAACACTTTTAGAATCACAGAAGATAACAAAGGAACCTGATCCAGCTTCCAGCACAGCATCCAGAGCTTTCTGGAAAGCAAGGCATTCCGCACGGAAAATCGAGGTTCCATCTGAAACTCTGATCCCAATTGATGAACCATTCCATTCAGAAAAATACCTATGGAAGCCCTTCTATCATTGGAAACTGATTGATCAGTAAAAATCTTTTTTCAACTGCAAAATTCTGCCATTTTAGCTAATGTTAGTTGACAAAGGATTTGAGTGTTCATCTTAGTCTGAGGACAATCCATGCCAGGGATATTAGTGTCTATGACATTATCAATACTATTGGGAGGGTTGGAGGAGGTCTGAGTCTTGCAAAAAATATTATATTTTCAGAAACAACAATACTATCCAGTAAGGAGCTCAACTTGACAATGGCTGGACTACTATATGTCTTCTAATTTTCACATGAGAATGATAAATTTGCCGAAAACTCCTTGAAAACAGGGTGGTTATGATTGTTGTTAACTTTCATAAAGTACTTAGACAATAATTTCAAGAACCTTTCTTCTAAAGAAGGGATATTCACCTTCTTGTACAGTGCTGCAGTGGGTGTACTTTTAAGAGCACCAGCGATTAGTCTCAGACTCTAATGTACTAATGATTCTATTTTAGACAGTAATTTTTTTAGGCTGGATAAAATATTCAATCTTTCCATATATTATGGAAATGAGTAGTTTCCGAAGCCCCACTTTTTCCCTGCAACAGCACGTATAAAATTTAGCCGTTTTTCAAGTGTTTTAGTCAGTAGTATCGATATACACAGTCCGAAACTTACATAGAAACTTACACCTGAGGCAATAGGCACCACGAAACTTACATGAAAATATACATTGGAATTGCGCAAGAAAAACCCATGGCTGTGTCATTAAACTTACACGTGAATATTTTAAAAGTTGGCATACTATAATGCATGTTATGAAACTAAAGTCAAGGTTTTTTAAACTTGGCAAGGTATAATGTGGTCAAACAGGTTTTGAGAGTATGGTCATAATAATATAATTTAAGCAGACAGGTTTTTTCTGTTATTAATAAGAATTTCATAAGAATGTACATCGTGAGTTCACATGCACAATTTTTTTTTTCTTAAAAAACTGGTATGTTATAAAGTAGTCAAACATGTTTTGGGAGCATGCACGAAATTATGTAACTCAATCAGAGTGGTTTTTCGAGGTAACATCCGTTTTTATTCGTCCTTGAAATTCCGTATAAAATGTTCATGCACTACAATTTAATTTCCATTATGTTTTAACATATCGAGCAAAGTACACTGAATATTATTAACTTTGAAACAATGGATATTTCTATTTTCAACGTGAGTATAGTTTACTGAATTTCTTAATGTATTTCGAGATAAAAAGCATTTTACCAGTAAATTAAAATTTCAGGGGCATAGGCCCCCCTCCCCTCCAACAATACAAACCCTTAAAATATGATGTGTATAGTCGTTAGAAAACGCTAAGTATGCTTTTTTCTATTATGTAAAACAAAAACAGGTTATGACCATAATTCCTTACTTTTAGTTATTTCGTTCAAAAATGTCCCTTTTTCTCAATTATCAAAAAAAAATCTTTTTTTCCTGGTCTAAATGGAAAGCTTCGGTGTTACAAAGGAAGTGACAGTTTTGGGAATCAAATTTCACACGCTCTTGCTATCATAAATTAATGGCATATGCTTAATGAATTAGCAACAAGGATGTTCCTTGACAAAGAGAGAAAATTGTATTCTAGCCTAATTAAAGGAAATATATTCTATTTTCAATTGTATTCCATGATTAAGAAGGTTTTACGATGCGAAAAAAAAACTATTTCATCGCATGGAAAGTAAGGGAAGAGGGAGGAGGGAATTCTTTATGCAGACTAATTTTTGAAATCCCCCTTCCCTCCAAACTCAAAATGTTCCAAAATTTTACTATAGAACCTTTTTTTAAATATTTCTAAAGCGCTAATAGATATAGAGAGCTACAAATATCAGAATTGACTTTATAGGGCAAACTATATTATGGGGGGAGATGTTTTTGAAATCCCCCTTCCCCCCAAACTCAAAATTTTACTTCAGAACCTTTTTTTAAATATTTCTAAAGTGCTAATAGGTAAAGAGTGCTACAAATATCAGAATTGACTTTATAGGGCAAATTATAATATGGGGGGAGATGTTTTTGAAATCCCCCTTTCCCCCAAACTCAAAATATTACTTTAGAAGCCTTTTTAATTATTTCTAAAGCGCTAAGACATAGATGGCTACAAATATCAGAATCTACTTTATAGGGCAAATTATATTATGGAGAGATGTTTTCGAAATCCCCCTTCCCCCCAAACTAAAAATTTTCCAAAATTTTACTTTAAAAGCTTTTCTTTTTAAATATTTCTAAAGTTCTAATAGTTATAGCACTACAAACATCAGAATAAACTTTAGAGGACAATTTATCTGTAAAAGAGAGGTTATTATTATTTCCTTACTAAATTTTTCTTCCTTTTAAAGGAGGAGGAGGATTCCTACAATTACTCTCCCCCCGAAAATAGACCAAGATTGGGTGATACCAAATCGATGCAAGCTGCAAGACCATCCGTCATCAGATATGATAGCTCTATTACAAGTTCTCTCGACCAGCCGGGACCCTCTCATGCCAGTGTCAGCTCTATACAGACCACTATGCAACCTGGTAGAAAATTTAAGAGGGAATGGATGCTTTATCATAACGTTACTGCTGCTGCACAAGATTGTGAGGTAGCTGCACAAGACCCCCTATCAAGCATTGCCGGGCCCTTCACCACCAATGCAAGGCGAGAATGATGTGGCCCCTAGAGCTCTCGACATGCAAGCTACAAATTTAAATGTGAGTTTTCAAATATTATTTCTTGCTAATGATTCTTTTTCCCAAGACAATTTGAAGGAGTGTGTGAGCGGTGCATGCGCCGCTTATTTTTCTGTCTACCCGATAATTCATGGAGATAGTATAATGAATATTGCAAATTCAATTAAGACGTAATGATTTTCATTATTTTGTTTTGTGTTTGTGTGTGTGTGTGTGAGCGGTGCATGCGCCGCATCTTCTCGATAATTCATTGAGATAGTATAATGAATAGTGCAAATTCAATAACGACGTAATGATTGTTGTGTGTTGTGTGTGTGTGTGTGTGTGAGCGGTGCATGCGCCGCATCTTCTCGATAATTCATTGAGATAGTATAATGAATAGTGCAAATTCAATAACGACGTGATGATTGAATGGCATATATTATTTCCATATCATTATTTCTTATGTTTGATCCGGGTGATGAAATTTTTTCAATATACATATCAAGCGAATTGTATTTTAATGCTGATTTTGAATTTCTTTAAATTATTTCGTTTAACTTAATCCATCAAAAGTTATGAGAAAATTAAGAATTTTTGAAGTAGAAATTCTGACGTCCTATAATTTGTTTCCGCAGCGTGTTTCTATCTGACTTCAGAGACATAATTACTTATAGGCTAATGGAATATATATAGGGGTTAGAAACGCAATTTCAACCTGTAAGAATATTTCAGCGTGTGTGCGCATGTGTGTGTGTCTGTGTGTGTGTGTGAACGTGTGTGCGTGTGTGTGAACGTGCGTGTGTGTGTGTGTGTGTGCGTGCGTGTGTGTGTGTGTATGTATGTGTGTGTGTGTGTGAGCGGTGCATGCGCCCCTTATTTTTCTGTCTACCCGATAATTCATGGAGATAGTATAATGAATATTGCAAATTCAATAACAACGTAATGATTTTCAGTATTTTATTGTGTGTTTGTGTCTATGTTACCAACAAAATTTGTAATTTATTATGCATTTGTTCTGTAAATAATGCTTTAAGCAAAAAGTATTTAGTTTAAATAATTCTAGGAGGAATTGAGTTTTATGGGTGGTATGGAAAAAAAATGAACATGATTTTTCAACTTTATGAAATAATGCTTATTTCACATAGAAAATAAAACCCTTTTTAGATTAATAGATTAATGAAATAGAAGTGCCACTGGGTGATGAAACATCAACATTTACTGGACCAATTCTATCACCACCAATGGAGTTCAGAGACGAACCTTCATTAGTTCTAGAGAATATGGAGTGGCATAGGGGTTTTCTTAATGATGTTTTTGGGGATATGGCTAGCCTAGACGATTTAACTTGTGATATTGACATGTTGGAGGACCCGGAGTGGGCAGATAGATTTATGCATGAGCATTTAGGGGGTGTTACTAGTGCTTCTGAACCGAGTCCTCATAAAGAAATCCCAACACAGGACAATACAGGCTGGCTCGATCAATTGTCCCCAAACACCTTGGAATATGTGCTATCAGGTTTAAGGGACCTCATGCCACCTCCAACCAATGTAATTGAACAGACTGGGGGTGGTGCTATTGACAATTCTGTCACCCCCACCATTCCGCTTAATGATATAGCTAGTACTAGTAACAATACAACAACAAAAAGACAAGTATCCCCTCTTCCAGATTTATTTCTATCCAACTCTGCCTTGCACCACACAAAGGTCTACAGCGCCAATTTTTGTGATCCCTTCAAGTCTCTAGTGTCGGGGGATATAATAACAGATCCCTCGGCCATTACACATTTATATACTAATAAGATTCAAGCCGTTCTTGAACAACAGATGGGGGTGTGCGGAGTGGGGGTCAGTTTAAAAGCATCAAAAGCACTAAAAATATTTTTTTTAAATGAAAATGTGGGTGAGACGTATTCGAAGTACTTGCACACAGAGATGTTGGCAATTCACCCGCATTTATCAAATTATGGGGAGGTTTTTCTAAATTGGGCTAATAGTATTCAAAGTAAGTGGGAAAATTATAACGAGGGGGATAGTGGATCTGTGGTTTTATTTATTGAAAGTTTAAATGTTAATATTTGTAGATTCAAAAAGGATTTTATTGTAAGAGGTGGTGGGGCGGGGGAGAGGGCTATAGTTTTAAAATATAATTCAGATTTAGAGGGGTGTCAGGGGGTACAACGAATCCGTTTCGATACGAGGCTACAGTGTTTCAAGTATGCATTTTTAATTGCAGCATACAGACCTCTTCAAAAAGATGCATCTAGGAAAAATTTGGATGAAATGACAGTTAATGGTTGGGAGGGTTCAAAGTTCCCCAAAGTAGATTTTAATTGTTTAAATGGTCAATTTCCCGTGACACTAAAAGGAATAGATATTTTTGAGCGGGCTAATGCACATTTAAAGATTGGTGTCACGGTGTTACAGTATGAAACCGAATTTGAGGAGGGCCAGCATTCCGATAAGAAGGGTGTATTATTTCCAGTGCGGGCTCCTTCAATTGAATCAGTAGAACATTGGGTGTGGCTTCTATACACCCCACCCACAGACTCCGATTTAATTGGTCATTTCAATCCAATTACGGATATTAGTAGGGTTCTAAGTGAGGGTAAACATCGGGGTGGTGTGTGTTATTACTGTCAAACATGTCTCTCAAGATTTCGCTCTGATTTAAAGTTAAAGCATCACATGAAACACTGTAAACGTCATGGATACCAGGTTGTGGAGACAGTAAGTGGAGATAGAGCGATCTTACGTTTTAAAAATTTCCAAAACACGCTCCTGCAGAGCAATAAGATCGCTTTGGACTGCGACGCGAAACTGACAGACGTGCGCGATCCGTCAAATTCAAATCGTGTTAAAATAAATGAAGCCATAGGGGTCTCTTACGCTCATGCGCAACGAGATTCCAATAATACCATGCAAGTGCTGGATGTAGTTGAGATGTTGGGTGACGGTGAAGACTGCATGCGCTCGGCATTGGTCAGTCTAATCAAAACAGCGAACGGTGCAATTTCGCGCCTTCGTTATACAAACTATCCTATGCTGATATCACCAGATGACATAGTGGCCATTAAAAATCGTGAAATGTGTTGAGTTTACAAGGCAGAATTTGATGATGGTGTTGGGAATGGGGGGAGGATAAAGGTGATCGACCATGATCATTTGTGGCAGGAAATTACATCGGGAGGGAGTAACTTTAGAGGGGTAGCCCACCAGTCATGCAATTTAAACGTTAGACAGCAATATTTCGTACCTGTTTTTAAACACAATTCCAATTACCACTTAAAGTTTGTTCTACCGGCGTTGGCCCGCATTGCCAAGGGTGGAGTTGTAGATGACGCATAGATAGATGGTTCTTTTTCATATAATATCATACCCAAATCATCGGAAAAGCTACTGCTGCTAGAATTCATGTGGAAAACAGTTGACAAGGGTAACACGTGCCTGAATAAAATTCGTTTTTAGACTCTTTCAGCTTCTTCCCCAAATCATTAAGTCAATTGATTCAGGTACAGAAAAGTGACAATTTTGATAGCTTCCCCCTCCTCAAACAGCGCTTCCCCGATGATGAAATGTATGATTTATTAACGTGTAAGAGTATTTATCCATATGATTATTACAACTCTGGCTCGAGGCTAGATGAGGTGTCACTACCACCCATTGAAGCTTTTTACAATTCTCTTACTGAGAGTGAGTGCACCACTAGCGACTACGAATTTGCTAAGAGGGTTTGGGAAAAGGGTGGGTGTAAAAATGGGTGGGATTATTGTAAACTATACTTGACCAGTGACGTACTCACTCTTCTGGACGTTGTGTGCAAAAATACGGATAAAATCTATGGAGAATTTGGTTTGGATTTAGGTTATTATTTTTCCACTCCTCATTTGGTAATGGACTTGATACTTAAAATCAGCAAAGAAGAAATAGGTCTGATCGCCGATGTGGATCAGCATCTGTTTGTAGAGAGATCAATGAGGGGTGGGTATGTTTTTCACGGGGATCGTATCATGAAAACTGATCCAACTGGACAGCACACCGATGAAAAGTCGGACGCAGTTTTTTGGATATGAACTCTCTTTACCCATCGGCAATGTCTCACTACTGTTTGCCGTGTGGCAATTATAAATGGCTTGACAATCCATGTGCTTCGAATTTCCCCGAAATTGCCAGTGTTGAGGAGAATGGGGCACAGGGATGGTTTTTTGAAATTGACGGTGAAATACCCATGGAAATCCATGACTCGGTAAAAGACTTTGTTTTTCCGTGCATAAATAGACCGGTTGGTAGGGACTCTCTGAACCCCTACAATTTATCTTTAGTAGAGGACGGGAGTATGCACTGGGTGCATACTTTTTTAGGCGTATAATAAAAGAAAATATGATTCTTTATTCGTCTTCTTCTTCTTCTTGAACGGAGTAGTAATAGGGATGTTATTTAGTCATTAGACAGCAATAGTCTACAGTTAGTTGTCTAGGTGAACTGTTGAAGGGAACATGTATCAATTTAAAACACCATTCAGATCGTTTCTGTGTGGGCCGTCAATGTCAGGCAAAACAACACTCTTAACTAAAATAATTAAAAATTGCGATAAAATGTTTGTGGAAAAGCCAAAAAAATCTACTATTGCTACAGTATTTGGCAGGAGTCATACGATAAAATAAAAGCAATTGCCACGATGGGATTGATGCAGATACAATTCATACAGAGACTTGATGTTTTCAGCATTATTGAACCAAACTCTTGGCTGATCATTGACGTTCTGGCTGAATCTATTGAACAATGGTCCCAGGAAATGCTACAACTGTTCACTGTTCGCTCTCATCATGAACAGATTTCCGTTACTCTGGTTCTACACAATCTCTTTCATCAGAGCAAATGTATGCAAACACTTGCATTGAACTGCACCTACTATAT
Organism: Artemia sinica; assembly: GCA_027921565.1. Classification (NCBI taxonomy): domain Eukaryota; kingdom Metazoa; phylum Arthropoda; class Branchiopoda; order Anostraca; family Artemiidae; genus Artemia; species Artemia sinica. The sequence goes on from CM051266.1 coordinate 3,620,892, forward strand.
CATCTACAGAGTTGTTCGTGATTCTAGCTCGCTAATAACTCTCAATAAACAAATCTATCCAGGTGCCCCAAATTTCTGCTCTCAGCATACAATCAGGAAACTAATAAACCCTACGGTTATATCCTATTGGATCTTAATCAAAATACACCCGAGGATCTGCGTGTAGTCAGAGATATTTTCGACAATGAAATTACAGTATATCTCCCTGTGAACACTAAAAAGACCTATTAGTTGATATCATGACACTGAAGAAAATACATGAAAATAGACATCTGTTTTCGGTTCTAAGCGCTTCAAAACCCTCGCTTAGGAAAGCCATACTCAAACATGGTATTGACAATGATTTCATTAATCTAATATCTGAACTTTGTTTAAGTTTGATCGAGGGTAATGTTAAACTGCCAGAAGTAGTTAAGCAGCAGGCGAAGCAACATCGTTCCATTGTACGTACATTGGCCTCTAAAAAGAAAGGAAAGAATTTTAAAAAGAAAAGACTTCTTCAGGCGGGCGGTAGCTTTTTCACACTTTTACTGCCAATAATTGTAGGACTTGTAAACAGAATTCTCTAGAGAATGGCAAAACCCTATAAATTGACTCCAATAGAACTCGCTCTCTCACCCGTGGAACACTTTGAGAACAATCTGAGTAAATTCCTTGACAATGAGAATATTGAGGATGATAGAAAACTGGTTTTACTTCAAGATGCACTTCGCCGAGTGGACAATCATAAGGCCTATCATGTGAAGCCCACTGCTGGTATTGATCACAAAAAAGAATCATCTCCTCAGGATTCTGCTGGAACACAATTAAAGAAGAAGGAAATGGATTCGATTGTATTGAAAATTGGAAATCTAATGCCCCACTTATATCGTGAACAAAGTAAACGACTCCTAACCTATCTCATGGAAAGTGGTCAGGATCATATTCAAGTTGAGAGCAATGGGAAAGGGATTATAATTCAGGGCAAGAGCTATAATCTACTTGATTTAATCTATGATATGGTTACAAATCGTAAAGGACTATTATCATTTGAAGCTCATCTATACAACTTTCTAAATACATTAAACTTCCCCAAAAGTCTTATTAGCAAAAGACAAATTCTAAAAAAAATTAAATGAACATGCATCATCATCAACAACAACAACACCATTAAAACATGAACATGAAGAAGAAGAAGAAGAAGAAGATTTTAAATCAATATTGGAAAATACTAGCACACCTAGTGGAAACTTGACAATGGTGGCTAGGAAAAAGCGAAAACGTATCATGTCACCCACCAAAACTAGTATACAAAAGGGTAACGGACGTTACACAACATTTTTACGCTCAAAATGGTTGAAGTTCTGAAAGGTGCTTATGAAAATATTGGTGAGGCGGGGAGTTTAAGTTCCCCCACCACTCTTTTCAAGGTCACTGGTGTTCACACTAAAAGTGTACAAGACTATCTACAAAATGAATCAAGTTACACTCTGCATAGAAATCATAGACTTCGTGCCAATCAATATCGAAAAACTAAAGCCTTTTACCCATTGCATATAATGCAAGCAGATCTCTTGACTCTAGATGAGATTCAACGACGTCACAATACACCGTACAAGTACATTCTACTTGCAATCAGTGTTTATAGTCGTTATGCATATGCAATTCCATTGCGATCAAAGAAAGGCGTTGAAGTTGCTCAGGCCATTGAAAGTATTCTCGAACTGGATTCATATAAAAAAATTCAAACGGATCGTAGTAGTGAATTTGTTAATCCCCATGTTGCAAAAGTACTAGAGAAATATAGTACACTGTTCTATCATAGTCATAGTCCTATAAAGGCTGCATTGGCCGAACGATTGATAAGAACTATTCGACTTTTAATTTCAAGATATTGTACATTGAAAAATACACCGGCTTTTATTCATGATTTAGATAAAATCATGTTGATTTATAATCAACAACCTCTACGCCAACGGAAGTTCATCATTCTAATCATGATACAATTGACACCTTTCTTAAACAATATTCCAATGAATTGATTGTCAAGAAGAATAATAAATTCAATGTTGATGATACTGTTCGAATTAATAGAACAACTAATGTTTTTGAAAAGGGGAATTACTTGTGGTCCACAGAACTTTTTAAAGTGGCAAAAATCCTAGACACTAAACCCATAACTTATCGTCTGCATGATACCAAAGATGAAGAGATTCTCGGCGGCTTTTATGACTATGAACTACAAAAAGTTAAAAATAATAGTGAAATCTATCAAATTGAAAAGATATTAAAGACTCGTACTCGCAGGGGTAAGAAACAGTTACTTGTTCGGTGGCTAGGATACAACTCTGATTTTGATTCTTGGATTGGTGTTGAAGATATTGACAATGCCCAATGATTTCTATGTAACTCTTATGTCCAATGTTTCCGATCCTATCTACAACGACTTGAATACGACAAGTGATTTTTGGACAAAACTCTCCCCCGCCATCAAATTTGACGGTGCGTATGAAGTGACTCTTGTCGACTGTATTCTCAAAAATACCTATGACATCCTGAGAAAGGATCGTGTGTATGATATAAAAGTTATACCATTCAATTGGACACTCTTTGTCGACTATGAATGGGTTGAAGCACTTAAATCTAGCGAATGTCCCCATGCTAAATTGAAATATATTGAATATGATAATATGACAGATTTGTGTCGTACAATCAATAGAAAAATCTCATATCGTAGGAATGGTACATTCCATTTTAATTATTCATTAGAACACGATAGGATTTACATTACCTCACCTGTTGACACTGAAATAATTATTCTCAATGATAATCTGAGAGACGTTCTTGGCTTTAAAAAGAATATGATCAATGGGAGAAATACTGGCACCGTTTACGGGATGGATCAAGTAATTTTTGGTGATTATCCACCTGGTTTCGCCTCGGACTCTTGCATATTTCTCTATGCATCCTTTGTGGAAACATCGAGAGTCGGTAATTCAAATGTCCCCCTCCTACGTGTTCTTGAACGTAAAACATCTCATGAACTTGTTCATCACTATAATATAAAGCATCTTCAGTATGTTCCTGTAAACACTTCGTATTTGGAACTCTGTCAGTTAACACTAAGAAGTGAATTGGGCGATCCTCTAGCAATAACAAAAGGCTTAGCAGGGATTACATGTCATTTTCGACCCATTGTTGGCGATAGCACAATACCTAAAATGAACAATAGAAGGATTCCATTTGTATGTCCCGATATCAATTGTTATGTTGGTGCTTTGAGTCCACGTCAAATAGGCAATGGATTGGAGTACTACAAGGGGCGTACTACAATGTCTGGCTATGGTCTTGGTAGCTGGTTTGCTAGGCTATTTCGTTCTGCACTACCCCTTTCCAGAAAATATCTTGTACCTGCTGTATCAAATTTTGCTGCCTCTACACTACAGGAGTGGGGGTCGGGCAAGAATTTCAAGGAGAGTGTTAAGGAAAATATTAGATCTTCAGCAAGAGCCGTTGGTGAGCAACTAAAATCTCGGCAAAATGGGAAGGGATTGAAAAGGATGCGTGCGCGTCATTCACTCATCAGTCTCCATCCAGGCGGGAAGCGAAGGATATCAACAAGGACTTTGAGGAATAAAACAAGGAAGAGCAATAAGCAGAAGAAGAAAAAGAAAAAGAAGAAAAAGATTGTTAGATCAAAAGACTTCTTCTCTTAAGATGACTTATCTCCCCCACAAGGAATCATATCCATCAATTAGTTCCTCATTGAATCTATTCAATGCTGAAAATGTTGATGTCAGTGTCAAGTATGGCTACTATGAACAATTTCACCCCCAACAACCCCTCTCGGAAAATATACACTTTCAAATATTTTCCAATGAAGACTATTTCATTGATTTATCATCAACATTTATTGATTTAAATGTTGCGGTGAAGAAAAAGTCAGATAATACAACTCCAAATGCTGGCGATGGTCTCTCCTATGAAAACTGTATTCTACATAACCTATTCAAACAAATTAATTTATTCATTAATGGAACATTGTTGAGCACTAGCAATAATTTATCCAACTATGCAAGCTACATACAATTTATGATGACACCAAAGGCATACAAGGAGTTGAGAGGACAATCATTGGGCTATGAATATCGATCAGGTGTTGATACCCACGGCGAGTTGACTACTGCAGTGACCCAGGAGTATCATCTGGTTTGAAAATTAAATCATGAGATATTCAATATATCCCAATGGCTACCCCCAAATGTCAAGATTGACATAAAGTTACAACTGGCCCCATCAAATTTCATTTTGAGAAAAAAACTTCCTGCAGCTCCCGATTCAAATGTCATTATCACATGGGCAATTCTCCACGTCCGAAAACAACAGGTTATGAGCTCTGTTGCACTGGCATTGGAAAAGCTAAGAGCCAATGGTAACAACATTAAGCTTCTTGTCCCCCATACGATCACCAATCAACGTCACATTGCCACCGGCTCTCGTAGCTATAGCGATTCATCATTTATCAATGGAGAAATCCCATCAAAATTGGCTTTGGTCTTTGTAAAGAGTGGCAGTGCCGTTGGATCCTGGACTGAATCCCACCATGATTTGAATTTTTTCGGTCTATCTAGCCTTGTGTGCAAAGTGAAAGGTATTCCACTGTACACTCTATCTTTTGACAAAAAATCCTATAGAACTCTGTACGAGTTGACCATGCAATCCCTAGATCATGACTCTCAACTATTTGAAAATGAAATAACCGACTCAATGTTTTCAAAAAATCATGGGGTAATTGTTTTGGACTTGTCGGGGACTCAGGATATGAGCATAGTACGAACAGGGAATGTACGTTTAGAGTGTACATTTGCCGATGCTCTGACTGAGAGTATCACGCTAATATCACTGAGTCAATTTGAAACCTATTGGGAAATCACACCCGATGGCAGTGTTCTACTAGATCTAGCACCATGAACACAAACCAAATAATCAACGAATTTAGTATGGATCCATACATGTCCCAGTACAAGTCCTATTGCATACCTTCGGACTTCATTGAAAAAATTCCAAGTGTTAACAATACTCTAATCATTGTTAATAGCAGTCCATCGACTTTGAAGACTGGCCATTGGCTATGCATCTTTCAAACGGCGAAGAATATTGAATTTTTTGATCCTCTTGGCCTATCGTATAAATTCTACACGCCATACATCAGCAAGTTTATTGAAAGCAGTGGGAAAACCATTATTCAAAATCAACGAAGAGTACAGGACTTAACGACTAAGACACGTGGCTTTCATGCACTATTCTTTTTCATGTTCAGATGTCGTGGCTACACCTACAAGCAGTTTCTCAACATCTACGTTGACTTACCTCGATTGAACGACTTTCTAGTGGAAAATATACTTACAAGCGTATTTAATATTGATTTTAGTGCCCTACGAATAAAATGTTCTAAAAATGTATGTGAAATTGTTTATTAATAAAAATTTATATACATGATAAAACGATTTTTTCTACTCTTTAGATTTCACCTTCTACTAGGTATAGGTATTTGTCGACAATAACTAGTGCAGGTAGATTATCTGAATTCACAGTGTACTGATCCTTGTGTACTGCAATGTCAGGGTCACATTTACTACAGTAGAGTGTAACTTCACTCTTGTCATATCTCTTTGTATAGTCAATGATTATTCTCATTCATTCTATAGAATTCACATGTTTCAATTTGCTTATTTGAAGCAATTTCACAAACAGTGTCCTCAAGTGTCGAACCACATTCCGTCACAGCCAAATAAAAATCAGTGGGCTTATAATCATAACACCCATTGTCTTCACAACGATGACGTAGAAACCTTATTCTTTTGCTGTTCCAACAGTTGAATTGTTGACCCGGCTCCTCCTCCCAGAACAATCTAAAACCACGACGATACCAATCTCGTAGCAATAAACTAAAATCACGGTTAGGATTCTTTCCAATCATACCTGGATATGTATTCTCCCACTGATTACATTTATCATAATGGCAATTAGAGCATAGGTGGCCTCTAGGATGAGAGTCACACACCTCTTCAAGACAGGAATTACAACCTTTAATTTGTACAGCATATCCTCTATGCAATTTACACAGGTTGCATAATCTACACTTTTCATCATACTCATCAATCATTGTGCAATTCTCACATGATGACCAGCTGCCCAATGTGTACATACATAGCGGACATGTATGGAACATTTTTTCATGTGTTGACACTCTCACTGCCACAATGAAACTGAGCTACCAACAACAAAAATTATCCGAGATAGAGAGAGAGGAGTAAATCATCCTTGAGCACCATCTTTCTCATGAAAAAAAGTCCTAAATTTCTAAACTAATGTTTAAAAGCATATCCACAATATCATTTTGCCGTGTCGCGATCAATATATCAATAAATTGTGTAAATGCATTTGAATCACGATGTAGAAGCTTCATACAATAGTCTAACGATGGAGAATCAGTTTTCATTATATCCACAAGCATTCCCCGAGAAAATATCTTCCTTTGAATAGACAGCTCTAGAAAATTGTCATCTAGAATCAAATGTTTTTCCATAAACACTAGATTCCTCATGATTCGCTCTTTCTCAAATCTATCCATTTTTTTTTTAGTCCTAACACTCTCACAACCAACTTCAGACTAACCAGAATTTCTTTTTGTACTCTAAAAAATATACGTTAGTCTACTATAGAGAGAAAAATACCTTTGATTTAGAAACAATTTTATTGAACATAATTACAATAGTAATATTCACTGATGCATTTTGTTCTCATCAATATATTTTGATAGGACATCTAATGCTGACCGAAGTTTATTTATATGGAGAATATTCACTTTTCCAGCAAAACATAGTTGCTCCTCCTGCTTAAACTTTCTTAATGATATCACGTATCTAGCATACATACTGTCCCATTCAATGCATAGTCTACAGCCAGCGGTTATTTCCACAGCCACATTGGGTACTCGTATATCGTTGCTGCTGCTGTCGACTCCATCATTAATCTCCAATAATGTAAATGCACCACTCATTTTTTCTCCACTAATATCCTCTCAAATAAACTATTCTCTCTGAATTCAATTCTCTTACTAATATGAATTGTAGTGAAAACCATTCCTTTTATTCAAATCCCAACCACAAATCAAGTTATCGTATATTGAACAAGCATCGCTGCCTCTGATTGGCTCCTAAGAAATGCCCACGTCAAACGGTACATTCATTGTGCAATTCTTATCAAAAACAAAAACCTTGCCAACTTTTAAAATGTTCACGCGTAAGTCTAATGACACAACCATGGGTTTTTCTTGCGCAATTCCAATGTATATTTTCATGTAAGTTTCGTGGTGCCTATTGCCTCAAGTGTAAGTTTCCATGTAAGTTTCGGACTGTGTATATCGATACTACTTTAGTCAGGTAAGAAATATGAACATTCCAATTTAACTTATTATCGAGCCAAACTCCAAGGAACTTCACATTCCTGTCAAAGTGAATGAACTGATTATACCGAGTCAAACTGGTTGAGGGACATCTTACCTATGGTCTCTTTTCCTATAGAAAACTGTGCCAGTAGTTTTTGGGATAAAAAAACAAACTTTTTGGATTAAGTCAAATTGACAGTTTATCAATAGCTCCCTGAAGCTTGGGTTTACAGGTTTCAGGAAAAGTGCCCTCGGTCCAAATGGCTAAGTCATCTGTGCACAAGGAAAATTTTACTGAGGGTATATTATCGAAAAAGACAAGCCCCTCAGGCATGTAGCCCTTGGGGGGATTTTCCTGCTATCCTTGTGAACTTGGGACAGGGTAATCCTTACCAGAGAAAAATGTTAACATTAGATCATAGCCAAATCTAGCTTCCTTATCACCAGCACCTTATTGAACACATATTGATTTTTGACCTCCCAACAGTTAACACTGTTGATTGACCCTACCAATATTGAGTCCTTTTGGAACTCTTTAGTCTGCTTTCTTAAAAGCATGATTGCTTTCATTGTTTTCCCCAGAGTAGGATTGAGGGGACCAGGGCGGCTATTGCTAGTTAACCAGATTCATATGATTTTTACTCATAATAATGACATTGGTCTGAGGTAACAAAAGATGTAGCTGAACCTCCTGAGTCAGGAGGGTCGGACATTCTTAATGGCTAACCAAGCACTATAGGAAACACCAAAACAAAAGCAATTCAACACTACCAGTCACAAGATGAAAAGAAGATAAGGAAAAACGGCTTAAATATCTTAATATTAGCCTTTAAACTAATAAACACAAGAAAATCAAAATTTAGCAAAATGCTTTATTAGTTTAATCTTTTCACCTTTTTCTCCTTCCAGAAATTCCATTTGGTTTGTAAACACTGACGATGGTGATGAATCAAAACAGTACAAGGCCAATCCTGTTGCCACAGACAAAAAGCAAAAACATGCGAAGTCCAGTTACCGCCGGATCAAAGGACTTGACTTGTTTTTGCGATTTACAAATTGCTGTAAAGGGACTTAGACTAAAAATTCAAATTTTATTTCTGACCTCATTCGAATACTTAGATCGATTCTGACTATAAGGCGGAGCCCATAACTCAATTTCGTAAAATACTAGACTTAGACGGTTTTTGCAACACTAGTGAAATACGAGACATAGTTACGAATAAACTGAGCCAGTCTGATAGTGGTAACAGTAGTCAAGGGAGAGCCTGTCAAGGGAGCGATAATTGAAGGAAGAATGAATTTTACCACCTTGGTGGGTGTACAATCTAGACCAGAAGAGCAGTGGCGTAATTTCATCAAAATCCTGGGGGAGGGGCAAAGTTGAAGCCAATTTTCCCAAATAAAGTGAAAATGACAGTGAAAAATGAAAAATGAGTCATATATTACTATTGAGGCAAAGATATACTAAAGAAAACTGACCTGTCTCTCTGGATACTTGAATTAGTTGAATTTATACAGGCTTATCTTAATTTTGATGAGATTTTTTGCAGAAGCTAAATTTCAGTGGGGGGGGGGAGGGAGGCAAATTTAGGTCCGGAGGGAGCATTTACCCCTCTCCCCTCCGGACTCATAGAAAATTACGCCCTTGCAGAAGATGCTAAGCATTTCAAGCCATTTACAAGTCTATTTATCTCAATTTAAGTTACATGCTTTAGGATCATTAATTTCAACAATGTTCGACCAAGGTACGATTTGAAATCAGGCTTAGAAAACTTGAGTTTACTAAAGAAACAATTATTCTTGCCAAATTCGCAAAATAGGAGGTAAATGCCTCTTGGACATCAATTTCACCCTGAATAGCCAAGCCATCAAATATCAAGCTTGGAGGAAAAAAAGAAGGAGGCGATGGAGGTTTGAGGAGAGAATTAATCACTCACCAAGTTTTCTTAATGTTCACTACGCAGTTCGAAAATTCCTGAAAATAATATAGACATTTAGCCTTCCAAACCAAAGAACTATAAACATTCTTATTATGTTTGAAACGTTAAAGGCGAGCAGCAGCTGCACTTTTCGACGACTTAGTTGACTTGTAAGATTTCAAAAGGTTATTTTTTCTTCTCCAGCTTCTCAGAAGGCCTGGGGTCATCCATGGATTCAAGGGAATACATTTTTTAGATCTGGAACTACAAGTGGATGTAGTTCATTCATTAACAAAAGAAGTTTCATTAGATTCATAAAAAGAATCAAACTGGGAACAAAAATCTATATCTCAGGATGATTTCTTAATATTCATTACACAGTTCGAAAATTCCTGAAAATAATAAAGACATTTAGCCTTCCAAACCAAAGAATTATAAACATTCCTACAATGTTGGATACTTTAAAGGCGAGCAGTAGCTGCACTATTCGACGACTTAGTCGACTTGTAAGATTTCAAAAGGTTATTTTTTCTTCACACAGTTCGAAAGTTCCTTAAAATAATATAGACCTTTAGCCCTCCAAACCAAAGAATTATAAACATTCCTATAATGTTTGAAATGTTAAAGGCGAGCAGTAGCTGCACTTTTCGACGACTTAGTTGACTCGTAAGATTTCAAAAGGCTATTTTGTCTTCTCCAGATTTTCAGAAGGCCTGGGGTCATCCTTGGATTCAAGGAAATACATTTTTTAGATCTGGAACCACAAGTGGACGTAGTATCATATGGATGTAGTATCACAGTATCATTCAATAACATTTGAGTCCATCACATCCTAAGCCTTCATTGAACCCATCAAGTCACGAACACGACCGTGAGAAAATTTACGTCGCAGCCATTAATCGCTGTTCTCAAAGCTGTTTTCTAGTGGTAGCCAAATGTTAATGAACCCCTACTCTGATTGCTGAGTTCATCTCCCAGTTTTCTGAACCGTAATAAAGAATTGAGGGCATATTGCTATTAAACAGTATTGACTTTAGGCGGTGACAGTATTTTTGAGGTTCTCAAACATAGCAGAGACCCAACGGAATATATTCGACAGAGATATAAATATTTGTTCCCAGTTTGACTCCTTTTATGAATTTATCGAAACTTTTTTTGTTAGTGTAAATACTACATTCCCTTGCGGTCCCACATCTAAAAAATTATTCCCCTTGAATCCATGGATGACCCCAGGACTTCTGAGAAGCTGGAGAAGCAAAAATAACCTTTTGAAATCTTACAATTCAACTAAGTCGTCATAAAGTGCAGCTGCTGCTCGCCTTTAACGTTTCAAACATTATAGGAATGTTTATATTTTTTTGTTTTGGAAGGCTAAATGTCTTTATTATTTTCAGGAATTTTCGAACTGTGTAAAGAATATTAAGAAATCATCCTGAGATATAGATTTTTGTTCCCCGTTTGATTCTTTTTATGAGTCTAGTGAAACTTCTTTTTTTAATGAATGAACTACATCCACTTGTAGTCCCAGATCTAAAAAAGGTATTCCCTTGAATCCATGGATGACCCCAGGCCTTCTGAGAAGCTGGAGAAGCAAAAATAACCTTTTGAAATCTTACAATTCAACTAAGTCGTCATAAAGTGCAGCTGCTGCTCGCCTTTAACGTTTCAAACCATATAGGAATGTTTGTAATTCTTTGGTTTGGAATGCTAAACGTCTGTATTATTTTCAGGAATTTTCGAACTGTGTAATGAATTCAGTTCAATTCAGTTCAATTCATTTTATTTAACATCAAAATACATTTAACAAATATGCCAATACCCGCCCCAAGAAAGATACCAAAAAGCACTTGCGACTGGGCGGGTACATACACTAAAAACAAAACACACAAATTACATAAAAACACTACAAAACAACAAAAAAAAATCAATCAATCTCTCATCAATTCATTTAATAATAATAATAATAATAAAGATAAATAAAAAAAAATAAAAAAAAAAAAAAAAAAAAAAAAAAAAAAAAAAAAAAAAAAAAAAAAAAACAACTATAAACCTTGACCTAACAAATATTTTTTCAATTTATTTTTAAATAACCCCAGGTGCTCAGCCGCCCGAATGCTCTCCGGAATAGAGTTCCACACATTAGGTCCTGAAAATCTAGTATGGAAGCCGGCCCTGGTTCCACTTCTATTCGGAACAATGAAATCACTAGCATGACGAGTTTCATAATGGTGCAAAGACCTATTGTCATTAAAATAATCACAAAAAACCTCTGGACTAACATCATTCCAGCATTGATAAGCAAAAATTTCTATTTGGTAGTCTCGTAGCTGTCCTACATTCAACACTTGCAACTTGTTGAAGCAAGCTGAAGTGTTATTTACACCTTCAACATACCCACCAATAAGACGCATCGCTCTATTTTGAAGAGTCTGAACACGTTTAAAATTCACATAAAAATTACTTGCCCATAACATACAGCCATACGAAGCACATGGGTGGATCAAAGCATGGTATAAAAGCAATAAAACTCTCTGAGGTAAGAAATTTTTAAAACGACGAATCGCTCCAAGGCCACGTGCAACCTTTGTGGCAACAACATCACTGTGGCGTTTCCACGAAAATTTACAATCAATGTAAAAACCTAAGTACCGGATTTCTTGAACTTGAACTACAGGCTTATTATTAAACAGAATTCTACCATCAATATCACTGGGCTTGCCTACTCTAGAATATACAATAAAATTAGTCTTAGTAACATTAACTGATAACAAACTCAAACTAGTAAAAACATGGAAATTTCTCAGAACACAATTCACTTTCAGCACAAGACTATCCAAACAACGACTAGAAAACGTAACTGCAGTGTCATCAGCGAATGACGTTAAGCAACAATCTAGAAGATAAAACCTCATGCTATCCACATAAACCAGATACAGAAGTGGACCAAGGACCGATCCCTGTGGCACACCACACAACACTTGATAAGGGGAAGAAAAAGCATCATCAATCATCACTTTAATAGACCTCCCACACAAATAACTTTCAAACCACTTCAAACTCACTCCTTTAACACCTAAGCATTCTAATCTTTGCAATAAAATTTTAAAATCTACCGTGTCAAATGCTTTCCTAAAATAAAAAAATACTGTTAGGGGGATTTCACCTTTTACTAAACAATTATTTACAAAATCTACAAGATGAATGGCAGCATGACTAGTGGAATGACCTTTTCGAAACCCGAATTGGGTATCACTGAGTAGGCTATGTTTCGTGAGATGGTCATATAGACAGCGATGAATCAGTTTTTCCAAAATTTTTGACAATAAAGGCAGTATCGATATTGGTCTCCAGTTACCGGCATCCGACCTGGCACCCCCTTTGTAAAGCGGGATAACTTTAGCTTGCTTCAACGCTTCTGGAAAGGTCCCCGTTTCCATAGATAAATTAATTATATGGAGAATACATGGTAGTATATACATTAACACAGCTTTAAAAGTTCTCAGATTCACGCCATCTATCCCAGCATAATTCGATTTTATATTTTTCACTATTTTAATCACTTCATCACTTGTACACTTTTCAAACTGGAACTCAACAGTATCTCCACGAGAGTCCACGAATTCCTCGCTAAGAAAATTTTCCCTGTCACACCTTACACTCTCTTGAACAGACGAGCCAACCTGAGACTAAAACTGGCCAAAATGATTCGCGACTACATTTTTATCACTCACATAACTTCCGTTTATATCAATGCAAGGCGACTGACTACTTTTCTGATTTCCCATAAACTCATTAATAACCTGCCATGTGGCTTTGGTATCTCCCTTACTATCAGAAAACTTTTCTTCAAAATACTTCTTCTTTGCTTGCCTTCTCATACTGTTCACCTTATTTCTCACTCGCTTGAACTCTGCAAAATCTGCGTCATCCTGAATATTAAGATATTGCTCATATAACAAGTTCCTTTTTTTATCATGTCTATTATTGCCTCCGTAATCCACGGCTTGCGGGGATCGTCCCTCTTTTGTTTGGTCAAGCGCAAGGGGCATGTTTTCTCATAAATCGGTTGGAAAATATACATGAACTGATTGTACGCTAGAGAAGAATCACCAGAAATCCCCAGGACCGAGGCCCACTTGACACAGCTCAACTCCTCGGCAAAGCTATTCAGATTTTGCTTTTTCAGCTCACGTGTCAGTTTTTTTTTAGCTGGGATACGTCGTTTTCTAAGACACGTCACATGAGCAATTACCGGAAGATGATCTGAGCCTGGATATACTATCACATCTGAATAGCTTTGACTCAAATAGCTAGGTCCCACGAAAACGTTATCAATTAAGGTCGCAGAATGAGTGGAGATTCGGGTAGGTACACAGGTTAAAGGGTAAAGGTCACTTGAAATCATATAATTAAAAAAATCCAAATTATCACCTGAAAGATCTAAAAGATTATAGTTAAAATCACCCATACAAAAAAAATCCATGCTTGTAGACAAAACCAACCTCATCAACTCATCAAAACCTGCTACAAACTCATCCAGGCGTGCACTGGGCGGCTTATACACCACACTAATTAAAACTTTCCTTTTTTCAATTTTTAATTCCAAACAAAAACTTTCAATCTTACCTTCTATCCATACACCCAAATCCTCCCTCACCATATACTTCATATTTTTCTTAATCAACAATCCCAGGCCTTCTTGGTTCATAGTTGATCGGTTCCTTACCTCAAAATCATATCCTGTAAAAGAAAAAGCCGAGAGAGATTGGTCAGAACTCAAAAAAGTTTCACAAATACCCATTATATCAAATTTTGAAGAAGATATCTCAATCATCTGCAGAACATCTAAATATCCCGTAGTAAGGTGGCAATTCCACGTGCAAAGACACAGCGACATGTCTCCACTAACTTGCGACGGCAATATATAAGAACTCTCACGAAGAGGCTTTGAATTAATAATAGGCAAATCATCACTTCCAATTTGAGCCTCTAAATGATCTTCAATACGGAGCGGATTACGCATAAATCCATTCAATGAAGAAAAATCATTCAACATAAATAAGGAAATAAAATAATTTCTCTTAATCTAAAAAAAAACAAAAAGAAAAAAAAAAAAACAAACAAACAAAAAACACAAATAATCAACATTTACTAAAACACTAAGGAGTGTCAACAAGTGAGCAGATTCGTGTTGGGTGGCTATCACCCTGCTCACGTTTGTAAACACGGCCACGATCAGACCACACGTTTTTTACACCATATCTGTTTCTCGCACCTTCAAAAATCGCTTTTGTATATTAAGAAAACTGACTGAGATATAGATTTTTGTTCCGAGTTTGAATCCTTTAATGAATCTATTGAAACTTCTCTTGTTAATGTATGTACTACATCCAATTGTGGTTCCAGATCTAAAAAATGTATTCCCTTGAATCCATGGATGACCCCAGGCCTTCTGAAAATCTGGAGAAGACAAAATAGCCTTTTGAAATCTTACAAGTCAACTAAGTCGTCGAAAAGTGCAGCTACTGCTCGCCTTTAACGTTTCAAACATTATAGGAATGTTTTTAAAATTCTTTGGTTGGGAAGGCTAAACGTCTATATTATTTTCAGGAATTTTCGAACTTTGTAATGAATATTAAGAAAACCGACTGAGAATAGATTTTTGTTCCCAGTTTGACAGTAGTATGTTACCTTATACTTCTAAGGGTTTATGTTCCTTCCTATGCTATTTGATGACGCCCATAGGACCATGCTATTTGCAGAGACCTCTACGCCTTTTCAAAGAGAGTGAGTATCCCCTCGCATGGCCTTATACTTTGGGTAGATTATGCTCCTTCCTGTGCTATTTGGGTAGATTATGTTTCTTTCCAAGCAAAGCGATCAAACACGTTTTGGAAGTATGGTTGAGATTGTATAATGCAATCAGACTGGTTTAGACGATGTATGCTTTACCAAGTTTGGTCACCATAACACGTTTTTTTTTCTTTCCTGGTTCAATATTCAAATTTCCTTATATTGCGTATTCAGAAATAGTGGTTTACAGCTGGAAGGCTTATACGCGTGTTTTTCCGGTATAAATATCGAGCAAATTGGTCTATCTGTATCAGTTGATTAATAGAAGTAGATATTTAAATCTGGCTTTTACTTTAAACAGTGCGCAAAGGTTTTTTCGTATAGCTATCTGCCATATGGCTTTCGGGTTGACAGCGGATTTCTGCAAAATTCACATTCTTTTGTAACAGCTGTTCAGGTATTTTGAGTAAAAGGTTTCTTAGCCGCTTCTCGTGAAATTTTGGTCATATATCATTTGCGGTCTTAATTAAGCAAACTTAAACGATCATAGTTTTCTCGGCTAACAATTTATAATCAAGTACATGTATGCGCGCGTGTGTATTTACTAAAGGGGGTAATTATTGAAGAAAAGAAAAGAGGAGATGGGGGAAGGGGCACCCACCATTAATATTCTGAATAAATTTCAAACTTAACTAATAGTTGAAATTGTATTTTTTTTCATGTATCGTATTTAAAAATGTGTTCTATGACATTCCGGTGGCTGATTGTCGTGGCATTGTTGGGGGGTGTGTGACTGATTCATAAAAAACTGCACTTTTATGCCTATATGCATTCATAGCTTAACCGAACTTAATAATTGGGATTAAAAATAATGCTAGGAGGGGAAATTCAGTTTTAAGGGGGATGTAAAATTGTACTTATTTAATAACCTGGTAAACATGTGACTAGAAAAGACTGAAATTGATTTTTTATTTCCAGGACTCTGATATTCAAACATCAAGTCACCACTGACACGGGCGCAATCAGAAGCATGAACATGGCGAGGAGAAGTGTAATCCATTTCACACCACGAACAGTTTATACTGAGCTAGCTGTAGCTTCCACGGTAAGCACTATTTATCAGATAGCTTTCAACTTCATAGCGCACTCACAATTTAAATTTAAAGATTCCTTTTTTTAACAACTTGCTGATCATTTAACTTTTAAATTCGGCTCAGAGATAGCATACATGTACTAAACTTAAAAAAAATAATAGTAAAAAACCCGGTCAGCGCGTGCCTCTTGGCCAAATCAAATGCAGTTTGATTCAAGATGTAACAAACCCGCCTTTGGTTCGTAAATTCTTCAAAGGAATAAGAGCCTTCTCGTAAAATTTTGTCCATATTTCATTTGAAGTCTTAATTTAAGCAAAATTAACGAGATGACCATCGTTTCGCTCGGTTAATAATAATTTTCTAATCAGCTACTTGTATGCGCGCGTGTGTATTTACTCAAGGGGGGGCTAATTATTGAAGAAAAAAAGAGCGTGGAGTGTGGGGTAAAAAAAACCTTAATCAGATAGTGCCTTAACTTTGATACATGACTTTAGGTACATATTTAGTAGCTGGTAAACACATGTCTAGAACTGTATTTAAATGCTTTTTCAAAAAAAAAAAATTATAGGTTATCGCTTCTAAGCTTTCATCTAAGCCGCTTCTCGTGAAATTTCGGTCCCATATTTCATTTGAAGTCTTAATTTAAGCAAAATTAACGAGACGACCATCGTTTTGCTTGGTTAATAATAATTTTCTAATCAGCTACTTGTATGCGCGCGTGTGTATTTACTCAAGGGGGGGCTAATTATTGAAGAAAAAAGAGCATGGAGGGTTGGGTAAAATAAAACTTAATCAGATAGTGCCTTAACTTTGATATATGATTTTAGGTACTTATTTAATACCTCGATAAGCATCTGACTAGACATGAAATGCTTTACGAAAAAGATAGGTTATTGCTTCTTACTGAACTAATGGTAAATATTTTTATAATGTACTTTACTTTATTGCTATTAGCCAAACACACTTGATACTAATTAATTATCTATGAAGGGGGGGTAGATTTGTAGGAAAAGGAATCTGCTTCTAGTCTGATCGCTATTTTTTATGGATAGCTAGATTTGTATGAAAAAGAATCAAGTTTTTTTTTTTAAATGGGGTATTGACAATTATTGAGTTGATTTTTTTATTGTATTTTATTGCTATTAGTCAAACGTTGCGATGTGTTTGTGTGTGTGTGTGTGTGTGTGCGTGTATGCGTGTGCGTATGTGTGTGTGTGTTTGCGTGTGTGTGTGCGTTTGTGTGCATGTGTGTATGCGTGTGCGTGTGTGTGCGTGTGCGTTAGCGTGTATGCGTGTGTGTGTGTTTGTGTGTGTGTGTGTGTGTGTGTGTGTGTGCGTTTATGCGTGTGCGTGTGTGTGTGTTTGTGTGTGTGTGTGTGTTTGTGTGTGTGTTTGTGAGCTATTAACAAAATTTGTAATTTATTTCGCACATGTTTTATAAATAATGCTATAAGCAAAATTTTTAATTTATTATGAATTGTTTGATAAGTAACAATACGAATACAAATCCAAATAAGAAAAAAAAATATTTGTTTGATAAATAATGTGAATACAAAATCCAGCTAAGAACAATAAATAAATAGTGTGTTATAATTGTGATAAAACTTTCCTCAAAGAAAAAAAACTCAATCCACTCATTTTAGTTTCAGGGGGAAGGTACAAAAACAACTGCCTTCCCTGGTCCAGGACTTCAGAATATCATGGGTAATTGTCCACTCTCGCCGGAACAATCGGATGATGTTAGTGAAGGTACATCATTTAGTATCCCCCTGGATTTCCAGTTTACAACAGAAGAAATGAATAGTCTTATGGAAATTGTTGGATCTAATGTTTCCGGGGATATTTTTTAAGATGAATTTATTATTAGTAAATTAGGTCCTGTGCAAATAGGTGCAGGACATGAAAATAGTGTCGCGTCCCCTGAACTACGTGAATTTTATTTGTTAGAATCTGTTCTAGGACACTTACAAACACATAGGGTAGATTTTAATCCTCCCGAGGAAAACTTGATTGACGGGAGTGTCATTTTAACAGACCCTGTAAATGTTCTTCATACCTACATCGACCAAATTCGAGCACTTATTGAGGTTCAGATTCAGAATTGAGGGGGTCAGGGGGGGATTAATGCATCAGTTAATCAAAAAGTTTATTTACAAAAGGGGACATCAGGGGAAATTTTTTATTTTCATTTTTCAACTGGCAACCAAAATTTTTACCCTGGTCTAAATGAGTTTGAGGGTAACTTTTTCAATTGGGTCAATAGATTAATATCAACTTTGGACACGTTCAACGAGAGGGGGAGCGGGTCCACAATTTTATACATTGAATATATGGATCTGAATCTCAATAGATTTAAAACAAACTTTATTTTAAGTGGGGCGGGAGAGGTAGTCGACGAATAAAATGCCACCCAGATTTGTTGGCTACCAAAGGGGTTCAGAGTTTCTATTTTGACACGGGGCTGCAATGCTTTAAATATGCATTTTTAGCAGCAGCCCATAAAACATTGAAAGATGATACATCAATGAAAAATCTCGACAGACTTGCACGTAACGGTAGAGACAGTTTCCCTAAAGTAAATTTTGATTATTTAGAGGGAAAGTATCTGGTGTCCTTAAAAGAAATTACCATACTTGAAAAAGCAAACGAAAATCTCGGGTTGGGGGTTGTTGTTCTCCAATATGACACAGAATTCGTAAATGGAGGAAAGAAACCAAATAAAAAGGAGGTTTTATATTCAGTTAGGACACCGTTGGTAGATTATGTTAAAAATTGAGTTTGGATTGTCTATGAGCCCCCCAAAGATGTAAATTCCTACGGTCATTTTTTCCCCGTTACGGCAATAAGTCGACTCTTATCTCAAGGTGGGAAGAAAGGGGAACGTCACTATTTTCCCATGTGCCTTTCCCCATTTAAAACTGAAAGAACAGTCACAAATCACATGAGATATAGCAAACTGCATGGTAATCAAAGAATAGAAATGCCGGCAGGAGATAAAGCAACTTTACAATTTAAAAGCTTCCAAAAATCCCTGCTACAGGTTGATAAAGTATCTTTGGATTGTGAATCAAGACTGTTGGAGGTTTCGGACCCATCAAGGCCAAATATAGTCAAGGAACACAAACTAGTTGCGTTTTCCTATGCGCATGCCCGACGCAATTCCAACAATAAAATGCAATTGGAAGAGTTTTTATTTACTATGGATGAAGAGAGTAGCATGGAGAAATTATTGGTGTGTTTAATGAAAACAGCAAATAAATCTATTTCACGATTGCGTCAAACCAACCACCCAATGTCAATATCACATATGAGCAACGGGCACTGGAAAAGGGGACAATTTGTTGGGTTTGTGGGAGTGCTATTGCCCCAAAAATCGCTGTCCAGGATCATAATCATCTTATTGACCCCAATTCAACGGGGAAAAGTAATTTTCGGGGCTGGGCTCACTATTCATGTAATTTAAAAATTAAACAGCAACTCTTTCTTCCAGTTTTTATACATAATTCTAACTACGATCTGAAGTATGTGCTACCAACAATTGCATATCTTCAAAGAAATTGAACTGTGGATGATGCATGGGTGATAAGCAGCTTTTCCTATAAAATCATTCCTAAATCATCGGAAAAGTTGCTTGTTTTGGAATTTGTTGAAGACGACATTGAGTACACGAATAAAATTCGATTTTAAGATTCATTCAGTTTTTTCTCAAATCTTTGAGCGAATTAATTCAAGTGCAGAAAAACGATGACGGCTGCAACGCTTTCCTCCTTCTCAAGCAACAATTTCCAAATGATTTATATGATTTGTTGATGGTCAAGGGCATATATCCTTATGATTATTACTGCTTAATTTCGAGATTTGCCGAGGAAACTATTCCCTCTATTGAATCGTTTCACGCAGTCTACACGATCGTAGGTGCACCCCTGATGAATACAGTTTTGCAAAAAAAGTGTGGGCAGAGAGAGGGTGTAAAAATGGGTTTGACTACTGTAAGCTGTATTTGTCGAGTGATGTGTTAACTTTGTTAGACATTATGTGTAAAAATACGGACAAAATATATGAGGAATTTAATATTGATTTAGGATATTATTTCTCATCTCCTCATCTGGTAATGGACCTCGTACTAAAAATTAGCTGGGAAAAAATCGGGCTGATCACTGACATCGATCAGCACCTGTTCATCGAGAGGTCAATGAGGGGTGGATATGTTTTTCACGGGGATCGTATCTTGCAAACTGATCCAACTGGAGAGAAAACGGGAACAAAATCGGATGCAGTTGTCCATGATATGAATCCCCTCTACCCCTCGGCCATGTCCCATTATGCGCTACCCTGCGATGACTATAAATGGCTCAATGACCCTCAAGCCTCCAATTTCCCCAACATTGACAGTGTTGAGGAGAATGGGCCGGTTGCATGATTTTTTGAAATTGATGGGGAGATACCA
Organism: Artemia sinica; assembly: GCA_027921565.1. Taxonomy (NCBI): domain Eukaryota; kingdom Metazoa; phylum Arthropoda; class Branchiopoda; order Anostraca; family Artemiidae; genus Artemia; species Artemia sinica. The sequence continues at coordinate 3,641,574 of CM051266.1, forward strand.
GTTGAGCTTCACGATTCGGTAAAGGATTTTGTTTTTCCTTGCATCAATAGACCTGTGTCTAGGGACTCTTTGAGTCCCCGCAACAGACGTTTGGTTGAGGTGGAGGGATTGCATTGGTCATCTTCACAACAAAAACTTATTGCCGACCTCCTGCCGAAGAAAAATATCGTTGTACATCATGTTGCTTTAAAACGGATGTGCAACAATGGTTTCAATGTCACAAAGTTTCATAGAGCCCTCCAGTTTAGTCGAAAACCCTGTCTGAAAACGTTTGTTGACACTTTTGTCAAGAAACGTTCTGAAGCGCAGACACAAGCTGAAAAGGAAATCTATAAGCTCATTTTAAATTCGGCTTTTGGTAAAATGTGCGAAAGTGTTCGCAAAAGGAATCGTTGTGACGTCGTGACCGATCCCGGAAAATGTGCTCGAATTATTGCCGATCCAAATTATACTTCCTTTAAAATCATTGGCCCGGACATGGTACTATTGAATAGAAAAAAAGAAGCATTGTCCTGAATAAAAATATTGCTGCAGGCAGTGCAATCCTAGAGATCTCTAAAAAGCTCATGTTGGAATTCTACTAAAATGTGGCTAGGGTACAGTGGCCGGAGAAGGGACAAGTAGAGGTCTTCTACGGGGACACAGATTCTCTACTGTTAAGAGTAAAAACTCAAAATCTACTTGATTATTTGGCGCACGGTGAAATCATCAGCTTGCGGATGGACTGCACCAACTGGAGTGGGGAGGTCTACCCAGAGCTAGTGAAACGTCGGGTGCCTAATCAAGTTTTATTTTTAAAATCAGAAACGGGAAATGACATGATTTCCCGTAGTATGATTGTAAGTCCGAAGGTGTACTTTATACTGACACACGACGGGGAAATCAAAAAACGTTGCAAAGGAGTACCCACGCGCTATGTGGATAAGAATTTTGACATGGACGCTTATAGGAATTTTATTGTTGAAAATACAATTCCACGAGCGAAATTGTTAGCAATTCGTTCCTTAAACTACAGGAACTTCACTGTAAATATAGAAAAAATTGCCATGAGTACCATTTCCGACAAGGTCTATGTTTGTCGAGACGGTGTGACTACCCTCCCCCTGGAGCACTATTTAACTTCCGACCGAGCCGAATGTGTCAGTCATAGGGAAAGTCTCGGTTTGAGTAAAGTTCAATAAAACAAATTTCCCCAAACCCCTTGGGGGGGGGGGGGGGGGCTCGCGGCCCGGGGGGTCTCTCGTCCCGGGGGGGGGGGGGGGGCTGTCAGCCACCCTGCCGGCCGTCAGCTTGGGGCGCCGTCACCAACGGTATTTTTTTTACTTAGAGCAGATTTTTTGTGCTTTTGTAAATATACATGTCGTTGCATTCAAATTAAAAAAAACGGTGTAAAAAAGTGATATTATTCTAAATGTATTTTTCATTTAATGTTGTATTTCTTATAAATAAATAAATTATATTTATTAAAGTGCTTTTTTTTCTAGTGCATTTTTAAAATAAATGTTTATGTTTTTTATTATAAATAAATTAAAAAAAAATCTTACGTGTATTTTTCTTGTTTAATGTGTTTTTTTCTGTAATGTATTATTTGTAAAGTGCGGTTTTTTTATGTTAATAATACAAGAAAAATGATTCTTTATCGATTTTGTTCTTCTCATTATTCTTGAACGGACTAGTAGTAGTAGCAGTAGTAGTAGTACTAATAGGGAGATTATTTAGTCATTAGACAACTATAGTCTACAGTTAGTTGTAGGTGAACTGTTGAAGGGAGCATGTATCAATTTAAAACACCCTTCAGATCGTTTCTGTGCGGTCCATCAATGTCAGGCAAAACAACACTCTTAACTAAAATAATTAAAAATTACGATAAAATGTTTGTGGAAAAGCCAAAAAATCTACTATTGTTACAGTATTTGGCAGGAGTCATACGATAAAATAAAAGCAATTGTTATATCGGGGTTGGTGCTGATACAATTCATACAGGGACTTGGTGTTTTCAACATTATTGAACCAAACTCTTGGCTGATTATTGAAGATCTGGCTGAATCTATTGAACAATGGTCCCAGGAAATGCTACAATTGTTCACTGTTCGCTCTCATCATGAACAGATTTCCATTATTCTGTTTCTACACAACCTCTTTCATCAGAGCAAATGTATGCGAACGCTTGCATTGAACTGCACCTACTATATCATCTATAGAGTTGTTCGTTATTCTCACTCGCCAATAACCCTCAATAAACAAATATACCCCGGAGCACCTAAATTTCTGTTCTCAGCATACAATCAGGCAACTAATAAACCCTTCGGCTATATCCTATTGGATCTTAATCAAAATACACCCGAGGATCTGCGTGTAGTCACAGATATTTTTGACAATGAAATTACGGTGTATCTCCCCGTGAACAGTAAAAAGACCTATTAGTTGCTATCATAACACTGAAGAAACTACATGAAAATAGATATTTATTTTCAGTTCTAAGCACTTCAAAACCCCCACTTAGGAAAGCCATACTCAATCATGGTATTGACAAAGATTTCATTAATCTAATATCTGAACTTTGTTTAAATTTCACCGAGGGCAATGTTCAACTGCCAGAAGTAGTTAAGCAACAGTCAAAGCAACATCGTTCTATTGTACGTACATTGGCCTCTAAAAAGAAAGGAAAAATTTTTAAATGGAAACGTCTTCTTCAGGCAGGCGGTAGCTTTTTCACACTTTTACTACCGATAATTGTAGGACTTGTAAACAGTTTTCTCTAGATGGCTAAACCCTATAAATTTACTCCAATAAAACTCGCTCTCTCACCCATGGAATACTTTGAAGACAATCTGAGTAAATTCATTGACAACGAGAATATTGAGGTTGATAAAAAACTGCTTTTACTTCAAGATGCACTTCGCCGAGTGGACAAACATAAGCCCTATCGTGCGAATGCCAGTGGTATTGATCACAAAAAAGAACCATCTTCTTAGAATTCTTCTTCCTCTGCTGCTGCTGGAACACAATTAAAGAAGGAGGAATCGGATTCAATTGTGTCAAGCTTTGGAAATCTAATGCCCCACTCATTTCGTGAACAAAGTAAACGACTCATAATATGGAAAGTGGTCAAGATCATATTCAAGTTGATAGCAATGGGAAGGGGATTATATTTCAGGGTAAGAGCTATAATCTACTTGATTTAATCTATGATATGGTTACAAATCGTAAGGGACCATTATCATTTGACGCTCATCTATACAACTTTCTAAGTACATTAAACTTCCCCAAAAGCCTTATTAGCAATAGGAAAATTCTAAAACAAATTAAATGAACATGCACCCTCAACACCATTAAAATATGAACATGAAGAAGAAGAAGAAGAAGACGACGATTTTAAATCAATCTTGGAAAATACTAGCACACCTAGTGGAAACTTGACAATGAGGAGGAGGAGGAGTACAACACTCATAGCTAGACAAAAGCGAAGACGTATGAAGTCAACGTCACCACAACCACCGCCAACCACTAGTATACAAAAGGGTAGCAGACGTTACACTACGTGTTTACATTCAAAATGGTTGAAGTTCTGAAATGTGTTTATGAAAATATTGGTGAAGTGGGAAGTTTAAGTTCCCCCACCACTCTTTCCAAGGTCACTGGTGTTCGCACTAAAAGTGTACAAGACTATCTACAAAATAAAACAAGTTATACTCTGCATAGAAATCATAGGCTTCTTGCTAATCATTATTGAAAAACTAAAGCCTTTTTCCCATTGCATATAATGCAAGCAGATCTCTTAACTCTAGATGAGATTCAAAGATGTCACAATACACCGTACAAGTACATTCTGCTTGCAATCAGTGTTTTTAGTCGCTATGCATATGCCATTCCATTGCCGTCAAAGAGAGGTTTTGAAGTTGCTCAGGCTATAGAAAGTATTCTCAAACAGGATTCATATAAAAAATTCAAACGGATCGCGGTAGTGAATTTGTTAATCCCCATGTTGCAAAAGTACTAGCGAAATATAATACACTGCTCTATCATAGTCATAGTCCTATAAAGGCTGCATTGGCCGAACAATTGATAAGAACTATTTGACTTTTAATTTCAAGATATTGTACATTGAAAATATACATCTGCTTTTATTTTTGATTTAGATAAAATCATGTTGATTTATAATCAACGACCTCATCGATCATTGTCCAATTTAACCCCAACGGAAGTTCATCATTCTGATCATGATACAATTGACACCTTTCTTAAACAATATTCCAATGAAACGATTGTAAAGAAAAAATTTAATGTTGGTATTACTGTTTGAATTAATCGAACTACTAATGTTTTTGAAAAGGGTAATTACTTGTGGTCCACAGAACTTTTTAAAGTGGCAAAATTCCTAGACACTAAACCCATAACTTATCGTTTACACGATACCAAAGATGAACAGATTCTCGGTTGTTTTTATGACTATGAACTACAAAAAGTTAAAAATAATAGTGAAATCTATCAAATTGAAAAGATATTAAAGGCCCGTACTCACAGGGGTAAGAAACAGTCACTTGTTCGGTGGCTAGGATACAACTCTGATTTTGATTCTTGGATCGCTGTTGAAGATATTGACAATGCCCAATGATTTCTATGTAAAATTTATGTCCAACGTTTCTGATCCTCTCTGCAACGACTTGAATTAAAAAATTGATTTTTGGACGAAACTCTCCCCCGCCATCAAATTTGACGGTGCGTATGAAGTGGCTCTTGTCGACTGTATTCTCAAAAACACCTATGACATCCTGAGAAGGGATCGTGTGTATGACATAAAAGTTATACCATTCGATTGGTCGCTCTTTGTCAAGTATGAATGAGTTGAAGCACTTAAATCTCGTGAATATCCACATGTCAAATTGAAATATATTAAATATGATAGTATGAAAGAGTTGTGTCGTACAATCAATAGAAAAATCTCATATCGTAGGAATGGTACATTCCATTTTAATTATTCAATGGAACACGATAGGCTTTACATTACCTCACCTGTTGACACTGAAATAATTCATCTCAATGATAATCTGAGAGACGTTCTTGGTTTTAAACAGAATATGATCAATGGGAAAAACGCTGGCACTGTTAACGGGATGGATCAAGTTATTTTTGCTGATTATTCACCTGGTTTCACCTCAGACTCTTGCATATTTATTTATGTATCCTTTGTGGAAACATTGAGAGTTGGTAATTCAAATGTCCCCCTCCTACGTGTTCTTGAACGAAAAACAACTCATGAACTTGTTCATCACTATAATATAAAGCAACTTCAGTATGTTCCTGTAAACACGTCGTATTTGGAACTCTGTCAGTTAACCTTAAGAAGTGAATTGGGTGATCCTCTAGCAATAGCAAAAGGCTTAGCAGTGATTACATGTCATTTTCGACCCATTGTCGGTGACACCACCAGCACTACCTAAAATGAACAATAGAAGAATTCCATTTGTCTGTCCTGATATCAATTGCTATGTTGGTGCTTTGAGTCCACGTCAAATAGGCAATGGATTGGACTACTAGAAGGGGTGTACTACAATGTCTGGCTATGGTCTTGGTAGCTGATTTGCTAGGTTATTTCGTTCTGCACTACCCCTTGCCAGAAAATATCTTGTACCTGCTTCATCAAATTTTTCTGCCTCAACACTACAGGACTGGGGGTTGGGTAAGAATTTCAACGAAAGTGTTAAGGAAAATATTAGATCTTCAGCAAGAGCCGTTGGTGAGCAATCTGAATCTCAGCAAAATGGGAAGGGGTTGAAAAGGATGCGTGCGCGTCATTCACTCATCAGTCTCTACCCAGGCGGGAAGCGAAGGACATCAAAAAGGACTTTGAGGAATAAAACGACGAAGACCAATAAGAAGAAACAGATTGTTAGATCAAAGAAGGATTTCTTCTCTTAAGATGACTTATCTCCCCCCACAAGGAATCACATTCCTCAATCAGTTCCTCATTGAATCTGTTCAATGCTGAAAATGTTGATGTCAGTGTCAAGTATGGCTACTATGAACAATTTCATCCCCAGAAACCCCTCTTGGAAAATATACACTTTCAAATATTTTCCAATGAAGACTATTTCATTGATTTGTCATCAAAATTTATTGATTTAAATGTTGCGGTGAAGAAAAAGTCAGATAATACAACTCCAACTGCTGCCGATGGTCTCTCATACGAAAACTATATTCTACACAACCTGTTCAAACAAATTAATGTATTTATTAATGGAACATTGGTGAGCACTAGCAATAATTTATCCAACTATGCAAGCTACATACAATTTATGATGATGACACCAAAGGCATATAAGGAGTTGAGAGGACAATCATTGGGCTATGAATATCGATCAGGTGTTGATACTGACTGTGAGTTGAGTACTGTAGTGACCCAGGAGTATCATTTAGTTGGAAAATTAAATCATGAGATATTCAATATATCCCAATGGTTACCCCCCAATGTCAAGATTGACATAAAGTTGCAACTAGCTCCGTCGAATTTCATTTTTAGAAAAACGCTTCCCGCAGCACCCGATGCGAATGTCATTATCACATCGGCAATTCTTCATGTCCGAAAACAACAGGTTATGAGCTCTGTTGCATTGGCAGCGGAAAAGCTAAGAACCAATGGCAACAACATTAAACTTCTTGTCCCCCATACAATCACCAATCAACGTCACATTGCCACCAGGTCTCGTAGCTATACCGATTCATCATTTATCAATGGAGAAATCCCATCAAAACTCGCTTTGGCCTTTATGAAGAGTGGCAGTGCTGTTGGATCCTGGACTGAATCCCCCCATAATTTTAATTTTTTCGATCTATCTAGCCTTGTGTGCAAAGTGAATGGTATTCCACTGTACACTCTATCGTTTGACAAAAAATCCTATAGAACTCTGTATGAGTTGACCATGCAATCCCTAGATCATGACTCCCAACTATTTGAAAATGGAATAACCGATTCAATGTTTTCAAAAAATCATGGCGTAATTAGTTTGGACCTGTCGGGGACCCACGATATGAGCATAGTACGAACAGGGAATTTACGTTTAGAGTGTACATTTGCCGATGCTTTGAATAAGAGTATCACGCTAATATCATTGAGTCAATTTAAAACCAATTGGGAATTCACACCCGACGGCAGTGTTCTACTAGACCTAGCACCATGAACACAAACCAAATAATCAACGTATTTAGTATGGATCCATACATGTCCCAGTACAAGTCCTTGTGCATACCATCGGACTTCATTGAAAAAATTCCAAGTGTTAACAATGCCCTAATCATTGTTAATAGCAGTCCATCGACTTTTCAGACAGGCCATTGGCTATGCATCTTTCAAACAGCGAAGAATATTGAATTTTTTGATCCTCTTGGCCTATCTTATAAATTCTACACTCCACACATCAGCAACTTTATTGAGAGCAGTGGGAAAACTATTATTCAAAATCAAAGGAGAGTACAGGATTTAACGACTAAGACATGTGGCTTTCATGCTCTACTCTTTTTCATGTTCAGATGTCGCGGCTATACCTACAAGCATTTTCTCGACATCTACGTTGACTTTCCTCGATTGAACGACTTTATAGCGGAAAATATACTTACAAGCGTGTTTAATAGAAATAATGTATGTACATGATAAAACAGACTTTTCTACTCTTTAGATTTCATCTTCTACTAGGTATAGGTATTTGTCGAGAACAACTAATGCAGGTAGATTATCTGAATTCACAGTATACTGATCCTGATGTGCTGCAATGTCAGGGTCACATTTTCTACAGTAGAGTGTAACTTCACTCTTGTCATATCTCTTTGTATAGTCAATGATACTATTCTCATTCATTTTATAGAATTCACATGTTTCAATTTGCTTATTTGAAGCAATGTCACAAACAGTGTCCTCAAGTGGCGAATCACATTCCGTCACAGCCAAATAAAAATTACTGGGCTTATAATCATAGTAGCCATTGTCTTCACAACGATGACGTAGAAACCAAATTCTTTTGTTGTTCCAACAGTTGAATCGCTGACCCGGCTTCTCCTCCCAAAACAATCTAAAGCCACGACGATACCAATCTCTTAGCAATAAACTAAAATCACGATTAGGATTCTTTCCAATCATACAAGGATATGTATTCTCCCACTGATTACATTTATCATAGTGGCAATTGGAGCATAGGTGCCCTCTAGGATGAGAGTCACACACCACTTCAAGACAGGAATTACACACTTTAATTTGTACAGCATATCCTCTATGCAATTTACACGGGTTGCATAATCGGCACTTTTCATTATACTCATCAATCATTGTACAATTCTCACACAATGACCAGCTGCCCAGTGTGTACATGCATAGTGGACATGTATCAAACATTTTTCATGTGTTGACACTCTCACCGCCAAAACGAAACTGAGCTACCAACAACAAATTGAGTGGGATAGAGAGAGAGGGAGAGAGAGATTGAAGAGTAAATCATCCTTGAACTCCATCTTTCTCATTAAAAAAAGTCCTAAATTTCTAAACTAGTGTTTGAAAGCATATCCACAATAACATTTTGCTGCGTCGTGATTAATATGTCAATAAATTGTGTAAATGCATATGGACCACAACGTAAAAGCTTCATGCAATAGTCTAATGATGGAGAATCAGTTTTCATTATATCAACAAGCATTCCCTGAGAAAATATCTTTCTTTGAATAGACAGCTTTAGAAAATCATCATCTAGAATCAAAGGTTTTTCCATAAACATAAGATTCCCCATTATTCGCTCTTTCCCAAATCTATCCATTTTTTAGAGTCCTAACACTCTCACAACCAACTTCAGACTAACAAGGATTCTTTTTTTTCCACTCTAAAAAAATACACGCTAACCTACTATAGAAAGAAAAATATCTTTGATTTAGAAACAGTTTTATTGAGCATAATTACAACAATAATAATCACTGATTCAATTTGTTTTCATCAATATATTTCACTAGTGCATCTAATGCTGCCTGAAGTCTATTTATATGCACGATGTTCAGTTTCGCAGAAAAACATAATTGCTGCTCCATTTTAAATTTCCTCAATGATATCACATATCTACCATACATATCGTCCCATTCAAAGCTTAGTCTACATCCTCGTGTTATTTCCACAGCCACGTTTGGTACGCTTTTATCATTGCTGCTGCTACCTGCTCCACCATCAAGCTCCAATAGTGTAAATGTTCCACTCATTTTCTCAACTAATATCGTCTCAAATAAACTATTCTCTCTGAATTCAATTCTCCTACTAATGTGAACTACAATGAAAATCACTCCTTTTATTTGAATCCAATTACTAATCAAGTTATCGTATATGGAGTAGCCTTCACTCTCTGTGATTGGCCCCAAAAAGTGGGTGTTGCCTCAGAAACCAGTCTGGTTGCATTACACAATCTCAACCATAGTTCCAAAACGTGTTGGATCACTTTGCTTGGAAATGTACCAAGGAACATAAACCTATAGAAGTATAACATAGGTGTGAGGGGGTACTCACTCTCTTTGAAAAGGTGTAGAGGTCTCTGCAAATAGCATGGTGAGGTACTAAGGAACGTGCTGCAAGCAAATAGCATAGTAAGGAACATAAACCCTTAGAAGTATAAGGTAGCATGCTACTTTTGAATCCTTTTATGAATGTAGTGAAACTTCTTTTGTTAATGTATGTACTACATCCACTTGTGGTTCCACATCTAAAAAATTATGCCCTTGAATCCATGGATGAACCCAGGCCTTATGAGAAGCCGGAGAAGAAAAAGTATCCTTTTGAAACCTTACAAGTCAACTAAGTCATCGAAAAGTACAGCTGCTGCTCGCCTTTAATGTTTCAAACATTATAGGGATGTTTATAATTCTTTGGTCTGGAAAGCTAAACGTCTTTGTTATTTTCAGGAATTTTCGAACTGCGTAGTGAATATTAAGAAAACTTGGAAAGTGATTAATTCTCTCCTCAAACCTCCCTCGCCTCCTTTTTTTCCCCTCCAAGCTTGATATTTGATGGCTTGGTTATTCATGGTGAAATTGATGTCCAAGAGGCATTCCCCTCCTATTTTGCGAATGTGGCAAGAATAATTGTTTCTTCAGTAAACTCAAGTTTTCTAAGCCTGATTTCCTGATTTGAGCCTGATTCAGAGTTCTTGTTTGGCATCTGACCTGTAAACATCTTTTTTGTTTTTAAGCCGGATTATATTTAGAATAAATTACAGTGGACAGTTTCGCAATAAGTGAATTAATTCGTTTCGCTTTATTCACGTTTTGTGAAAAGAAAAAGTACTTGCAGTGGCTTAGTTATTTTGTTAATAATTGGATGCTATGCTGTTTTGGATGTAGGAAAACGGTGGAAAAAAAAATTGCAGGCCTCCACGGTCCACTGGGCCACCCTGCAAGAGCGGTGATTGCCAACACCATCCGTGGGCCTGCCCACTACAAGATAAGTCTCATTTTGGTTTTTCATTTTTAATTTTGGTTTTTCCTTCTCACACTAATCATGACGTCTTTCAAGCAATTCGATCTTGCACTGGCGAAATTTGCAGGCTATCCATTGTGGCCTGTACGAATTCTGAAGATTACGAAAAATGATGGAAAGCGAACTAACTATTTGATCTTTTGTTACGGGGATCATAACGGGCAAATTGTTTCTGTCAATAATCTTGTATCGTACAAGTATAATATTCAAGAGGTTTCTACTAAAACTGCGAAGAATGTGAAACACGCTTTTGAAGAACTTGAGCGTTTTCCCGACATTTACAGGTCTATTTCAAAGGCATTTGCGGCACTAAAAGTACCGTATCAAGCTGCCGCGCTGTCCGGTTCACAGTCTGCCTTATTTGCACGAATTTTCGCTACAGAACAGGAGCTAGAGAAAACTAGGGAATCTATAGTTACAGAGATAACTCGTTAGGTTTCTGCCAAGTGTGGCTCGAGTACGAAATCTGGTCTTAAAGATTCAGCTGAGACTATACTTAGCGAGTTATATAAGTCTGTGTCACTAGAGTTCAACCCCATATTAGACCGTATCGAGCGTGAGTTGAAAATGTATAGAATGCAAACCCGTAATCTGGAGAATCGAATTGAAAAAATCCAAGCCAAGCTAGACGATATTGATCAAGAAAATATGTTGGACTGTCTTGTTTTCAACGGTCTGAAGCAAAAGCCAGGAGTTGACCTTAAAACAACTATGCTCAGTGTCCTTTCGACACGGATGGGTGTTACTGGTATATCTTCTGGTGAATTATCAAGTGTTTTCCGGTTTAGAATGAATGGGCCTCATACCACCAGTGACAAAGTTGCCCCAGTTTTAGTGCGATTTGTTAGTAAAGAAGTTGCTCAAAAAGTGTTCTTACAGAAGTCTAAACTAGCTGGGTCTGGAATATTTGTGTCCGAGTCCCTTACAAAGCGACGTCGCGACCTGCTAAATGCCGGAAGGGATCGCTTTGGTGTTAAAAATGTATGGACCGACCGGGGCAACATACTAGTGAAGCTGCCTGGTGAACCGTCTGCCCGGAAAATAAGATCCCTTGCTGAATGCGTTTGAATTAGTATTTGTGTTGTTTTCTGTCGTTTTTTCTTTTCTGTACAGCTTTGTTGCCTTGTTTCTTTTCTGTACAGCTTTGTTTTTTTCTCTTTCTTTTTCGCGATTTTTTCATTCTTATTATTAATCGCATAAACTGTTTTGGTCTCCCGTTTATTTTATTCTTGCTTTTCCTTTTCTTTTGAGGGATCCGTTTTGTTTTGTTTTTGGTTTTAGTTTTTCTATTATTATTTGCAAAAAAATATCTTGGTCTTCTATTTTTATTTCTTACTTTTTTTTTTCATTTAGAGAGATATGTCATATGTTTATTTATTTACTTTCGTTGGTTCTTCACTTGATGATTTAATGAGCCGACCTTTTCGTCTAGAAGAGGTTTTATCGGCACCAATAGCAAGAGATGTTGAACCGTGTATGAACCAAGTTAGATTTCAACCGTTAAAAAATAGTGCTTATGTTCAAAGATCGAAGTTAAACCCCGGGGAAGCCGATTCGTTGCGTTTATGTGCCTGGAATTGTCACCTCACTACTGGTTATGAGGATGTGTTGCAATTTCTTTCTGATTCTCAAGGAAAAATTAGTTTTATTGGTATATCTGAAAGTTTTTTTTAGTCAGGAACACTCTTTCTCGCTGTATTCTTTTCCAGATTATAATTTGGAGGCTAAAAACCGGACGTCACTTCACAGAGGGGGAATTGCGTGTTTGATTTCAAAGTCATTGACATACCAAGTAAGAAATGATATTGATGTTTGGATAAAGGGTAAGTTTGAAAGTTTTGGTATAGATTTAAATTTGGGTAGTAGTAAATTTTTGATTCGTATTGTGTATAAGCCACCGAGCGCAAACTGGGAAGATTTTGAGCGTGGATTTGATCAACTTACGCGTGCGGTGTCTCGGACAGGTTTAGATTTTATTTGTATGGGTGATTTTAACTTTGATCTGCTATCGCTGAATGGAGTGAATTTTGATTTTTTTAATTTGATGGTTGCTAATGATCTTTTTCCCCTAGCTAATATTCCAACACGGGTTACGAGTCATTCAGCTTCTCTCATTGACAATATTTTTGTTGGTTTGAAGTATCTGGACAGTAGTTATGCTGATGTGGTTCTGTACCCTTGTTCTGACCATTTTCCAGTTCTCGGAGTGGTACCTTGTGTCCGCATAAAAAGAAATGAAAGAAAAAAAGTGAAGACTCGGTCGTTAAAAAAAGAGAACTTAGAGAGGTTTGGTGATGAGTTAAGCAGCACTGACCTTGGCGAGATTTTGGAGATAAAAGATGACGCTTCTGGGGCATTTGATTGCATGATGGGGATCATACAGCCAATCTATGACAAGACTTGCCCAGTTAAATTTGTGAAACCGCATAAGGATCAACCCAGAAAGCCTTGGATAACTACAGACATTCTTGAAGCGTCAGATTTAAGAAATCAAGTGTATGCAGATTATTTAAATAGTAAGTGTTTCAAGAAATTAGAAGAGTTTAAAACAATGCGCAATAAAGTGAACTCAATGAGAAGGAAAGCTAAAAAAGAATATTTTGCTAACCATCTGAGTTTAAATAAGGATAATGCGAGAGGAACTTGGAAGGTTATAAATGACCTATTGGGAAAGAGGAAAGAAGCTCCACCCAATTCGCTTCTGATTCAAGGAGAAGCAGTGAGTGATGAAACGATTATTACTAAAAAAATCACTGAGTTCTTTTCAAGTGTTGGTCAAAATGTGCAGGCGGAAGGGTTAGTGAATTTTAATAATGATTTCTTGGAGGACGAATTTTTGGATGAAAGAGGAATTGGAAATGAAATTGAATTTCAACCGTGTACTGGAGATGAAATTCTGAAGGTTGTGAAGACAATCAAATCTAATTCAGCAGGGACAGATGGAATTAACTTGAAGGCTTTTAAATCAGTGATATGTTATTTAATACCATGTCTAGTCCACATAATCAATCTTTCCCTGGAAACTGGGGTATTCCCCGATGCGCTTAAAAGGGTGAAAGTCATCCCTCTCCATAAAAGTGGGTCTAAACTAGATATCGAAAATTATAGACCTATATCAATCCTTCCCCTGTTTTCAAAAATATTTGAAAAAATTGTGCATAAAAGGCTATATGATTACCTTACGAAAACAGGGATGTTAAGTGAAACTCAGTTCGGCTTTAGGAAAGGTCACTCGACGTCGGACGCCGTGCATTCTCTCTGTGATATTGTAAATAGATGCTTCGAACGTGGTGAAATTCCTTTGACTGTTTTTATTGATTTTAGAAAGTCGTTTGATACAGTGGATTTTACAATTTTACTCAAACGTCTGCAGTCCCTTGGAGTTCGTGGTAATTATCTGAAATGGTTTAATAGTTTTTTAAGTGGAAGATCTATTCAAGTTGTTTTAAATGATGCATTTTCTTCTCCCTACCAAGTGAAGTGTGGTGTACCTCAGGGATCTGTCTTGGGACCACTTCTGTACCTTGTGTATGTTGATTCAATGCGTTTTTACTTACCGGAGTATTTTATCACGACTTTCGCGGATGATACTGCTTTAACTATGTCTAGTCGAATGATTGATGATCTATTGTTGAAAGTAAATAGGGTTTTAAAGTCATTTTATGTATTTACAAGTTGAGCCTTTTGTCAGTGAATGTTAAAAAAAATAATTTTATGATTTTTAGGAGAGTTGGTAAGCCTCCGAGTGTTGATGGAGAGATATTTTTTAATGGTAAGCCTTTGTCACAGGTGCATGAGGTGCGTTATTTGGGCTTCCAGCTTGATTGTAATTTGTCTTGGAAGCACCATAGTGATGTTGTTGCAGCTAAAGTTGCTAGAGGTCTGGGAATTTTGCGTCGTTTGAAGCATTTTTTACCATTATCGGTTCTTTTATTATTGTATCATAGTATTGTTGCGCCTTATATTTCTTATGGTTGTGTCATTTGGTCTAGCAATTTTTATGCAAATTTCAAAAGAGTGCAGATTTTACAAAATAAAACATTACGTCTTCCTGGGAATTATATAGAAAATGTGAATTATACCGCGTCATGTTTTAAAAAATTAAGAGTGCTTAACATTGGTCAGATTTGCGATTACCAAGCTGTTATTTTTGCCTATAGATGTTGGAATGATGTATGTCCTCCAGTTTTTACAAATTTTGTTCACGCAAATAGTTAACTCCACAGGTATGCGACTAGAGAGGCGGAAAATTTTACGGTTGAGTATCGAGACACCACACGTGAAGGTTTCGAATTCGGTATTTGGCTCCGGCTATTTGGAATGATATCCCAGCTGGTGTTCGGGAAGCTTAACACATTGGGTCGTTTAAAGTAAAAATAAAAAAAAACATTTATTGGGAGAGGGGAGATAATTTATTATTATTAATGTCTCAGTTTTTTTTCTCTTTTCTTTTTTCATAGTTTTTGGTTTTATTGGTTAACTGAGAGAGAGTGTTTAGGTCTTTTTTTTTTATTATTTTTTTTTTTTTTTTTATTAAATGAATTTTGTAAATGGTTGAGAATTAGAGGATTGCAGCCGTTCTTCATCAGGCTTTTTGAGCCTTCCCCGGGCGGTTGCTTGTATATAGTTTATTTTGTAATTAGTAGTAAATAAAGCAAGTCAAGTCAAGTACCTTGGTCGAAATTCGTTGAAATTAATGGCCCTGAAGCATATAACTAAAATTGAGATAAATACACTTGTAAATGGCTTGAAATGCTTAGCCTCTTCTACAGGGGCGTAATTTTCTATGAGGCTGGGGGGGGGGGGGCAAATACTCCCTCCGGACCTATAATTGAACCCCCCCAGCTGAAATTTAGCTTCTGCAAAAAATCTCATCAAAATTAAGATAAGCCTGCATAAATTCAAGTAATTCAAGTATCCAGAGAGATAGGTCAGTTTTCTTTAGTATATCTTTGCCTTAATAGTAATATATGACTCATTTTTCAGTTTTCACTGTCGTTTTCACTTTATTTGGGAAAATTTGCTTCAAGTTTGCCCCTCCCCCAGGATTTTGATGAAATTACGCCACTGCTCTTCTGGTCTAGATTGTACACCCACCAAGGTGGTGAAATTCATTCTTCCTTCAATTATCTCTCCTTTGACAGGCTCTCCCTTGACTACTGTTACCACTATCAAACTGTCTCAGTTTACTCGTAACTATGTCTCATATTTTAGCTTCGATATCCGCTAGCGAATATTTGCTCCCAACATCCACTTTCCAACTTTAAAGTTATAATGCTTATATTCTCTAAATCTTGCTTGAGGTCTTTTCTGAACCAATCAAGGGAGGCGGCAGCAGCTTTAGAGAAAGTTATTTCAATTAAGTTTTGGGTGGTGACTAAACCTAAGCCAGCGTTTCCACTTACCTTACACACTGAAAAGAATCATTCACGCGTGGGGCTGTCAGTCATTTTTCGTAACATACCGTACACTGATTTTTAGATACCAATACAATCTGTGCAAAATCATTTATCACAACCGTAGCGCGATATGGCTGAAGATTGTTCATCAAGTTCAATCCTACAGCTACCACATATGTCCTCAGTTTTAGGACTGATCCCGGTTCTATTTGTTGGTGTTTTGGGTGGGATTTTCTATTTCGCATGGACCACTCTTTGAATGACAATATTATTGTCTTTTCAGAAACTATCTGGAAAATTAATTGCCTTTTGTCTCGGAAATTTATTAGTTTTTGTAAAGTCTTGAATTTCGTTTACCTTACTTCACGCCCCAATGAACAGTTGCTAAAACTTATGAGGACTGTTGGTACACGAATTGCTTTCCCCCAGCAGTTTCAGAATCAATATCCTGCCGGCACTAATACGGCTGTTCTTATTTGTTATGGCCGACTTTTTCCAAATGTGATCAGCTCCTCATTTATTTCCATTATATGACCAAAGAAAAAAAAATTCAGTTCAACAGATAGAATGGGTTTTTCAACAGCTCAGTAGAAATGTTTCGACACAGCCCCTTAACTTGGGGGCTTCATGGCGATTACTCCATGTCCCAACTCAGCCATGAGACTCGACTACCCCTAATTAAGCCTCGAATGAAAGAAGTCAATCAAGTCAGAGAGATTATCTTGACAAAATCCTAACATCGTAATACAATAAACAAGACAACGCAAGTATAGAAAAACTAGGATTTTATTATCAAAGAAGAAAACTTTAGTGAATTAATATTAGCTATTTCATTATAATTGAAAATGCAATACTTAGTATTCACAATTTCAGAAATCAAATATAAATTCTAGATCTTGTATTGGCTAGAAGTGAAATTTCATATTATAATTGAAGCAAATAAGGCATTCTAACTAATACGAGTATGTTAAGGCTAATATGTTCCTGCTTGAAAGAATCTAATAATCAAAAAGTTCGTGGTAACGAACTGTAAGTAAGGAGCGGCCCGGCTAAATAGTAACCAAAACTCTAAAAATCGGAATTTTGATATCAATAGATACATCAATAGAACCAGATTTTTATGCTGATTTCAAATATATAAGTGTCATTAAATTTAGTCTTACCGATCAAAAGTTACGCCTTAGAAAATTTGCCTTATTTTTGAAAAAAGGGGGGAACAATCCCTAAAATTCAAAGAACTTTAATGAAAATCACACCATCAGATTCAGCGTATCATAGAGCCCTACTACAGAACTTTCAAGCTCCTATCTGCAAAAATGTGGAATTTTGTTTTTTTTTTGCCAGAAGAAAGATCACGGATGCGTGTTTATTTATTTAATTTTTTTATTTCCCCAGGGGTGATCGTATCGATCTAATAGTACTAGAATATCTTGAGAGGGCTCATCTGAGCTGAAATTAAAAGTTCTAGTGCCCTTTTTAAGTGACCAAAAAATTGAACTTTCCCCATTGTTTACATATCGTATTAGTCAATGTGAAGTATACAGACGTTTCAGGAGGGATTTTCTTGGTGGGGGGGGGGGGGGGGGGGGTCGGAGGAGGAGGCTACGGGAGATGATCCTTCCATGGAGGATGTTTTCTTGGGGGAAGGGACATTTCTATGAAGGGGGTGCCGGATTTCCCAGCATTATTTAAAAAACGATCAGAAATTGAATAAAAAAAAAAATTTTTCAACTGAAAGTAAGGAGCAAAATTAAAAGTTAAAAAACCTGAAATTATTACGTATATGAGGGGGTTCGTCCCCCTAGTCAATGCCTCACCCTTTAAGCAAAAGTTTTTTTTTAGTACTTTCAAAACAGCTATCTATTCTAATTAACCGGCCTTTGTGATTCAGGGGTTTGTGATTCGAACAAAATTCTAACTTTAGCGTAAAGAGCAAGGTATTGACTTTGGGTAAACTCCCTAATATACGTAATAAAAATATACAAATATAGAAGTTCGTTACGTAAGTTAATTCGAAAGTTACCTCAGAACAAAATTTCCAGACAGCCATTTAGCCAAAACAAGTAAAATTAATGTGAAAATTTCATTCTAATTTTTCATGGACGGTGAGCAAAAATCAAAGCTGCATTAATTCAAAAACGTTCAGTAATTAAATAAAAAACAAGTATTTTTAACTGAAAGTAAGGAGCGACATTAAAACTAAAAACGAACAGAAATTATTCCGTATATGAAAGGGGCTGTCCCCTCCTTAACGCTTCGCTCTTTACGCTAAAGTTTGACTCTGTCACACAACTTTATTTTTTTAAATAATAAAAAACTTTAGCGTAAAGAGCGAGGCGTTAAGGAAGTGACAGCCCCTTTCATATACGGAATAACTTCTGTTGGTTTTAAGTTTTAATGTCGCTCCTTACTTTCAAATAAAAAAAACTTGCTTTTTTAATTTAATATTATTAAAGAACTGGGGTAGGCCTATGCACCCCTTTACTAGGATTTTACATAATAAAATTAAGAAATAACAAGGAACATATTAGACTTACATAATTCTATAAGCGTGCAAGAAGCTTCAGCAAAGCTATAACCCCAAGTGCCTTCCATTGTCATTGTATCTCTATATAAGACATGTCCCCCTCCCTTATTTGCCAAACAAATCAAGCTAAGTTCTAAGATATAGTTCTAAGAAAGGGTATATGTATGTTTCTAGTATTTCACTAGCATTCATTCAGTGAACACCTAGCTTGAAAACGGATATTTTATAGTCTCTGAACAATAAGAACTGGTTTCTTCAACTAAACGGATTAAAATACAAGCGAAATTTGTTGCGCAATTGACTTTCCTTGAGTAAACATGCTGTGAGTGAATTGATCTTTGTTCACCTTTGGTGCCAAACTAATTGGTATTGAAATAGACTGATAT
Organism: Artemia sinica; assembly: GCA_027921565.1. NCBI lineage: Eukaryota > Metazoa > Arthropoda > Branchiopoda > Anostraca > Artemiidae > Artemia > Artemia sinica. The sequence goes on from CM051266.1 coordinate 3,660,381, forward strand.
TAGTGGATTATATATAATATTTTGGATATATATTATGGAATCTTTGGAGCATTATTTCAACTAATTTTTTCATTAAGGTTCTTAACTTAAATAAAGATAAGTTGCTTTTAACTTTTGTCCTCTCCTTATTAGGAAATTTCTGAATTTAAAGAGCTTGATATCGCGTTAGCTAACTTCAAAAATTATCCTCATTGGCCTGTAAAGATACTAAAAGTGTCCAAGGATAGCAAAGGAAAGCTATCATATTTGGTATTTTGCTATGGGACACATGATGAATGCAGACCGGTGGAAGCCAACTTCTCAAGAATATAATCCAAGCGTTAGCCGAACTTCAACAAAACATACTGCAGGAGTAAAGGCTGCATTTGAGGAATTGAAAAATTCGCCCGATATTTATAAATCCCTTTCCAAGGCATATAATGCATTAACAATTAAGAAATCTAATACAGGGGAATGTGCTTCGTTGATGGATAAAGTCACTTCTACGGAACTTGACCTAGAAAAAACTAAGCGAGAGTTAATGCAAAATATAACTAAGAAGGTTAATGAAAGGTTTTCGGTTGCTGATTCTTTCCGCCAGTCATCCCACGACAGTATTTGTCAAATGTATGACGCGATTACTCTTGATTATCCACCAAAATTTGAAAAAATTAAACAGTCGCTGAAAACTCTTCGCAACCAAATTATAGATCAAGAAGAGAAAATTATGAAAATTGAGATAACCCTAGATTCATTTGAACAAGAAGTGCTGTTTGATTCGCTAATGTTGCATGGTGTTAAGCAGCAGTGCGGATCTGACCTCCAATCAACAATCATGCAAGTTTTCGTAACCAAAATGAACCTAACTGAAATAAATGTTGCCCAAATTAGGAATATCTACAGATTCAAAATATCTCCTGCTTTAACCGATGCCTCCCTAAACGACAAAGTCCCTCCTGTTTTAGTTAAATTTGTGAATAGTGATATAGCGAAGAAATTCTTCAAAGCAAAAGCCAGGTTAGCTTCCTGTTGAATTTTTCTATCGGAAGCATTGACAAAGAGGCGACGTGAGATTCTATATGCCGCAAAGGACAAATTTGGACATAGAAATGTTTGGACTGATCGTGGGCAAATTTTGGCAAGGCCTAACGGTGAAAGTGTCACTAGAAAAATTCAAACTCTAGCCGAGTGTGTTTAAAAATAAATTGTTTTTTTGTGTGTTTTTTTTTTTAGATATGTTTAGTATCTTGCAGTATTGCAGTATTGGTATGATTCTTGTGATTTTATTTATTTATTTTAATTTTTTGTTTTTATTTATAGCCACTTATTTATTTTTTATTTATTTTATTTTGTGTGTGTTGCGGTGCAGGTTTGATACCTAGTCTCCTTAAGTTATATGCATTTTTCTAACTCAGGCTCTGGGGATTTTTACTCCCTTGATGGGCGTTTACTTCAATTGCAAAGAAACCCCTTAGATGTTTTGAGTATTATTAATAATTCTATTGGTCAAATTAAAAGAAATTTCCTAAATACTTCCCAATCAATTACTAGTAAGTATGTTTCTAATTTAAAGTGGGCTACTAGACGAGATGATCATTTTTCGGTCCTTCAACTCAATGCTCAGGGTCTATGCTCATCGATTGATCAGTTGAGGCATAGTTTTTGATGGGCGACCCGATGTTATCGGATTATGTGAGACTTTTCTTAATTCTAGCAATGAAATTCTTTTAGATATACCCGGTTACAAAATGGAGTGACTAAATCGCAGAAGGAAGGCAAAGGGTGGACTAGTAATGTATATTTCTGATATTTTCCCCTATAGTGTTCGAAGCGTTCTGTCAAGGAATGACGAAGGGGTTTTTGAATCTCAGTTTATTGAAATCAAATTACAAAATAAGGTTTTGATAATTGGTAATGTTTATAGATCTCCCAGTAGATCCGTCCCTTCTTTTCTTCAGGTCCTTGATGAGGTCTTGGATTTAATAGACAGACGTCCATGTGAACTTGTAATAATGGGAGACTTTAACTTAAATCTAATTGACATGGCTTCCTCTACTACGGTGGATTTTCTCTCAGATATGCTCACTGCTGGGGCTCTACCAACAACCTGTATTCCGACACATGTAACTGATACGTCAGCGTCTTTAATTGATAAAATTTTTTCGTCTCTTAATTTGGTTTGGAATTCTGTTGTAGTGAGTGATATTTCAGACCATTTTCCTGTATTTTACAGTTTTATCCTTGAAAAAACATTGAATAGGGACACTCCAGCATCTGTTTCAGCTCCTTTTAGGTTTGATTTGAATGAATTGATCCGCCTTAGATCCCATTTAGCATAGAAGACATGAAATATTTTTGGTGAGGATAATGATATTTGTTCAAAGTTTGATTCTTTTTATGCGTCAGTGAAGGAGTCTATTTTTGACGTATGTGCTCTGTCCCCCTCTACTTCAAGGTCAAAACGATCTATCCCTTTTAACCCATGGATGACCCCTGGTCTTTTAAAGAGTTGGAGAAGAAAAAATAATATTTGGAAAGCCTTTAAGTCAGCAAAGCCATCTTTGAATGCTGCACGTCTTCAGCAATTCAAACTCTACAGGAATGTTTTCAATTCTTTATGCCGGAAGGCAAAATTCCTTCAATATTCCAAAAAATTCTCGGATTGTGGGAAAGATATTCGAAAAACTTGGCAATTGATCAATTCCGTCCTCAAACGTTCTTCTCCGGCTCCTTCTACCCCTCTAAGTATTGTAGTTCGTGATGTGGTTGTTGAGGGTATTCCATCTGTCCAAGAAGCATTTACATCATATTTTGCCAATATTGGGAAAACCACTGCTTCTTTAGTCAGGTCTTCACAGTCACAACCAAATTACAAATCTTATCTTGGTTCGCCTTGTCTGAAATCGATGGTGTTATATCCGGCTTCTGGTGTTGAAGTAGCCAGGATTGTAAATAGCTTGAAGGGTTTTTCGTCGTCTGGCCCTGACTGTATTCTAAGTATGGTAGTTAAGTTCATTCTTCCTTCAATTATTTCTCCATTGACAAAGCTTATAAATCTTTCTTTTGAAAATGGGATTTTCCCTA